>SJYV01023596.1:0-79631 GCA_006410875.1 Neotragus pygmaeus | reverse complement strand
GATTCTAACCAATTCTATTTGACATAGTATTGGAAGTATTGGATTAGCCACAGCAAACAGAAAAGGAAAAGAACCAAAAGGAATCCAGATTGGAAGGGAAAATGTAAAACTATCACCAGATGACATAATATGCTCTATATAGAGAACCCTACACTCTCCACTGAAAAACTGTTAACAATAATAAATGAATTCATGTTTGCATGATACAAAATTAATATACAGAAATATGTTGCCTTTCTAAATACCAATAAGAATATCAGAAAGAAAAAGTCTTTTAAAATCCTGCTTAAAATTGCATCAAAATTACCTAAAATAAACATGACCAACAATTTGGAAGAACTGCACTCTGAAAATTATAAAACACTGATGAAGGAAATTGAAGATGATTCAAAGAAATGGAGAGGTATTCCATGCTCCTGAATTGGAAGACTTAACATTATTCCATAGTGGCCATATTACTCAAAGCAATCTACAGATTTAATGCAATCCTTATCAAAATATCCATGATATTTTATCACTGATATGGAATTATCCTAATATTTATAAGAAACCACAAAAGACCCTGGGAATTGCCAAAGCACTCCTGAGTAAAGAGAAGAAAACTGAAGGAATGACTCTCCTAGGCTTCAGACTATACTACAAAGTTACAGTAATCAGAAGAGCACAGTACTGGCACAAAAGCAGACACACAGATCAATTAAACAGAATAGAGAGCCCATAAACAAACCCACAGATGCCCAGTCAATTAATCTACAACACAGGAGGCAAGAACAGACAACAGAATAATGACAGTCTATTCAAACAGTGGCACTAGGAAAGCTGGACAGCCACATATAAAAACAGTGAGATTAGAACATTCCCTCATACCACATATAAAAATAAACTCAAAGTGGTTTAAGACCTAAATTTAAGACCTGAAACCCTAAATTACCTAGAAGAGAACTTAGGTGGAACAATCTTTGACATAAATTGAGCAATATGTTCTTGGATCAGTTTCCTAAGGATGAGGAAATAAAAGCAACCATAAGCAAATGGGACCTAATTAAGCTTAAAAAAAATTGTACAGGAAATTATTGACAAAACAAAAGACAGCCTACAAAATGGAAGAAAATGTTTGAAAATAGTGTGATAGACAAAGAGTTAATATGTAAAATATGCAAACAGCTCATACAATTCAATAAGAAAAATACAGCCCAATCAAAAAGTGGACAGAAGACCTAAACAGACATTTCTCCAAAGAAGACATACAGATGGATAACAGACACATGAAAAGATGTTTAATGTTACTAATTATAAGAGAAATTAAAATCAAAGCCACAATAAGGTATCATCTCACACTTTTTAGAATAACTATCATCAAAAACTCTACAAGTAACAAATACTGGAAAGAATGCAGAGAAAAGGCACTGTTGCACACTGTTGGTGGAAATGTAAACCGATGCAGTCTGTATTGAAAAGAGTATTGAAAAAAAAAAAAAACTAGCATGTGATCCACCAATTACACTTCTGGGTATATATCTGGAAAAAATAAAGACACCAATTCAGAAATAAGCATGAACCCCAATGTTCACTGCATCACTGTTTACAATATCCAAGAAATGTAAGCAAATAAAGTGACTATCAGCAGATGTGTGGCTTAAGTAAATGTGGTATGTAATATTTCTCCATCACGAAAAATGAAATTCTGCCAAGTGGATGGACCTAGAGAATATTATGTTTAGTGAAATGTCAGGCAGAGAAAGACAAATATGGTATGATGTCACTTATACATAGAATCTAAGAAAGAATATAATTGAATGCATATGCAAACAGAAACACAGATATAGAAACACATAGATATAGAAAACAAACTTGTGGTTACCAAAGAGGAGAGGGAGAGAAAAGAGGGACAGATTGGGGGTATAGGATTAACAGAAACAAGCTGCTATGTATAAAATAAATAAGCAACAAGGATATACTGTATAGCACAATGAATTATAACCATTCTCTTGTAGTAACCTATAATCTGCTAAAATACTGAATTGCTATGCTGTACACCTAAATGTAATATAATGTTGTAAGTCAATTATGCTTCAATAAAAAATTGATAAGGGAAAAATTAAAAGGCAATATAAGTATGCAGATAATCATGCTTACATATTTTAGACCATTTTCCCTAAAAGGAAAGCTAACCAATGTTGTCCGTTTCTCTCAAGATCACTTACTGAAGAGATGGTCTTTTCTCCATTGCATATTCTTGCCTCCTTTGTCATATACTAACTGATGTGTGGGTTTATTTTTGGATTCTCTTTTCTGTTCTATTGATCCATGTGTCTCATATTGTGCCAGTATCACATTATTTTGGTTACTATAAATTTGTAATATAGTTTAAAATTTAAGAGTTGTTGATTCATTTGTCCTTTCTCAAGGTTGCTTTGGATACTGACTCTTCTGTTTCCACAAATTTTTATATTATTTGTTCTAGTTTTGTGGAAAGTGCTCTTGGTGTTTTGATATGAATTGCTTCTGAGTTTGTAGACTGCCCTAAATAGTATGGTCATTTTAACAATGCTAATTTTTCCAGTTCATGAACATGGTATATCTTTCTATTTGTTTATGCCTTCTTCAGTATATTTGATCAATGTCATATTGTTTTCAGAATAGTCTTTCATTTCCTGATTAGATTTATTTCTGTGTATTTTATTGTTTCTGGTGTAATTACATATGGGATAGTTCAGTTCAGTTGCTCAGTCATGTCCGACTCGTTGTGACCCCATGAACAGCAGCAAGCCAGGCTTCCGTGTCTATCACCAACTCCCAGAGCTTACTCAAACTCACGACCATCAAGTCAGTGATGGCATCCAACTGTCTCATTTTTTGTCATCGCTTTCTCCTCCCACCTTCAATCTTTTCCAGCATCAGATCTTTTACAGTGAGTCAGTTCTTTGCATCAGGTGGTCAAAGTATTAGAGCTTCAGCATCAGTCCTTCAATGAATATTAGGGCCTGATTTCGTTTAGGATTGACTGGCTTAATCTTGCAGTCCAAGGGACTCTCAACAGTCTTCTCCAACACCACAGTTCAAAAGAATCAATTCTTTGGTGCTCAGCTTTCATTATGGTTCAACTCTCACATCCATACATGACTGTCGGAAAAACCATAGCTTTGACTAGACAGACCTTTGTTGGCAAAGTAATGTCTCTGATTTTTAATATGCTGTCTAGGTTGGTCATAGTTTCTCATCCAAGGAGCAAGTATCTTTTAATTTCATGGCTACAATCCCCATCTGCAGTGATTTTGGAGTCCAAGAAAATAAAATCTGTCATGGTTTCCATTGTTTTCCCATGTATTTGCCATGAAGTGATAGGACCATACGCCAAGATCTTAGTTTATTGAATGTTGAGTTTTAAGCCAGGTTTTCACCCTTCTCTTTCACTTTCATCAAGAGGCTCTTTACATCCCTCATGTCCTGCCATAAGGTTGGTGTCATCTGCATATCTAAAGTTATTGATATTTCTCCTGGCAATCTTGATTCCAGCTTGTGCTTCATCCATTGTGGCATTTCACATGATGTACTCTGCATATAAGTTAAATAAGCAGGGTGACAATATACAGCCCTGACGTACTCCTTTTCCTATTTGGAACCAGTCTGTTGTTCCATGTCTGGCTCTAACTGTTGCTTCCTGACCTGCATACAGGTTTCTCAGGAGGCAGATAAGGTGATCTGGTATTCCCATCTCTTTCAGAATTTTCCACAGTTTATTGTGATCCACACAATCAAAGGCTTTGGCACAATCAATAAAGCAGATGTTTTCCTGGAACTCTCTTGCTTTTTCTATGATCCAATTGATCTTGGCAATTTGATCTATGGTTCCTCTGTTTTTTCTAAATCAATTTTGAACATCTGGAAGTTCTTGGTTCACCTACTGCTGAAGCCTGGCTTGGAGAATTTTGAGCATTACTTTCATAGTNAGTGGAGACGTGAATGTCGGGATATTCTTGAGTCACTGCAAGGGGGTGAAGGAACCCGACGAGGTTCACGAGGGATGGGGTGACTTCCAGCAAGATGCCGCAGAGGACAAGGGCCTCATCTTGCCTGGAGGGGAGATCCTCCTGGTTTGTCTCAAGTTGCGGCAGGTTCCTCTCGACTTACGATGGGGAACCTAGGGACCTGCCACTGAGGCCTCCAGAAAGGCCAGGCTCCACGCGTGTTGCCAGGGTCCTCGGGATTCCTTTGCACTCACGGACTGCTCTTAAGTCCTCGTCTGGAGCCTGAGGATTCCCTCCACTGCTTACTTGGACCGTGGGGTTTATCTGGAGGATTCCCAATGGAGTCAGGTCTCATGTCCAGTGGAGACGTGCACGTACGCTTTTTTCCCGAGCTGTAGGCACAGGGTCAGGCTTCCTGTCGAGGTGACACAGGGGTCTGGGGCTTCCCCTCGAAGCTTTCACACAGGGTTGAAACACGTGCCACCGTGGTGGGAGCCAATGCTTGGGGTGACAATCGAGGCGTTGCAGGGCCACCAGGTTCNCCCTTAAATCTATTTCTCACTTCCACTGTATAATCATAAGGGATTTGATTTAGGTCATATCTGAATGGTCTAGTGGTTTTCCCTACTTTCTTCAATTTATGTCTGAATTTGGCGAAAAGGAGCTCACGATCTGAGCCACAGTCAGCTCCCAGACTTGTTTTTGCTGACTGTATAGAGCTTTTCCATCTTTGGCTACAAAGAATATAATCAATCTGATTTTGGTGTTGACCATCTGGTGATGTCCATTTGTAGAGTCTTCCCTTGTGTTGTTGGAAGAGGGTGTTTGCTATGACCAGTGCATTTTCTTGGCAAAACTCTATTCATCTTTGCTCTGCTTCATTCCGCATTCCAAGGCCAAATTTGCCTGTTACTCCAGGTGTTTCTTGACTTACTACTTTTGCATTCCAGATCCCTATAATGAAAAAGACATCGTTTTTGGGTGTTAGTTCTAAAAGGTCTTGTAGTTCTTCATAGAACCATTCAACTTCACCTTCTTCATTGTTACTGGTTGGGACATAGACTTGGATTTCTGTGATGTTGAATGGTTTGCCTTGGAAACGAACAGAGATCATTCTGTCGTTTTTAAGATTGCATCCAAGTACTGCATTTTGGGCTTCCCTGGTGGCTCAGAGGTTAAAGCATTCTGCCTGGAATGCGGGAGACCTAGGTTCGATCCCTGGGTCGGGAAGATCCCTTGAAGAAGGAAATGGCAACCCACTCCGGTACTCTTGCCTGGAGAATCCCTTGGAGGGAGGAGCCTGGCAGGCTACAGTCCATGGGGTCGCAAAGAGTCGGACATGACTGAGCGACTTCACTTCACTTCACTGCATTTTGGACTCTTTTGTAAACATTAACTGTAATTTTTTCTACTCGAGGAACCCTAAGTAAAAATGCAGTGACTTTGATGGTTTAGTGGTATTTCATTGGTTGTCACAGGTCATTGCTGACTCTAGCCCTCTTAACAGCTTTACTGTTCCTGTTTAGGCATTTCTGAGAAGGCAGTGAGGATGTGCCTCCCTTGTGCTCAGTCTCAACAAGACTGAGTATTTATCATATGGTACATTTTGCATGGAACTGTTGCACTGGGTCTCTTCTGCTGGAGACTGATGTTGCCACCGACGTGGAGGGTTATTCTGTAGTGGACTGGGGGTGGGGACAATGCCTTTCTCCCATTTTTAAAAAAAATTCTCCTTTATTAGAAATTCTTTCAAAGTAGTAGTAACTTGCACTCCAGTGTCTTTCAGCTTTTATTCATAACTTTCTTCTCTAGATCTGAGTCCCTGGAGGGTTGGAATGACAGAAACTAAGCTGATTTTATCAGCTGAGCCTTTGGGTCTGACTCCATATTTTGCTATAAAAAAATTATCTTCCAGGAGGTTCCAGAGTTTCTCTGGCAAATAAACTTTAGCAGTCATGTCTCTAGTCTATAAGATTCCCCCAAGCTTGTTCGAATCTCATTTGTGGATCCCTTGCTAATGCTTTCTTAATCTGAAGTGGCAGAATCCAAGTGACATTAAAGACGATGTTAACTTACTTAAGAGGAGGGAGTAAGGCATAATGTATGTGAACAGCCATCACCTGAGTCATAGTTAAAACTTTTCCACGGCATTAAAACCTGCCACACAGGAAAGCTATGAGACTTAACTTTGTGGTCTTAACAGCCAAATCTTCTATCTGTCTCAGAGTGGCTAATCTAAAAATCTGGTCTGCCTAAGGCCTGTCAGTATTTAAGTGACTGGTTTTGGTTCTCGTTTTTTAGCTTCAGCCTTCAGCATCTCTTAGAACTGCCACTTGCTAATGGACTAGGTGTGGCAGGTGCCAGGGATAACAAGGAGGTGATTTGTCAGCTTAAGGGTTGTCACTGGTCATCAAAGAACCTTTTTTCTTTGGTATGAGCTGTAAAATCTATCTGAGTCATGATGTCAAACAGGTGACACTTCGTACATTTACAGAAACTGAACATTTATGCCAATTACAGACTCTGCACATGAGGAAGAACAGAACTGATTTAGCCACTAGACAGGTAACTCACCTTAGGACTCGGAAAAAAAAAAAAAGAGCTTTATGTCAAGTAACAGCCAAAATAGAAGCTAGATTTGAGCTGACTAGTTCTAGTCTGCTGCCATCAGTCTGTTTTATTTCTTTTAGTGTTATGAGATGAATCCTCACAGAGAGGATTCCTCAAAATAAGTTAGTTAGAATTTTGTAAGGCAGAAATATGAATCCTTATATATAAGATATGTAATATTATGAGTATAAATATATGTAACAATAATTGCCACAAGATTAATAATACATATGATGTTCATTACTACTTGCAACTTTTAAACTCTAGTTTGAATAAAGATATGCACAAGGGAATGGAACTGGAAATTCCATGAAATAACTCATGGCAGATAAGTGGATGGCAGATAGTCCATCCTTAATACTTGGGATGACCAGGAGGGTTTCTTACAGGAAATGAACTCTACACTGGTGTTTGAAAAATGGGAAAAATGTGTAGGTTGATAGTAACAGGAAAGGAGCTCTTTTGTTAGAGATATGAAGTACAAAAAAAAAAAAGGAAAATACTAGGTGTTTTGGGCAGCAGAGGGGAAGGACTGCAAGTAGAGTGTTTATGCTGGAGCATAGGAAAGAGTCGGATGTGACTGAAGCGACTTAGCACACACAGCGCAAAGGGATGAATTAGTAGCAGAGCAGTGCGAGGAAACCTGGAATGCAGATTGAAGCTATGTTCTGAGTGCCAGGCTAAGGATTTCATATGTTCTCAAGTAGTTGAAAAGAACACTGTTGAAGCTGGATTATTCCATACTGGAGTTCTTTCCAGAACAATTGGTTTATGATGGCTTTGAAATGTACTTTCTTGGGTAATCAGTTTTGAAATCATGAAGGATGGATCAGGGAGGTAAGACTAAAATTAGGCAGGCCAGTTAAGAGAATTGGAATATTGTGTGAGGTGATCTTCGTTAGAATTTATAATGGCTACTGGTTTATTTAGGAAGAAAAATCTTCTCAGTAATATGGGAATAAATAATTAAATGAGTAAACATGTATGTAAAGGGTCATGGGTCTTGGTAACTTATTGACTCCAAAGATAAAGGAAGAGGGAGAAAAAAAGGTGACCTCGGGGTTTTAAGTTTGGATGATGGTGGGACCAATCATAGGAGTGGGAAAAGCAAGCAAAGAAAGGAAGTTTTGCTTGGGTTATTGCCTTAGAGGGTTAGTCTTCCTAAATGTCTTTTTTTTTGAGAAATAACTCTTGCAACTTGCAAAACTTTAATTTCTGCTCACATTTCAAGTCTTGTCAAGGCCATCTGTTGAGAACAATTAAGATTAGGTGTATGAGATGAGAGTGGGTTGTACAGTGTAAAACACTTAGGTAAAGTATTGACATCATTGACTACCCTCAGAATTAGTTAGAAGTTTTTCTCTGAAAATGTCACCTTAATATAGAATTGCATCCATTTTTCTCTAATAAAATCAGTACTGTCTCAGATGATTTGTTTTAAAAGATTAAGTAGCTAACTCTTTAATGAACAGGGCTTCAGCTAATTATTATTTTCTTTACTAAGAGATTTTCATAATAGCATTTGAAATTTGAGATTGGTAATGCTAGCTGAATTCTATATTGCTAAACTATTGTTGAGTCAAATGGGACTGAGTTTGAGTTCTTGCTCTCCAGTTAATAACCTTATGATTTTTTGTCAAAGCAGGTCCCTTTGTAGAATAAGACATGGTGAAGATTAAGTGAGTTAATATGTGTGAAGGTCTTGTTGCAATTGGCATAAGCTGGTAAGCTTTGAATAAGCATTGTGATGTATTTTTATACAGATTCACCAGCGTTTATGAACCCAAGAACAAAACAAAGTTGTATTTCTTTAAGTGTCCTGCTCAGTATGACCTAGAGAAGTCATCTTGGCACCGTAAGGCAGGGCCCAGGGACCCAGAGGCTATCTTAGATGTTGTGCTTAATTGGGATTATAATCAAATATTATCAAGAGGAAATCAGTTGGCTGGTTGTCTACATCCTTTGGCCTCACTGAATATGTGTTCACTGTTGTACAGTAGTCCACCCTGATTTGTAGGGGGCTACATTCCAAGACTCCAGTGGATGCCCAAACCCTTGAATAGTACCAAACCCTATATTATAGTATGCTTGTTCCCATACATACATGCCTATGATAAAGTTTAATTTACAAATTAGGCACAGTAAAAGCATAACAAGAACAATTAATAGTAAAATAGAAAAACTATAACGATATAGTGTAATAACAGTTGAATGAATATTCTCTCTCTCTCAAAATACCATTGTGCAAATCTGATACCTTTTCCGTCTTGATTAAGCACTTATCACGCACTGTGGCCACAACTTTTGTAACTTGAGGGTGCAACCGCAAAACAAGCACACATTTCTTTTTCCTACTTCAAAATTTCATGGAAGGAAGATTCATTCTTACTGTAGATCTTAGCACCCTCAGCATGCAATTTTTTTTTTCTTTCTGCTAAGTCTAGAACGTTCACTCTTTCATTTAAAGTAATCGCTTTATGGGTTTTCTTTGGCATGTCAGAATTACCAGCATCACTGTTCTTGCATACGGGGGCCATTATGAGGTAAAGGAAGGGTTACCTGAGCGTAAGCACTGCAGCACAGTGATAGTCAATGCGTTAACCAAGACAGCTCCTGAGTGACTAATGTGTGGGACGTGCCAGACAAAGGCGTGATGATTTAAGACTTCATCATGCTCACTCAGAATGGCACACAATTTTTAAATTTACAAATTGTTTATTTCTGGAATTTTCCATATAATATTTTTGGACTGTGGTTGACTGTGGGTAACTGAAACTGCCAAAAGCAAAACCGCAGGTAAGAGGGGACTACTGACTCACCGTCCCATGGTGCCTTGCTGAGGTGCTCAAGGGGAAGGTCTGCACAGGGAGAGGAGAGGCAGCCTTCCTAGCCAGGGTCATCCCAGTCATGATGGTCACCCAGTGCCATGAAATGACTGGACCTCCAATATCAGGCAGCTACAGGTTTGTGTACACACACACTCAAACTTGCTCACACAGCTTCCCCTCCACCCCCTCCTTCTATGGCAAACCCGCTGTGTCAGGGTGGTCAGTTCAGACAAGATTTCCACAGAAGCAATCCGTATCTGAGACAGCCCAGGCTAAGCCTGGCTCTGTAGATCAGAATCTGAAGCAAGTTTTCTCTGAGCAACTAAACCACCAGCTAACCGCAGCTATGTCAGCCTTAGTCAGCTGCTGCTGCTGCTAAGTCGCTTCAGTCGTGTCCGACTCTGTGCGACCCCATAACTTGCAACCTCAAAGGGAACAAAGGTAAAGTTTTTCTCAGCAATCACCTTAGAAATTTGCACATTTCTATCCTAGCATTCTTAGAACTGTTTATTCCAAGGGATTTATGGTGGAGCAGCTTCAGTCACAGGGGAAGAAGAAAAAGAAAGCCTGTTATACTTTTACCTCATAACGATGGATGCCTATTTATTTTATGCTACTTAATGAAAAACAGTTCTTCCCAGAGCTAATTGATGTCTTCCCTTGTATAAGCTGAAGGGATTGGCAGTTTTTTAAATGCATATTCTCTCATTAGAAAATTTAAAGTTCTGTCCACCAATCATCTCTCTGCACTATTATTTTTATTCTTATTATTGTTATTTCAGAATTGAGGAGCTAAAAAGCCCCTTGAGAAGGCAACTTGAGAGAAAGGCAAATCTGATTTTTTAAAAATCCTGTACTCAAGTCAGTGACCATTCTAGCTTTGACCTGTTATATACAAGAATTTATCCTAGCCTTGTAATGAGGTTTTCTTGTATGATATATTGAAATTTTAGATCCCTATCAGATGAGCACAATTATAATATTTATAATTAAAAAATTTTCAGCAGTTTGTCCCTTTAAAAAAACCTTAGGAAATTCTCATTTGTCATAGTTCACATGAAAACCTGATAACCACTTTCTACCTGTGGCTTTAATAAAGGGAGAAAAAGCCTCATTGTTACAGCCTTATCAGTGTTTGACGTTCTCATCAAAGAAAACAGCTCTCCAAGCAAGGCTGTCCTTAAAGCCAGAGACAGATTTGTCAGTAATTCAGAGCCAGAAAGACTTGATTTTCAGAATGGTGATCAAACTGTCAGGGCAATGCTCCTTCCATGGGAGTCAAGACTAGCCCACCTGTCTGATCTTTTTTTCTCAGACATAGCTAAGAGCTCCAAAGATAAACCAACTAGCTGAGGGAAAGACATCAAACGATTGCATCACTCTTTCCCTAAAGGGATTTAGTCCTGAAGACTAAGAAAACTCTCTTAAATTAGCTCTAATTAAATGCTGTGAATCTACTGTTCCATCATTCAGAGAATGGAATGGATTGCTTCACTGTGTGTGTTTTCATGTTACTAGTGTTGTAGAAGAATTGAGATTCTTTAAAGGAGGATTAAAAATATGGAAGGGACAAAAGGAAGCAGGGTGAGAAAAAAAAGAAAGTAAGGACAAGGTTATTCTGGGTTCCCCGTGGACAAGTTGATGGTGGCCTTAGGTCATCATTCATTGTGTGTTGACAGAATTGGTTTACGTGATCACTCAAGTGGTACACAAGCCATATTGATTATGGAGTGGTATGTATAGATTATTAAGATGACTAATAGTGCCTCTCTCACTGGCTGATTGCATGTACAGACAAGATCAAGTTATTCTGTAGAGACTATTTCTTAGGGTGTGTGGTGGGGGAGGTGGCAATAGGAGGATTCACCAGAGATTGTTTTAAGTTATCTATCCTGACAAAAGACGGTTATTTTCAGATTTACCATAAAGTGTTTCTGCACAAAGGAAATGTTTTTGTGGAAAGAATTCATGACACCATGAAAGCATGTTTCTTTAATTGGAAACTGGATACACTCTACTAAACATTTTATTGGAATACTTATTTCACACTTTAGGAATGATCCTGAGAGAAATGCTTTGTGATTAACTGTGATTGCCCACATATGAAAAATGAGTAAAGAGACAAGAATGAATATGCAATTCATAGGGCAAGCTTCCAATATTTTATTCACTTTCTAACATTTCTACCAATACCACTTCTCCCAAAGATAATAATATTAAGCACCCAAACTATAGTCAGTTTGGCATCCTGAGCAAACTTATCTTTTATTGTTATTTCAATCTTGAAAACAGCTTAGCTGTAAGCAGGAAGCTAGAGATACCATTATAATCCTAAAAATAGTTTTATTTGAACAGTAAGAAAAATTAGACCTAAGACCTGCTCTGTTTTCATGTTCTTAGATAATACTCAGACTAGACTTGCAGACTAGTGGCTTTTTCGTTTGATTATAGTTTTTGATTTTTGAATGAAAAGATCCTATACACCATTCAAGTGCAGTCCCTAGATGAACAGCATCACCTGGAGACTTGTAAGAAATGCAGATTCTCAGGTCAATCTCAGACCTACTGAATCAGAAACTCTACGGGTGGAGGAGGTTCAGCCATCTCTGTTCAACAAGCCCTCCAAGGTACTTCTGAAGCCCACTAAAGTTTGGGAACCACTGAATGATGCTGTCCAACTCCTTCCTCTCCTTGCTTTGCACTCTAAGCATAGTGTGCAGCCATAACTTAGAGCAAAGTGTCATTCTCTGCCTTTCACCAGACCTGCTGGTTTTGTAGTTTCATAAGGACCATGCTCCAATTGATTGAACTAAGCAGATGCTGATGAAGGGAATTTGTGAGCTTCAGCCCACTTTCCCTTTTTTGGAAGGAAGCATGGTATTTAAGGGCTTCTTAGGTGGCTCAGATGGTGAAGAATCTGCCTACAATATAGGATATCTGGGATCAATCACTGGGTTCGGAAGATACTCTGGAGAAAGGAATGGCTACCCATTCCTATATTCTTGCCTGGAGAATTCCATTGGCAGAGGAGCCTGGTTGGCTAAGACCATGGGTTTTCTCAGACATGACTGAGCAACTAAGCGCAAGCACGTGGTATTTAAAGGCAGGTATATAAAGGTCTCATTTCAAGTTCTGATGAGTCTTAGTAGTTGCGAGGTTTGAAACTAGTTGCTTAACCCCTCTAACTCTTGTGTTCTTCAGTTATAAGCACATTCTTAATGGAGTTGTTTTGAATATGAAATGAGATCTCTCAAACTCTAGCACCTACAGTGTCTTTATATGAATTAGAAAAAGTGTGGCAATATTGTTCATGTGTCTTCCTAAATTTGGCAGGGAGAACCTGGGCTGGAGTTCAGCCCTGACTTCTGTCTGCCCATCTGGACTGAGTTGTTCAGGGCATTTGTGTATGCAGAGCTCTTGAATGAGATACTGTATGGAAAACAACTGGCATGTAAGAGTTGATTTTTATACAGTATATTACATATATAACATACTACACATAAACATAATTTTCTTATATGTGTCTATTATGGTTCATGGAGAGGATAGTACTTGGTAGTCACTGGGTTGTCAGTGAAGATGCTTAAACTGACTAATAAAAGTAAGAAGAATCATCGTATTTCCCAATCAATTAACAGGTTAGTGGAAAGCATTTAGTTTTACCTTT
The DNA here is from genome assembly GCA_006410875.1 of Neotragus pygmaeus. NCBI lineage: Eukaryota > Metazoa > Chordata > Mammalia > Artiodactyla > Bovidae > Neotragus > Neotragus pygmaeus. The sequence continues at coordinate 66,558 of SJYV01023596.1, read as the reverse complement.
CATGTGGTGTAGACTTAGCCTCTCTGGACCATTTACAAATGAGATCTGGAAAGAAAACTGGTTTCACATTTGCTATTCATATACCACCCTGACTTATTTATGGACTGATGAAATAATATAAAAAGGGGACTGACATAGCAAAATAATAAATATGACTTAGATACACATGTAATGTGGAGAGGATATTCCCTCACGTGGTATCATCTAGGTGCTGAAGACTGGTTTCAAATCCTTTTCTAATGGCAAAGTCAATAGAGAGAAAAGCCTATGCTTCTGTGAAAAAAAGGATTAAGAGGAAGATACATAAAGGGCAAGAGTGAGGTTTTTGGCTTCTTCACAAGATTACCCAGAGTTGACCCTTTCTGGAGTTCTATATTTCAGAACTTGAGTGTTCTCATCCTAGGAAAGGTACACAACCTCCTGTCACATTTGGTTTTCTTAGACTTTGGTGTTCCCTTTTAGCACAGCTTGTTATTACTCATTATCAGTTCCCCGGTGGAAGGTGCTGGGATCCTGCCTAATACTCAGCATTACATATTAGATTAGCACAATGAAAATGATGAAACAAAGGACTGACTTTAAAAGCAACAAATTCTTTAAAGGCCACACTAAATCCTTGTTTATATATTACTTGTTTACAGGAATGATACCAAAATTAAATGCTATAGAAGAAAATGTAGCAAGATGTTATGAAGCCAAGGTAAGATGCTAACCTAAATAGCATCATTAAAATGTAACATAGGAAATAAAATTGGAAATCACTATTAGAATACTGCTCATGTTACAAGATGTCAGAATCATGCATAATGCAAGAGTGAAACTGCTTACAGAGACTTTACACAAGAGAATTTAAACTTGCTTCTATGGACATGAGGAGCTGCTCTTTGAAGCATGGTGTCTGATGAGATTCTGGTGCTAACGATGTTCCAAGGGAGTGTTGTCTTTCCATCTGATGCATATTTATTTATAGGGTGCCCGAAAGAAGAAATGTTCATACGGAATGGCAGATTGCACCTCCACCATATTCATTAATCATCCTTTCTTTGGCATTTTCACCATTGCTTTATTATTGATCTGTTTTTTGAACCCTCTTTGTGAATAAACCTCCAATCACAAAATTACACATTGATCAATGTCAGCAAACACATTCCTGCAAACACAACCTTTAACTCTTTTTCTCCCTGAATCCTCATTCCATTTCATCTCTTGGGCAAAGGACTGAAAAAACAGATGATCCCTGTATTACTCCCTGAAGGTCAACAAATCCAGATTTTGCTAGGTTTACAAGGCTGAACATAAAGCTCATCTCAAAGAGAATACTTTTCCTCTGTGGCTCAGATTTAAGTCAAAAGTCTTTCAAACAGATTCTAACATTTCCCTCTACTCTGTGTTAAAGACTATAGATCACATGTTGGTTTTTGTTGCCACGTACAGAGAAATCACCATCTCTGAATACATGTATGCAATACAAACACTTATCCACATACTAACCTCTCTAATTTGGACATAATTAGAGAAAGGGCTATTTAATTAGTGAAAAGTCTTAAATTATAGATGGCTGATTACTTCTGAGTACATAAAGTAATGGCAGGAAATGACTAACAAAGTGATGCCAAGTGCAAGACCTGCCAGGCCTGTTTTAATGAATAGCTAAAGACCACTGAAATTAGCACATTAATTGTATGCATGTAAATTGCTTCTGCTAAGTGCATTAAAATGTTGTTTTCTTTGTAATCATGTTGAAATTATTTATTTGGTTTGTACACCCTTTGCACAATTATTCATGAAAGACAAAACATGAATTTCAAAATAATGCTTTCCTAGATTGGAACACTACCAATTATATGTCTCCATGTTTTACCATTCACACCAAGGACTTGTGACTTAGCTTAAAAAAAACCCAAAGTGTGCATAATAAGACTCCCTTCAAAGTACTCATTTCCTTGCTTCTTGTTTTTCTTTCAGACTCTCATGGAGAGTAAGAATGGGCTCAGGGCCAGGTGGAACCCCCTAAGTGCGTATCCCGAGTACTCTACCACTTCAGAGCTATGAAACTTTGGGTGCATTGTTAACTAACTCTGAACCTTGGTTTCTCTTATGCCCTCTAGGATTGGGCAGATAATTAAATGGAGAAAATAATACTTTGAGAGTGTTTCTCGAGCTTCCATGATGATAAAATTCACCTGGGGGCACTTGTAAAATCAAAAGTTTCCCAGGCTCATCCTCTGAGGCCTCTGCACCTACTGATTCAGTGGGGGCCAGCAGTCACTCCAGGAGATTCTTATCATCTGGGAAGCACCATTTGGAGACATCTGGCTCATAGAAGCTGCTGTTCTGTCACATTCTGTGCACTATATGTTGTATTGGTGAGCCAGGAAAAAACAAAGAAAATGCACACTGAAGATATAGAACCAAGAAAGTCATCACAGCATGTCTGGCAATTTTTCCTTCAATACCTTCAGTAAGGAGGAGTTCTCCATCTTATAGTGAGAGCAGTTTTCTCCACAGTTGAACAGTTCCACTGGTTCAAAAAACAGATCTCTACTGTGTTGGAATCTGTTTTTTTTGAAGTTCTGTCTGTTGTTCTTGCCTGCTATTTGGAGCAACATAGAATAAGCCTACTCACTCATCCATTTGGCAGACTTATTAAACATTAAAAGAGCTCTCTTATATTCTCTTGATCATTTCTTTCCAAGTTAAATATACCAAATTCCTTCATCCATTATGGATCATAGAACATGGCTTCTACAGTTCTCACAATCTTAGTCATCCTCTTCTGGATCCAACCTGAGACTACCAATTTTCTTCAAGTGTGTTTTGTGACAGAACTGGAGTGAATGCTATGTTTCTGAGTAGGACAGAGTACAAACAAACCATATTTCTATTAAAAAATGCCCTTATCTGAAAAGAATGATGTGCTTAAAACTTTCAAATGCCAATTCACCAATTCTTTGACTTTTTACATGACATTATATGAGTCATTTAGCATATCCAGATACTTGAAGACCAATCTCTGAAACTGGAATAGCAATTTTTCTCTGTCTACCCACTCACCTCCTAGGGTTGTTTAGAGGATAAAGTATAGAAGAGAATTTGCATGATTATGTGTTACTTTTATGGCCAAATCAACATAACTATGTAGCTGTGTTAAAATAGTAGTAATTTAAATGTTAAGATATATTTTAAAATAAAAAAAAGAGATAAAATAGTTGGTTACCTGGAAACTTCATATGAAAGTTATTAGGTTTTAAAAGTCTTTTTCTCTTGCTTTTATGGAAAAACATATCACACATTGGCTCATATCAATCCAATGTCAATTTAATACAAATCTCTGACCGTTTATTTTTTTTAACATAGAGTTTTGCCAAGTCAGGTTACCTTCAGTTTACAAAGTAGAATTCTGAATTTTACTCTAAACAACAACTTTCATGCTTCTAGAATGAGGGTCAATAGCAAGGAGACTGGACAACTACAAAATCTTAAAGACTTACCTGTTAGGTCTCAAGAAAATTGGATACTATCCCTACATCTCTTGAGTTTATTGGAATTCTTTTCAGAGAGGAAAGTGCGGTTGCAGCTGTGTTTTATTCCTCTGTTCATTCCAGAGATTTTGCAATCAGTACTTTCCTTTTCTTCTTTTCCTTTTGATGTGATCGTAAGGTCAAGTTTAGAGTAGATGAGAAGTAGGTCTCTCTCTCTCTCACAAACGATTGGGACTTAGATTCATGGGAGAAATAACCTCTTTATAAACATAAAGATTAGCCTTGCTGATGTTTTCAAATAATATTTAATTAGATAAGGACATGTTTCTTTTGTCTGAGTGAGAGTAAAGAGAAAAATAAAGTACACCAGAGGGAAATAAACCAATATATAAAAGTGATTAGTTCTAGTCAATGAGATTACAGGTGTTTTCTTCTCTTTGTTATACTTCCTTGTATTTTCTAAATTTTCTACTGCATGCATATATTACTTTTATAATCAGAAACCTGTTAGCATGAAAGTGAAAGAAAGCAATGTTCTTTAACTTTGCTGCTAGGTGAAAAGTTGATGTTTGTGTTAGAAACAAAATTTTATGAAATCCTTTATTTTCTTAGTGCCAACTCCGAAAGGTGGGGAAAGGACCTTCTTTTATTCTTTTTCCCGTGTAATTTCATCTGATATGTAGGAGCCTCTTTTAATGATTAGAGTTCAATGAGGGAAAGGCACCTGGGGCAACAATCAAGGGAGATTGCATTACACCGTGACAAAATCTTTAGAAATGCTTTTCTGGGCCATCAAACAGACTGCAACAGGTGTAACTCCCTTCATTTTTTAAAAGTAATTTTCAAGCAGACTTCCTACACATTGAGGTACACATTGATTATTATTGTTTTTAAAATCTAACTTACTTCCAAATAGTATTATGATTCTCACTTCCACACTAGTTTTCTGGTCTTTTATCTAAATTTAGGAAATCAGAGCAGTGGTACTGACCACTAGACTGAAAGCTCTATGAAAGTAGGAATGATATTTTTCTCTCTGTTCTTAATTCATCTCTGGATCCTCAGCATCTGGCCTAAGGCTTGATGTTTGGTAAGTACCAACAGAACAAAGTGGAAACAAGCCCTTATGCCAGGTGACTAGGATATAGAATAGAGCTCCCTTCCCTTCTCCCTGGGGAAGATGCCTGCATAAAGGACAAAAAAACCCTAAGAGACCTGGCAAAATGGACTGAGTAGTCTCTGTCAGGATATGGACAAATTGGGGAGGAGCTGGCAGAGGGAGTCCTGCTGGAATCTCTTCCATATTGTTACTCAGCTGTGGAGGCTTTGTTCTTTGGACAATGAATAGCAAAGACCATTATTAAAACTCTNTTTCAGGGAACTAGATTGAAAAATCTTAAAAAATGTGTGGAGACACAAAAGACCCCATATAGCCAAAACAATCTTGAGTAAAAAAAAAGGAGTTGGAGGAATCAGATTCACTGACTTTAGACTATACTACAAAGGTATAATCATCAAATCAGTATGGTACTGGCACAAAAATGGAAATATAGATAAATGTAACAAGATAGAAAGCCCATAAATAAACCCATGAACCTATGGCCAATTAATCTATGATGAAGGAGGCAAGACTATACAATGGAAGAAAGACAACCTCTTCAGTAAAAAGTGTTGGCAAAAATGGAAAGCTACATGTTAAGAAATTATATTAGAACATTTTAAACACCATATACAAAATAAACTCAAAATAGATTAAAGAAGTAAAAGTAAAACTTGATATTATAAAATTCTTAAGTTTAGAGGAAAACATAAGCTGAGCCCTCTCTGACATAAATCACAGCAAGATCTTTCTCAATTCATCTCTCAGAGTAATGGAAATAAAAACAAAGATAAACAAATTGGACCTAAATAAACTCAAAAGCTTTTGCACAAAAAAGGAAATGACAAGCAAAACAAAAAGACAACCTGAAGAATCATAGAAAATATTTGCAAATGATGAGACCAACAAGGGATTAGTCTCCAAAATTGGCAAAGAGTTCAAGTGGACTAATATCTTCATAACAAAAAACCCAATAAAAAAAATGGGCAGAAGACCTAAATAGACATTTCTCACTCACACACACACAAAGACATACAAATGGCCAAAAGGCACATGAAAAGATTTCCAATGTCACTAATTATTAGAGAAATACAAATCAAAACTACAGTGAGATATCACCTCACTCCAGTCAGACTGGCCATCATCAAAAAATCCACAGACAATAAATGGTGGAGAGGGTGTGGAGAGAAGGGAACCTTCCTACACTGTTGGTGGGAATGTAAATTGGTACAGCCACTGTGGAGAACAGTATGGAAGTTCTTTAAACTAAAAATAGAGCTATCATATGATCCTACAATTCCACTCTTGGGCAGATATCCAGAGAAAAACATGGTCCAGAAGGATATATGCACTCCAATGTTTACAGCAGCTCTGTTTACAGCAGCCGTGGCATGGAAGCAACCTAAGTGTCCACTGACAGAGGAATGAATACAGAAGATGTGGGACATATATACCATGGAATTTTACTCAGTCATTAAAAAGAATGAAATACTTCCATTTTGCAGCAACATGGATGGACCTAGAGATTGTCACACTGAGTGAAGTCAGTGAGACAAGGACAAATATTGTGTGATATCACTTATATGTAGAATCTAAAAAATTATACAAACGAACTCATTTACAAAGTAGAAACAGACTTACAGACTTAGAGAATGAATTTATGGTTACCAGGGCAAAGTGTGGGGGGAAGGATAGTTAGGGAGTTTGGGAGTCATAGCATGTCAGTCCCAAACACCACTCTGTTTAAAATGGATAAACAGCAAGGACCTATTGTATAGCACATGGAACTCTACACAATGTTTTGTACCAGCCTGGATGGGAGAGGGGTTTGGGAGAGAATGGATTTGTGTATGTGTATAGCTGAGTCCCTTTGCTGTTCACCTGAAACTACCACAACACTGTTAACCTGCTATACCCCAACGCAAAATAAAAAGTTTAAAGTTTGAAAAATAAAATGGATAACCAGCAAAGGACTACTGTATAGCACAGGGAACTCTGGTCAATATTATGTAACAACATAAATAGGAAAAGAATTTTTAAAAGAATGGATACATGTATATTATAACTGAGTCTCTTTGCTGTATACCTAAAACTAACAAAACATTGTCAGTTAACTATAGTCCAATATAAAATAAAAAGTTTTAAAAAATCAATCTAGAGGTACTAATTAAAGACAGAGATTAAAGTGGGTCAAAAACAAGATCCAACTAAATGTTGTCTATAAGAAATCACTTTAAATATGAAGACACATATAGGTTAAAAATAAATGGATAGAGAAAGATATGCCATATTAACACTAATCGAAAGACAGCAAGAGGCACTATATTAATTTCAGACAGAGCAGACTTCAGAGCAAGGAAAGTTATCAGGGATAAAGAGGAATATGATGATAAAAAGTGTCAGTTCACCAGGAAGACATAATGGCCCCTAATGTGTTTGTACTTAATAGAGCCTCACTTTTGCTGAGTGTTCTACAGTGCTCAAATTGTGATTTGAGAGAATGGCATTGAAGCATGTATACTATCATGTAAGAAATGAGGTNTGAGCTCTTGGGACATTTGTTCTGGGGAGACTGAGAAAAGAGGCAGATGGTGTGTTCCGTCTGGGTGCTCAGAGGCCTTGGCTACCTGGCCTGAAACCGTAAAGCAGGGAAGATCCTTGGAAGGCAAGCTAGAGAAGACAGACTACTCAGTAACCACTACATACTTGCAATTTGCTGACGTGCACGTAACTTGTGTTCCAAAATTCCTCTTCATGTAGTAAAGCTGCAGAGATTCTTCTGTCTTAAATTACTGGCTGGAATGTGTGAGGATCCAAATGACTCACCATAAAAAACAGCATTGGAGGATCTGCCTTCCCAAAGCTGGAGTTCAAGAGAAAAACCACTCTGTCTCTTGGTGGCAACAGATAAATGAGTTTCTAATTGAAGTGCCCAGGGATACACACTGACTTCAACAGAGCCTAGATAGTCAGCAACTTGACCCAAAGCAGTGACTCACACTGGAAACTGAAGTACTGTGACAACCTTGAGAGAAAGATGAATCAGGGCCTCTGAAGCTCTCATATCTGGACAATCTGGACAGCTCCATATTAAGGCTAGATATGATTTCCAAAGGATTATTTATCCCTAGAGAGATTTGGACAGAGCATTGCTAAATTAACCCATTTAAGGTTCCATCCTGGGTACCAGGAACCCTTGTGAACTACAGTCAGCAAATAGCCAATTTGCTAGTCAAGTCAATCCTGTGCTAGTTAGGTCAATTCTTTGAAATCCAAGTCCTCTAATCTGGACTACTGCCGTTCCTGGGCCTGGCTGTAATCCGTCAGCCTCTTTCTGGTTGATCCTCCCAACACTTTCTAAATTAACTTTCCCCCAAACACTGCTTCCATCGTGTTTTCCCTCTGTGCAGTAAGCTTTGGTGCACTAAACCCATGGAGCATTGGATCTTAAGATATGGCTTTTGAATTGGTGACATCAGCATTACATGGAAAGTTGTGAGAAATGTACATTTGGTGGCCCCATCTCAGTTGTACTGAGTTAGAAACTCTGGTAGTGGGGTCCACTGATGTGTTTTAAGAAACCTTGATGTATGCTGGGGTTTGCCATTGAGAGAACCTGCCATTCACAGCACTCTCTCCTCTACAGTCTTCTAATGCTTGCCTCTTATATTTTGTGCTCCTTGATCCTGCCTTGCATTATGTTAGTGTGATCTGATTTCATATTCAGAATTGTAAACGCCATGAGTTCCAGGTCTATGTGTTTTCTAGATTTATTCACTTGTGAAATCATAAAGCTGGAAAGGATTTGGAAAAATACTATCCAGCGTCTTCATTTGCAAACCTTTGAAGGTTTGCAAAGGTTTGCGTAAGTCCCACGTGCATAGTGGACATTCAATTAACAATTGCTAAATGAAATAACATGCCCTCAGGGGCCACAGAGGTGAATTAAGACTGCTGAGACCTCAGTGTCATCACCTTAATTTAGACTGACCCTTCTGGCACCCTCTAAGGGTTCATGAATGCCTGGGGAAAGCCTTAGATGTCTTTGCCAGCTTTTCCCTCATGGTCCTTTGCATGGACTCTGGAATTTGCTTGCTGAACACAAGGCAACATGGTGTTTTGAGATACAAATGGAAGAGCAGCTGTATTAAGAAAATCAAAACAATAAACAAAATTGATGTTGTTTTCTTATTGCTGCTTTGAGACTTGACATGAAGTATGAATCTGTCATAACCAAGAGCTAATATCTTGCCTGTATATCTAAGGCATAAATAAAAATTAATTGCAGCACACAGCTGTTAATTATCAGGTTTTGGAGCATTCCAGGGGCAGTTGCTTATGAATACCTATTTAGCTAAAGATCCCTCGCTCATTAGGACATGCTGACATAGACTGTGGGGACATTAGCCAGTTATTGATCGGTTACATCTGCGTTATCTAGTGGTCCAGGTTGCCAGAGGTCGTTGCACACTGTTAAGGGATAGGTTGCCACAGCCGAAATAGGGTACGCTTTGCTTATGAAACTGCTCTTTTCTTGTTTCACTGATGTTCACAACTAAAAAAGGAGATTATTGACTTCCAAGGGTGGCTTGTGGTCTTCTCAATGAATTGGGCCATGGATGTGACAGACATATGTGTGTGTGTGTCACTTTGTAGGAGGCAGTAGATCATAGTGATGTGCTAAATACATAAATAATATTTATATTGCATTTTTATTATCAGAGTTTAATGCTTTAGGGCCATCAGAATCTGTTTTTCTCAAAAGAATGGCCAAGACCTGAAAAATCTCTTTATTGTTCTTTAGAGGGAGGAAAAGGGCAGAAAAGCCTTTGTATCTCAGAGATGAGAAGAAATTCAAAAGGTACTTGATTCTTATAGATTAAATTCACATATTAATGAAAAGGAGGGAAAATAGGAAAAAATATGTTTTTCTGTTTTCTGCCAGCAGGGAAGCTGCCCCTAAATTTAAAAAGCCTATCATTTTACTCTAGGTCAAGTTCATTAAAACAAACTCACTTGGACTTTCCTCTTTTATGTGTGTATGTGTGATTGTACTGCGATTTGTAAACAAAAGTGCTGCTACTTGTCTAGAAGTCAGGGTAGTTATATTGATTGTAATCTCAGAACTGCGGGCCTGGTTTTTCTGATCTGGTTATTGTCAAGTCCTTCCTATCTATGCTCCAGTTTCTACCATCCTCTTCTCACCATGACTAAGCCTTCTAAGCTCGCCATGGCCAGACTTGATCTGGGAGAGGAGACATTTAAGGAACTTTCAACAATTTTGCTCCTCCTCATCGCGTTGGTTTGGGTTGTAGTCTGCTTTGGTTTTTGCCGTGTTTGTAGAACCAGCCTTGTCTCTTGTTCCTTGGATTCAGTGTCTACCTTGCACTCTAGTTTTTGTGCCTGGGTTTTTGTCTCATTACCAAGGACTGAGGTCCCATCTTAGGAATTTGCCAGGTGTGCCCATGTCCTCTAGGGACACATAAGACTCAACCTTACTCCTCCCCTTTCTGAGCCCCAGGGTCCAGTTCCTGCACCACATGCTGACTGAGCCTCCACACTTTTAGAGGAGGCTCTCCGATGCTGCCTGCCTGAACCTTGGGGTACTTTTTGCTTCTGGATTCCATGGCACCATGCTGTGATTTCACATTGAGTAAATCTCCATTGTTTCATGGCTGCCTCCTGACTCCAGGTTCCTGGCTGCNGGAGATCGGCCCTGGATATTCTTTGAAGGACTGATGCTAAAGCTAAACTCCAGTACTTTGGCCACCTCTTGTGAAGAGTTGACTCATTGGAAATGACTCTGATGCTGGGAGGGATTGGGGGCAGGAGGAGAAGGGGATTACAGAGGATGAGATGGCTGGATGGCATCACCGACTCGATGGAAGTGGGTTTGTGTGAACTTGGGAGATGATGATGGACAGGGAGGCTTGGTGTTCTGCGATTCATGGGGTCGCAAAGAGTCAGGCACGACTGAGCAACTGATCTGATCTGATCTGATTCTATTTATTAGGGCTTCCCTGGAAGCTCAGTGGTAAAGAATCCACCTGCCAATACAGGATACATGGGTTCAATCCCAGGTATAGAAGTTCCCCTGAATGGCAATTCATTCTAGTATTCTTGCCTGGAGAATTCCATGGACAGAGGAGCCTGGCAGGTGACCATGGGGTTGCAAAGAATCAGGCGTGATTTAGCTACTGAACAGCAATAACAAATTCTATTTAATAGGCACCTGGCAAGCCACTGTGAAAAACTGACAACTCTAAAATTTTCCCTATCCCTGAGAAGCTTATAATCTGGTTAGAGATATATTTACAATGTTCAGAAGTTAAATTATAATAGAAGATAATAAAGGATAATATTCCAAATTTAGTGCTTATGGTTAAAGATGTTCAGAGAAGAGAAATAAGGATGGGCTGAGATGATTAGGGTAAACCTAGAGGGCAAAGTGGGATGTTTTTGAAGGACACTCATCTCTATAACCCCATAGAATATTGGATTCAAAGTCCCTCTAAGGTAATAGTTTTTAACTTTAGAATGCATGAAAATCACCTAAGTTACTAGGGAAAAAAATAAAAATTCCTAGAACCCAGCTTTAGAGATTCTGACTATAGCTATGGGGTACGTCCCAGAAATCTGCTTTTTCAAAAAATACCCCAGGTGATTCTGATATACATGGAGAATACTGCTCTGGAAATGTGGCAGGTTAATGCCCAGGAATTTATCATAGGTTTGGCTAAGTCTTATTAAACCATAGATTTTGTGTGACCAAGAGGAACTCCACTGTCATGGAACACTTATTTCAGTGACTTTGTTTCTCCTTTTAGGGAAGCTGAGAACATCCAGGCCATGAATAACAACCTGAGGACTCTATTTCCAAAGGCCCTTAAACTCCTTTAGATAAATCCAGAGGTGAAATCTGAAACCAGTGCCGCTGTTTGTCTATGATAGCAGGGGGTAAATCATTGGAGTGAGGGGACTACTTCCATTAGCATTTGACTTTTGATCCTTTTGTTTTAAGCTCCTTGTTTCTGCAAAGGTGGCTGGGGTCAGCATAGTGGGTCAAAAAAACAAAAAACAAAAACCCTCAGTGAGAAAGGTTGGGAATCTTCAATCTCCATTCCAAACCATGTTGCTGATGACTTGAAGATATCACCAGATACTCATGATACAGAGGGTAGATTCTACCCATGGGAGAACGAATCTCTGAAGAAAAGTTTAGAATCATCTTCAGAGCCATTGGAGGGGACCTCTTAGGGTCCTGTGGACGATGTTACACAAGATCTTGCCATACTTCTAGTCCAGAAAAGAAAGCTAGATCCATCTCCAAAAATGCATAGATATCTGAGGAAGGTTGTGAGGACAAGGAGAATGAGAAAGAGCAAGAGGAAGGAGAAAGTAAAGACTCAATGCCCTGGCATTCTTCCAACACCTTTTGTACCACCACAGAGTGAAGAAGATGAGGTGGGAGATAAAAAGCTGACCCTGCTCAATGCCAAGGAACATTATCTTGACCTTCCCAAAGAGGTAGGGATGAGGTAAAATTCTGGGCTCGACACACATATACAACAAACATATATCCAAATGTTTAATGGTGCGACACTCTAAAAATGTGTTTTTTTCCCAAATATCAGTTCTAAGTGGTTCCAGGATGGAGGCTGAAGGAAGAGGATATGGGTATGACAAAGCCATTCAGTGATCCAGGCTGATGGTTTCCACAGGGGATGCCGGGTTACTCCAGAAGAGTAAATAATGACACCTCTTCATCAGGAATGGGCAGGGGGAGGATACAGAACTTGAGAAACAAGCTAGGATCCTTGGGCCCAGATGGAGTATGAAAGAAATGGCTGAGGAGAGTAAGTCCTTTATGTATATGTGTTCACATTGACGGCTTTTAACTTTTTTCTTCTACTTGCAGGATGGATTACAGAGTCGGAAGGATGAAGGTGCCTGTGTAATGCATCAGGAATGTCAGATCCAGCCCCATGATCTCTCAGTGTCCCCAGAGCTCGGGTCCTCCTCTCCTGCAGTGACATCTTGGCATCACCACCACTTTGCTTCAGTTGTTTTTTAAGCTGTTTCTGCCAGACCTTCTCGAGGTCTAGGAAAAGGAAGTCTCCTGAAAGAGAGGGCACCAAGCAGGCTGAGGCAGATTATGCTAAGGCTCTGAGACCTGGTCTGCTGAGGGTTCTGGGCAAAAGCAAAATGCAGCCTCACTGAAGCCTGTAGCAAGTTGAAATTGATTTAGGGTTCCCTTGTGTTTAGTTTTACAGCTTTCTTTATGTCATTATTCCTGTTCATTGAGTTCTTGTCTGTAGAAGAGAGAGCTGCTTTTAAGCTCATCCTCAAGCCTAAAGAGGTAGTAAAATCAAAGTAACTTTGAGGTTTTAATACTGTGCCCAGTAGTGGGATTGCTTCCTACTTCCTCCCATTAGACTGAAGTGGGTTTCTCAGTGGAGCCATGGTTCCTAAAATTCATGCATATGTCATATATGTATTTAGTTGGCTTACTTTTCACTAACTTCTCTGAGGATGGAAGCCATATAGGTTCATCATTTTGAGTAGTACCTCCTGGTATGTTCCATCAAGTGGAGATTTCTCATGCTCAAGTCCTCTCATTTTTCCTCTTTTACCTTTGACTAGAGATTGACTTTCCTTTGTTCATTTCCGGTACTTTATTGAAATTCTGCCACTTTCTACTTGATTTGGCAGTAATTCGGGGGCAGGGGTAGGGTGGTTGTTACTGTTCTTAGACATGATGCCACAGTTACTCTCCCATTTCTAATTGTTGTTTGTTTTTCTTTTTGTTACTTCTTAGTAAGATACCTAGCTTATGAAGTGTGCCTCTTTAGCCGACCCTCACAGAATCTTGAGTCCTTCTGTGATGCTAAATATAGTTAGTACTTTAAAAAAAGTTCTAGATCATTTCTTTTCTCCCTTGTTTTGGCATGCTAGATTAATCCCCTTTTAGGATAGAAAATAAGACTTTAAATTAATCTTATACCTTCCTATGGGGAAGGAATAGGTTTAAGGAGAGTTTGAGAGTTTCTCTGTAGCAACAGCAACCCACTCCAGTACTCTTACCTGGAGAGTCCCATGGACGGAGGAGCCTAGTGGGCTGCAGTCCATGGCGTCGTTGAGAGTTGGACACGACTGAACGACTTCACTTTCATTTTTCACTTTCATGCATTGGAGAAGGAAATGGCAACCCACTCCAGTGTCCTTGCCTGGAGAACCCCAGGGATGGGGGAGCATGGTGGGCTGCTGTCTATGGGGTCACACAGAGTTGGACATGACTGAAGTGACTTAGCAGCAGCAGCAGCAGCAGCTGTAGCTTTAATTACTTGCTATTTCCTACTTGTCTCAATTTCCCAACTCATATAAGATTAATAAATTAGAAATATCAATAAATGCATGACGTATCTTCATAAGGAGGAAGTTGTAAGGTTTATTTTCTTGCTTCCTTAAGACTTATCCTGATGGTTAGTATATTGGAATAAGAGAAGATGATCAGTATGTTTGTTTTGTTCCTTTCTCATCTGGAGCAAGGCTTTGTTCCTTTGAGAAAATGTAGTTGGGAAGAGAATAGAATGAGTTGCAAGAGCAGTGGCAAAGATCCTTAAGACTGCCTTGGAGGTAACTGATGAAAATTGACCTGAAGTTTTTATGGTGTGTGTGTTGAGGATCTCAAATTATTGGATTGGCCAAAAAGTTTGTTACAGAAACGTTACATAGAAAAACCTGAATGAACTTTTTGGCCAACCCAGTAGAATTAGAAATTTTGCAAAATGTCATACTCAGTGAAACTGAAAGTGAAAGTGAAGTTGCTCAATCATGTCTGATTCTTTGCCACCCCGTGGACTGTAGCCTACCAGGCTCCTCCCTCCATGGGATTCTCCAGGCAAGAGTAGTGCTTGGAGTAAAATAGGGCCATTTCAAGCTTTGGTATTTTTTGTTGTTTAAAAAGTCATTGATTTCTTGTTTTAGAGAGTATAGAATTTTAATAGAGCTAATAGACCACTATAAAATGAGCTCAAGCTATTACATGAAATTTCAAATTATCCAAATTATGTTTATATAGATACTTTCTCAATTTAATACAAAAAAAAAAGTACTTCTAGGCAAGGCATAATGTGGCTAAAGTCTTGAGTCATAGAACTTATTATTAAAGACTCAGAGAAAGATAGATATAAGTGTTGCTATTAATACTTTATTATTGCTATTGTTTCTTTTCATAAGATGTTTCAGGATGAGCTGCTTTCTCTCTCAGTTAGCCATAACTATCTAACCCTATTCCCCCATACTGATGTTCATATAAAGTTTATTTACTCCAAATTTTGAGCACAGATTTCAGATAAGGAAAGATCTGTAGAAGCACTTAATTTTGCAATTCTTTTGCTTAGGCCTCTTCCCCCCTTGCTCACAAATAGGAGAAAGGGTGTCTACCTATCTTCTGATCCTTTTGTAAATGAAGAAATATATGTTTTCTGGTTTCAAATTTTGTGTTGCTGTCTTTATGATTTGAATTATTAAACATGGTTTATGGCTTAATGAAGTTGTTTTGTAAAATATATTTAGAAAGCTTAGTATAACTGTATTGAAGTAAAAACAAATTAAAAAAATAAAACCTACTACTGTTGCGAGATAAAGCTTTGGGGTCATTTTTAAAAATTGATTTCTGGCAAGGTTGATAACATTTCTGTTGTACACAGAAATAATTTACAAGTAAAAATATGATTCTATTTAGTGTATTTTGTTTCCTTTTTTCCCATGGAAATTCTAACTAGGTAGATGACAGGTGTACTCATTGCTATAGGTTGATTAAGTTGAGATTAAGTGGGTCAACTAAATTTTTTCAGTGATTTTTCTAAGAGCACTCATTAAATCTGATAGGGAATCATAATGCAAGTTCTTTAAACAAATTATTTAACCATGAACCACATGATTATGTTTGCTCTGAAGTATTTCCATACTGAAACACTTCCTGTTAACCATTTTGTTTTTGTCAACTTGTCCTCACATTACTGTCTAAATTTCAAGTAATGTCCTCTTTACCCACCTGGAAAATTTTAACATGAAAAAACTCTAGCTGATGTAAAGTTACTGAAAGAACCAAAAGAGACTGTAAGTAATTGATTTACTTATAAGTTTTGACAGAAAAGGTAGGAATTATCTAGTCCACCCTTCTGTTTTTCCAAGGAAACTGAAACACAAGTAGCTCTCTCAAAATGACATAGTTAAAACAAGTAATATCTAACAAATTAAATATTGTGCTTTTTGTATCATCTGTAATCTTCAAACAATCTGTGTATGGTTGATATTAATATTTTCATTTTAAAGATGAGATAATTTAAGTTCAGAAAAGTCCCAGGACTTGATATGTCTGATGCTGAATCCAAACTGAGGTTTAATAGTCTCTGAAGACTGCACTATTACATTCTACCTCTCAGTATTGTAATATTATAAAATCTCTTTGTTTCTAGTCTAACTTTGTACTGTCAAGAATAGACTTCTCTTATTTGGCAAAATTTAGATTTTAGCCTTAATACATCTACAATAAAAATAGTTCAATAAAAAGTCCAATTAATAAGAACATTTCTTCTACAAAAATTTTCTATATTAGTAATAAATAATATAGTAGTTAACCAAGTATCACTGGTAAAAGAAAACTCCAGTATAATATAAACAAAATTTTAGTCATTGAAAGCAATTAAGCTTAGACAATTATTTAACTGAAAAATGATCAAGTGAAAAAGAGATGGTATGTAATCCTAGCAGGACCCTTCACTTGACAGGGTCACAAGACAAAGCATGGCTAAGATGAATTAGGCCTCATTGAAAGCTAATAGACTTGAGAGTGTTTCTGAACCATTTTCAGGTGAATGATTTGGGACTTGGGTATCAGAAAGGCAGGCTCTTCTGTGTAACCCAGTGACCCTTGAAATAAGTAAATATACTCCTGCTAATGAACTCTAGGCTTTACATAGGAAATTTTAATTTTCTCACGCCTTAAAACATTCTTTTCATTCTGACTGACAAGGCTTCTTTCAAGAAAAAAAGCAAAGAACAATAAAACTGGAAGATTCTAGTCATTAGACTGTGTGGCCAAGGAATGTTGTTCCTGGTGTTTTCAAACTCAAGTCATGAGGACAGTTGTACATGGGAGATCAGATTGGTGCAGATTTCTTGAGCTATATTCTGTCAACTACAAAGAATTCCAGCACTGCTTCCATCATGGGCTTCCCAGGTGGCACAAAGGTAAAGAATCTGCAAGAGATGCAAGAGACATGGGTTTGATCCCTGGGTCAGAGGTTCTCCTGGAGAAGGAAATAGCAACACACCCCAGTATTCTTGTCTGGGGAATCTCATAGACAAAGGAGTCTGACGAGCTACAATCCATGGGATCACAAGGAGTTGGACATGACTGAGTGACCGAGCAAACGCACACTCATGCTACCATCATAGAAGCTCTGTGATGGACTGTCACATAGTTATCACCCTCCTGGTTCAAACTGCTAGAGGAAGTAAGTCTTTGACTTTGATATTTGTTCTCCTTTTCCCCCTCTGACCCCTGCACCTTAGAATGAGTATTGCATTGGATAAGAGACCCAAGAAAGGCTAATTTAACAGAGGAAGGCTCTTGCTGTAGGTGTTTATAGACTTCATGAAAATAAAATTTCAGAACAGATTAAAAGAATCTTTAAATCACATAATTTCTAATGAATTCAGAATTCTGGGGTTCTATTAAGAATGATTTCTATCATGTTAATGTATGGCAAAACCAATACAGTATTGTAAAGTAAAATAAATTAAATTAAAAAAAAAATGATTTCTAATGTGAACTCCTCTCCTACTTGTAATCACCATTCTGGTTCTTGGATGCTGTGAAAATTCACAGTGCTGGATCGTTACAATGGTAGCCCTTCTGGTAAGCAGGACAACAGATCCATTCACAGAGAGTGATAAAATAGTAACTGGGATTTTAAATAACTGCTGTGAGAATTATCCCCTTAATATCTGTCCCTTTACTTGAAAGAATGCAGAATTATCATATTATAAAAATAATAAAAAGAATATATCCCTATCAGGATTTAGTATCAAATCTTCTACTTGGCCCATGATGCTTAATAAGAATCTCTGGATAAAATTTATGTATAGAAGATGATGGACTTTCCTGGTGGCTCAAATGGTAAAGAATCTACCTGCCAAGCAGGAGATGCAGGTTCGATCCCTGCTTTGGGAAGAGCCCCTGAAGAAGGGAGTGGCTACCCACTCCAGTGTTCTTGCCTGGAGAATTCCATGGACAAAGGTGCCTGGTGGGCTACAATCCATAGGGTCGCAAAGAGGCAGACATCATTGAGTGACTAACACAGATAGAAGATGATGAAAAATAAAGCAGTAATCTCATAATCCCTTCTCTAAAAGCTACTATTTATTTTACTTTAAAATTTAGTTTCATTTAAAAACTAAAATTATGAAGCAAAGGTCTATATCTAACCCTATTAAGTTGTCTAATTTCTACCTGTTAAGTAATTGCATACATAAAAATTAGTTGGGGAATACCTGCCAGAGTCTGGATTTAAAAGTTAAAAAAAAAACCACTGAATCCTTGTTTTGCCATTTGCTGTTGTTTTAAGTTTGGCTACTTATTTAAACTCGTTAATATTTGATCTCTTCATCTAAAAAAAGAGGATAGTAATACCCCAGAGATGGTTTTCAGGACTTTATGAGATAATATCTCTGAAAACGTTTAGTGACTGTTTTGTAGTAGAAGGCTTTTGACGTTATAATGCTTATTTTATTCTTAGACAATAAAACAAAACATTAACTTTGTGAGTACTATACAACGGTAAGCAACTCATAGCAGTCTTTACTTCACAGATGACTAATTTCATTTCTAGGGGGATTGCATGGAACAAATAGTTTTCATATTTCTTTATTCCTAATTTGAATGTCTCTAGAGAAAATTTTATCTCAGAATTTTTCAAAACCCCTTTATTGTTACAACCTGTGAAATCAGTTTTTGTTGGGTCTTTATTTGTAGGACTGAACAGATACTCGTCTAGTCATAAACTGCTCTAATATAACACCTTTTTTATAAGTCATTAGCATTGTCTAAGAAACTTAGAAACTTAACTTTTTCTACTTAAACCCTCATGAATGTTAGGAGATAGCCTATCAATAACAGTTATTTCATTATCGTGATGATTATTGAATATTTAATGAAATGATGATAGAGGTACTTATATTTATTAGACTTTTGGATAAATTTTCATAGGGAAAACCTCTCCTCCCCTATATTCTAATAACCTCCTTTATCATTTCATTTATGTGTTGAATATTATGCAAGGACTGACTATGTAAAGGACCACTAGATTCCAGTGTTTGTGATCTGGAATTTTATTTTGTTCTACTCAGTAAGCGTATATGGAACATCTGTGCCTAAACTGAAGCTGTTTTATATCACAATAAGACAAAAGAAACATACATAAAAGGTAGACGAATCTATCTGTTCTAACAAATAATTTGCAGGCTGTTCAGAGAAAATAAGACAAGCACTCACACTGTGACTACTGCACAATATTAAAAGCATCCAGATGAGCACAGAGGAGTGTTTGACTATGTTTAAATAAACACTGATAGGATGCCTTGTATTAGAAGGATGATTGCAAGGTGGAATATAGGAGATATCTTCTCTGAATAGGTAAAATTTGAGGAATAATATGGTCTAGATTTTATCCAATCCCACAGCCAAACAAATTAGAATTACTTTGCTGGATGGAGTCCTGGAGGCTGAATGGAGCCAGAGGACAGGTGTGACCAGATCCAGTAAAAAGCTGGCAGAAATAGTGAAGCCAATACAGATGAGTTTGTTCAAGAGCGGGCAGTTTAAATGATGGGTCAGCAACAGAAGACAGTGCTACAAAATTTGGCCTGAGAAAGGCAGAAATGATACATAGGCAGGCACAGAACAGGGGGCCTAAAACTTCTATTGAACAGTAGAAAGGCCTCTGGTGTGTTGGTTATGAAAAATTGTATTTTAGGGGGAAGGGGTCCCCTCCAAAGGAAAACAGGGTGGGCGGCACTGAATGACTTGAAAGTGGAGGATGTGAATGAAGAAAGATACAGATGTGGCAATAGTAGCTCACATATGGGAGACAGGGTGTAGCTTAGAAATGTGTGGTAAAAAGTAGTGAGAAATAAGACGGGGCCATTTGAACCCTGTTATTTTATTCAATACTTGGCTTTGATTTCTAGTTGAGAGTGAGCTGCTGTAAATTCTTGATCTTCACTAACATGGCCCAAGTTAGCAAACCTAAGAAGGGGCAAGTGTTGGAGTAGAAATGTGCAAGGGCATTAACCTAGATTCAGCAATAATCTCTAAGAATATGCTGTTTGGTTAGCTTCCTGTCTGCTTCACAACTGGGCTAGATGATTCCCTCTTTTTTCAACACTTGCTTACCAATAACATATTTTTGCAAGAATTTAATTTAAATTTAATTTAAAGGAATGATTGCAAAGGAACCCATATGTGAAAACACACTGTATGTAGTATTTTGTTTTATGAAGAATGTGGAAAATTATTATCTGACTTATGGTTTCACATTCTACATTCAGTTCAGTTCAGTTCAATTCAGTTGCTCAGTCGTGTCTGACTCTGCGACCCCATGGACTGCAGCACACCAGGCTACCCTGTTCTTCACCAACTCCCTAAGACTACTCAAACTCATGTCCATTGAGTCAGTGATGCCATCAAACCGTCTCATCCTCTGTCATCCCCTTCCTCTCCCACATTCAATCTTCCCAGCATCAGGGTCTTTTCAAATGAGTCAGTTCTTCACATCAGGTGGCCAAAGTATTGGAGTTTCAGCTTCAGCATCAGTCCTTCCAATGAATATTCAGGACTGATTTCTTTAGGATGGACTGGTTGGATCTCCTTGCAGTCCAAGGGACTCTCAAGAGTCTTCTCCAACACCACAGTTCAAAAGCATCATTTCTTTGGTGTTCAGTTTTCTTTATAGTCCAACTTGCACATTCTACATTAGTCAAATTAAATGCAATACATTTGGTAGGAACTTCTAAATGCTTATTCATAAGGTAGTGTTACTAATCCTCCTGAGTTGGTCTCCAAGAAGGGTCATTTTGTTCAGTGTCGCTGGCGCCAGTAGATGGAGATGGAGTTCGATTCTAAAGGGAAGGAAAGTGTTATTCCTTCAACAGAGTGAAGTGGTGCGAGCTTTCTTGACAGGGCGTGGGCAGGGCAGAGCTATTTGGATCCTATTGGGTGCAGTTGTGTTGTTCCTGGTTCAGATTGCAGTGCGGCCACAGCTATCACTGCACACAGCCCACTGCTGCCATCTTGAATTGCAGTGTCTAAAGCAGCTCTTCTGCACATGGAAGGTGAGGTGTCCACAGAGCTGTTTCTCACAAGCAACTCTGGACTGAAGGACAAGCTGCAAGGTTTCTGCAAGTGGCATTCTATAAGCAAGCCAAACTGGACTAAAGCACAAAGGGAAAAAAGGTTAGACTTTATTTTATCTGATTTCTAATTTTATTTCCCAGGAATTGGTAATGGGCTTCGCAGGTGACAGTAACAGAATGGTACAAGCTGGTATTTTCACTGCAAACAGGGTCAGGGTTCAATTCCTGGCTTACGAGTTAGTGGTTATGTACCTCAAACAAATCCTTTTTTTTCCCTGATGCCTTGATTTGCTTATCTGAAAAGTAAGAATAATTATACTTTCATCATAGAGCTTTGGTGAGAATTAAATGAGATGACACATTTAAAGAACTTAAAACATAGCACACAAAGTACAAGCTCAACAAATATGCATCTGTTATCATCAGATGGGTAGGATCCTTTCTTTAAAAAAATACTGATTTGTGAGGGAAGAAATGATAAGGTCTTGAAGAGGGAGGATTGTGTGAAGTTCCTGGGGTGTCTGACCCTAACCATAGGGGCTTCTGGCCTCACCTCACCATGGCTCATCCCCACACCTAAAGAGATTCTCTGTGTTAAAGCAGTTATCACATGACTATAGGGGGTGTTTCTTAGCATCTAATTGTGAAGGAGTCTAATTCATGTCTTATTTCCAGTGCCAAGCACAGTAAGCACATGATAACTTCTCAGTAAATGTCTGTCAAGGAAATGAGTAAACAATTCAGTGAAGAATAGAATTTCAGTATATGCAAATTTAAATGTGCNCAGCCTTCTGAATGGGAGAAAACAATAGCAAATGAAGCAACTGACAAACAACTAATCTCAAAAATATACAAGCAACTTATACAGCTCAACTCCAGAAAAATAAACGACCCGATCAAAAAATGGGCCAAAGAACTCAATAGACATTTCTCCAAAGAAGACATACGGATGTGAATAAATTTTTAAAGCTGAGTTCTTAGGTAAATGATGAACATGCTATGAATTCAGAGAACTTTTTTTTTTTTTTTTTACTTTCTTCTTACAAAATTTTAAAAATATTAAGCTTGGCAGGATTTTTTTGATACAGTTCCTGAACACGTGGAGGATTCTCTTGAAGGAATACTAGAGACCAACTCATTTGGAAGACTCTCCTGTTGTTTGTGAGCAAGAATTTTAACCTGGTGTTATTAATTCAAGCAATTTCTATTAATGGGGAATTCTGTATATATGGTAAATGTGGAGGAAGATTTTAAAACTTAACTGTAAGTTTCATTTATCTTTTTTGTTGCTGTTTGTTTGTTTTAGTCTTAGGGCAATGTTTGTAAGGATATCCTAAAAGGAAAAGTTAGAACTAGGGTGGGACATGAGGTAAAGAGTACGGTCTCTGTGGGTGTTATTTTCCCCCGGAGTGCCTTTCATTTAGAGTCTTGGGCCCCAGTTACAGTCTGCTGCAACTATATGAATCCTTGTCCCAGAAGACTTTTCTCCTCTGCTTCCTCTGGCCATCTGGAACGGCCTCTCTACACCTAATTGACTCCATGAGTCTTCTTTTCCCATTTCTGAGCTTCCTGTTTCTTTTTTCTCTCAAATCTCTGAACTCTCACCTTCCTTCTAATAAAATAATCACATTCTCTCTTCTCTTTTCAAATGCGTAGTCATTCCCTGACTTTAATGTGGCCACTTGTAACCTTCTCAACCCTCTTCCTAGTAATAGCTTGAGATGTCACTTATGAAATACCTTCTCATCTGATTCTTATGGTTTTATGTGAATTCATGGTCACCGAGTTAAACTCAGTATAAATGATGGCATAAAAAGGTAGCAGTGTTACCAATTTTTATAACCCAATGTACAAAGCATGAAGGACTAATCCTACTTTATAATTTTAATGTACTAAACAATTTATAAGGCATGTTTATTGCTAGCTTATTACTAGTTTATCGCTAGTTTACAATTTATCACTAGTATCTTTTTGGAACTCACAACAGCTCTACACAGAAGGCAAATATTCCAGTGCTAATACTATTTCCTTATAATAGCAAGTGAAAAATATTTCATAATGCCTCAGATTATATTTTGCAGAGTTTCTAAGGCTCAGGTTTTCAAAGCCTCACTTTAGTATTCTTTTCCCTAGTTCATGACATTCCCAAGAAACTCAGAAATTGTTTAAAATAAGATGGATAAAATGAGTCAACCATTTACTAAGGTACTAAAATATATTAATTAAACAAATAAAAACTCAGTACTTTAAATTTCTTCCTTTTCATTACTCTAATTAGGTCATTAGCCCGAACTGGTGGTCATCTAGTCGTTTTCAGCACCTAATAATCCCAAAGGTGAGTCAGATCTTAAGAGCAGAAATGCCAAATGTATGAGAATGGTCCAAAGGAAAATAAACATACACAGAATGGAGAAATTTATGTATGGAAAAAGATTAAAGGAACATGTGTATTTAATTGGCTCAGTAATAAATAATAAGATGAAAAGAATGCCATGAATATTTGAAAAGTGAAAATCCTATATCTGAGCTCAAAGTTTGTAGAAGTAATAAAATATAATTAAGGAATAATCCAGTCTATTTTAGTTGGGAGAAAACAATGAAATCACCAAATAATGTCCTAGTGGAAACAATAAATGTTGTTGCTCAGTCACTTAGTCATGTCCAACTCTTTGCAACCCGGTGGACTGCAGTATGCCAGGCTTCCCTATCCTCCTCTATCTCTTAGAGTTTATTCAAGTTCATGTAAACATTATCATGCATTAAAAAAATAAGCTATCAAAGAATTGCATTTGAATCATAAATAATTCCCAAATTTGTACATCCTTCTGTCAGTTTTCTGGTAAGCATATTTGCCTGGTTCACATCTTTCTCTTGTGAACCCTTGAGACCACAGAAAACCCTGGATAAGTGCTCTGATAATGTTTTCTAATGATAAAATATGTTAAAGTTATACAAATTCAAGATTTTACTAGTGGACACAACACAAACTATAAGTCACTGCTACCAGTTCAGTTCAGTCGATCAGTTGTGTCCTACTCTTTGCAACCCCATGAATCGCAGCATGCCAGACCTCCCTGTCCATCACCAACTCCAAATATAAGAAGCTCTCTTCCTTACCCATGTATTCCTGGGGTATGTATTGGGAACTATGTCATGTCCTAGAATTAGACATCACCTGTGGGATCACTGGGGTATTCTGAAAATATCTGTTCACTCACTGAAGACTTAAAGGAATGGAGTGAGTGTGTTAGGAGCATGAACTGTGGTCTGAAATGCCAGGAGTGAGGCCTCTAAGCTTTACTGTATGAGCAAGTGAAATTAGATGTGGATGTGTCTGGTGGTCAAAGTCTGATGCTGTGAAGAACACTATTGAATAGAAACCTGGAATATTAGGTCTACGAATCAAGGTAAATTGAAAGTGACCAAACAGGAGATGGCAAGAGTGAACAGACATTTTGGGAATCAGTTAACTAAAATGGATGGGAATGGGTGAATTTATATTATATCTACCGTCATATCTTATTTAACTTCTATGTAGAGTACATCATGAGAAATGCTGGACTGGAAGAAACACAAGCTGGAATCAAGATTGCTGGGAGAAATATCAATCACCTCAGATATGCAGATGACACCACCCTTATGGCAGAAAGTGAAGAGGAGCTAAAAAGCCTCTTGATGAAAGTGAAAGAGGAGAGCGAAAAAGTTGGCTTAAAGCTCAACATTCAGAAAATGAACATCATGGCATCCAGTCCCATCACTTCATGGGAAATAGATGAGGAAACAGTGGAAACAGTGTCAGACTTTATAATTTTGGGCTCCAAAATGACTGCATATGGTGACTGCAGCCATGAAATTAGAAGACGCTTANGATGAAAGTGAAAGAGGAGAGCGAAAAAGTTGGCTTAAAGCTCAACATTCAGAAAATGAAGATCATGGCATCCAGTCCCATCACTTCATGGGAAATAGATGGGGAAACAGTGGAAACAGTGTCAGACTTTATTGTTTTGGGCTCCAAAATCACTGCAGATGGTGACGGCAGTCATGAAATTAAAAGACACTTACTCCTTGGAAGAGAAGTTATGACCAACCTAGATAGTGTATTCAAAAGCAGAGACATTACTTTGCCGACTAAGGTCCGTCTTGTCAAGGCTATGGTTTTTCCTGTGGTCATGTATGGATGTGAGAGTTGGACTGTGAAGAAGGCTAAGCGCCGAAGAATTGGTGCTTTTGAACTGTGGTATTGGAGAAGACTCTTGAGAGTCCCTTGGACTGCAAGGAGATCCAACCAGTCCATTCTGAAGGAGATCAGCCCTGAGATTTCTTTGGAAGGAATAATGCGAAAGCTGAAACTCCAGTACTTTGGGCACCTCATGAGAAGAGTTGACTCATTGGAAAAGACTCTGATACTGGGAAGGATTGGGGGCAGGAGGAGAAGGGGACGACCGAGGATGAGATGGCTGGATGGCATCATGGACTCGATGAACGTGAGTCTGAGTGAACTCCGGGAGACGGTGATGGACAGGGAGGCCTGGCATGCTGTGATTCATGAGGTCGCAAAGAGTTGGACATGACTGAGCGACTGAACTGATACATATATATATATAATCATACATATATAATTATATATATCATATATATTTAATCATATATGTATGATTATATATATATGTTTATCATATAACTTGGAGAAATTAAGAACACAAGCATATATATTATATATATATCATATATATATGATGTATCATATACATTTATCATATAACTTGGAGAAATTAAGAACACAAGCTTTCTGTTGATGAGAGGAAGTGCATGCCCTGGTTTTCCTTCTAAACTTACCATGATTTCAACTCACTTCTGACTCCTTTGGGAGTAGTGGGTAAGGAGGAAGAGAGAAGCCAGGTGTGTTACATGGGAGGACACAACAAGAGTGGAAGAAAGTGCCTTACCTTGTCCTGTAATGCATTACTCTATTTTAGCACTCTAGCTTGCCAAACATACTCTATCATTTATTCTGTTTGCTATACAAATGCCCACAAAGTAAGTTTCCTCTTCCCTCTATTATTCACATCTGAGAATTGTTTTTAATGGGACTTTAAATTCTGGACATAGTGGAACACACACACTACATCCTATCTCTTTCACTATTGTTGTTCAGTTTCTCAGTTGTGTCCAACTCTTTGGGAGCCCGTAGACTGGAGCACACCAGGCTTCCCTGTCCTTCATCTCCCAGAACTTGCTCAAACTCATGTCCACTGAGTCAGTGATGTCATCCAACTATCTCATCCTCTGTCATCCCTTCTCCTCCTGCTTTCAATCTTTCCCAGCATCAGGGTCTTTTCAAATGACTTGGCTGTTCGCATCAGGTGGCCAGAGTATTGGAGCTTCAACTTCAGCATGAGTTCTTCCAATGAATATTCAGGACTGATTTCCTTTAGGATAGACTGGTTGGATCTCCTTGTAGTCCAAGGGACTCTCAAGGGTCTTCTTCAGGATCACACTTCAAAAGCATCAGCTCTTTGGTGCTCAGCCTTTTTTATGGTCCAACTCTCACATTCATACATGCCTATTGGAAAAACCAAAGCTGTGACTATATGGACCTTTGTTGACAAAGTAACGTCTTTGCTTTCTGATATGCTATCTAGGTTGCTCATAGCTTTTCTTCCAAGTAGCAAGCATCTTTTAATTTCATGGCTACAGTCACCATCTTCAGTGATTTTGAAGCCCAAGAAAATAAAGTCTGTTACTCTTTTCTTTGTTTCCCCATCTATTTGCCATGAAATATGGTGGGACTGGATGAAAGTTGAGTTTAAGCCAGCTTTTTCACTCTCCTTTTTTACTTTTATCAAGAGGCTCCTTAGTTCCTCTTCACTTTCTGCCATAAGGATGGTGTTATCTATGTATCTGAGGTTATTGATATTTCTCCCAGCAGTCTTGATTCCAGTTTGTCCTTCATCCAGTCCAGCATTTCTCATGAAACTCTTCATATAAATTGACCCTTCATATAAGTTAAATAAGCAGGGTGACAGTATAAAGCCTTGACATACTCCTTTCTCAATTTGGAACCAGTCCATTGTTCCATGTCTGGTTCTAAATGTTGCTTCATACAGGTTTTGCAGGAAGTGGGTAAGGTGGTCTGCTATTCCCGTCTCCTGAAGAATTTTCCACAGTTTGTTTTGATCCACACAGTCAAAGGCTTTAGCATAGTCAATGAACCAGGAGTAGATGTTTAGATGGAATACTAATCACCAATGGTATCTATTCACCAATACTAATCACCAATAAAGAGGAATGAACTATTGATACATGCCAGAACTTGGATGAATGTCCAGAATATTATGCTAAATCAAAGAAGTTAGACTCACAAGGCCATATACTGTGTCATTCCATTGACATGACATTCTGGAAATGTCCCCTACCCCCTAAAGGGGAATAGAGAATAGATCAATGCTTGCTAGATCTTAGAAGTGAGAAGGGCCTGAATACAGGTGACAGCCTAAGGGATTTTGGTTGCTAGAATTCTTCTTCATTCTTTGGCAGTATGATTAGAGAATGTATGATGTTAAAACATAACAGAACTATACATCCAAAAAAAAATGAATTTTACTGTTTGTGAATAAAATAAAATAAAATAAAAATTCACCTGGATCATCAGCACTGCTTAAGGCAGACTTCAAATAATGTATTCTCAGTTCTATCTATAATCTGTAGTAATACACTATATGAAGGGATTCAATATTCTTTTCTTTTATTAATATATTTTAATATTCAGCTAGGAACTTAATAGATGGCCCAAAGGATAATCTGAAAACTAATAGCTTTAAATTCTGATGTTTTCAAAGATCTTAAGCCTCCAGTGTTTCCTCTTCATATACTAAGTTCTCCAGTCTGCATTTTAATTAAAATGGTAATTTCTATAACATATTTAATCATTTATCTTTAGTAATGCCTCTTAAAAAACAGAATCAGATGAAAATCTCTGATTTTCAATGCCCATTTATACACCTTTCTCAATTTATTTTGACACATAAACTATTGTTTTCATCAGAGGAGACTTGAAATAGAAGCTCTATTTAAATTGAATGACTGTGTTAATGTTGCTTTGAAAAATATAGTGTAGTGGAATGTTGCATCCCTCAAAGTAATGCTTTTTCAAAACTAGAACTCAGTGTAGTATATATTTTCATGAACTTCTAATATGAGGCTTCAAGATCAGTTAGATATTATAAACTTCAAATGGCCTAAAATTTTACTCCACTTGTAAGCTAACAAGGTAGCCTGCCACAGTTTCATAGATGCCCTTTGCCAGAAGCTCCAACCAATCGCTGAGAATGTATGTGGTGGTTTGAAGAGGTGGTTGTTTCCTGGGAACCTCTAAAGTAAAGAACGTGTCCTACCTTGATGTTGGTTGGTCTCCATTCAAAGGATATTTATTTACAGATTAGCAGATAGAAGGGCCAAGTGAGATACATTGTCTACAATGTTCACAGAGCATAATAAAATGTGAGCCTTCTTTTGGTGCAGAGATAGGAGAGGCAAAGAGACAATAGTTTTTCCTTGACTGCCTGAGAGATTGAGTGTTATGAATTTGTCCACATAATGTCCTGAGAGAGTTTAACTGATGAATAAGCCCCTGATTTCATTGAGGTTTATCAGCTACCCTTGTCGGTAAAGCTGTGATAATAATGTAGTCAGGGCTCTTTAGACTGACACACCTACTTTGCCACCCCCAGGACATCAATAAGAGAGTGAAAACTTTGGACATCATAAGGTAAATCCTGATTGACTCTTTGGTGGCATATTGCAGCAGAGTTTAGTTAGCCTTGACAAACATATCCTGAAAGCCTAGCCACGTGATGAGATGGTTTTCGCAATCAGGTACTAGTGGCTAGAAAGTAAGGCACTGGCAGTGTCCTAGGCAGCCCATCAAGTGCCATTAGTCTATGCAGTAGATTCAGTTCCAGTCGCAGTGTCTTAAACAGCCAAGGCTATGGGAGCAACTACTGAATTCATTGATGTGAAGCTCCTCTTAAGCTCCAGCTCATGCTGACTTCCTGTACTAGCCATTCAGGAACGGAGCATTCTGCACTACCCCTGCTGCCTCACGGCCTCAGTCAGGGCTGTAATTTCTCTTTTTCTCCTGAGATTCTATTGTTTCTGCTTGACCACCCGGGATGGAACATTGAAGAGTGACTTACATGTTTCTGTGGCATTTTTCTGCATGCATTTATTTCTTGATTAGAAGAATCCCTGTTGGTGCTTATAAGCATTCACAGTAGAGGAATGTAAAATATCAATAACAATTATACATTCTGTAGTGTAAGGCAAGGCACAGTGATAGTATATTGAATCATTCCAAAGGGCCCCCAGACAAAGTCAGATTAATTTCCCTTCCTCTCCATGAATGTTACCCAGACCCCTTGATCTGAATCCAGGCATATCCGCCCTACTTGGGAAAGGGTAACATGGTGACTTGTTCTGTGTATCCAACAAAGCATACAACTTTGAGTCCTTCTCTCTCTGCTGTCCTTCAGTTTACTTGGGCTGGTTCAGAAGGTCTTTGGTGCCCCTTGGGGAGAGGGAGACTTTCACTTTACCCCTAATCAGTTTTCTCTTTAAAGCAGATGAGTTTGGATTAGAGGAGGAGAGAGAATGAAGGGTCTTACAGGGGAGAGAATGACTCAGCTCCAGTGAACAAGTCACATGCACTTTCCATTTTGAGTGGTGCAGCAGCTACACATAACCAAATGAACCTCCAATGGTTTCGATTCAATCAAAATCCATTATCAAGCAGCAAGGTCATCATAATTGACAACATCAATATCAGCTTTGAAGACCCTTTAACTCATCTACTACAGAAACATAGTTTCCTACTTGTGGTCTTGGGGTTTATGTCTATTGCCCAGGTTGGTCTTTATTCTCACTGATATAATTTTTATAAAGATGTCTACCTTAGTGTAATATCCACTGTCACATCATCAAATTTTCTTAAGATCTTACTCAGTTTCAACATAGGACTAAGGGAGTTTTTCAAGGCAGCAAGGCTGATAAGCAAACATTTATCCAGATTTCTTTAGGGTAATTTCTCATTGTCTAGTGATTTTCCTTTATAAACATCATAAACCCTCCCCAGGGCACCAAGATCCTGAATACTAGCTAATGCCTCATTCATGGCTTCCTACAAATGTTTGCCTGTTTCAGAGAAATCTTCCTAAGAAGAGACTCCTTTTGGCAGCTGGGATCCTCTAGAAAAGTCCCTCAGACTTATTCCATGGGCTTTGAATGGATTGAAGATTGCCACACCAGACTGCTGGAGGGGCTGAATTGTATACCGCCCAGATGTTGCCAACCTTTCTTAATAAGCACTGTATGGTTCCCTCCCTCATATTCCACTTGATCCAGCCAAAGTTGTAAACATTTACTTGCTTTCTCTCTACAGTCGTCACAAACTTCCCTCCTTTCACAATCATTGTGAGCGCACTTCTCTATAACTTAAGTGGGGACACCATCTCGTGCTTACCTAAAGTAAAAGTGAAAGTTAGTCGTGTCTGACTCTGCCACCTCATGGACTATAGTCTATGGAGTTCTCCAGGCCAGAATACTGGAGTGGGTAGCCGTTCCCTTCTCCAGGGGATCTTTCCAACCCAGGGATCGAAGCCGGATCTCCCACACTCCAGGCGGATTCTTTACCAGCTAAACCACCAGGGAAGCCCATTATAATTATTACAATGGGAATAAGCCTGAGGCTGTTAGAATGATGAACAAGTCTCCCTCCCCGTATATGAGTATCTGTTTTTGAATCTATTTTC
Organism: Neotragus pygmaeus; assembly: GCA_006410875.1. Classification (NCBI taxonomy): domain Eukaryota; kingdom Metazoa; phylum Chordata; class Mammalia; order Artiodactyla; family Bovidae; genus Neotragus; species Neotragus pygmaeus. Next base: position 35,749 of record SJYV01023596.1, on the reverse strand, counting down.
TGGTATTCAGTCTGCAACCATCTCTTCAGTCTCTCCTCATTAATAGGCAGAAAAGTGGAGGACCATTTAGTGCCTAATTGGCCATACAATTTGGTCAGATGTTCAATATTGATCAGTTAGAACTTTTCCATTTCAACTATCTTTCCCTCTGGGTTAATAAGGAGATTATTGATTCTGTTCTTCTGTCAAATCACCCAGGCTTCTATTTAAAATGACCAGTGGGAGGAAGTCATAGGTTTAAATTTTCAGAAAAGAGAAATTACAATTTAAGAAAAAAGAAGAATGAGATATTAAACTCATGTAATTCTGAAAATAAAGGGGAGTGAGTGGTGTTGGAGAACAAGGTGTTGAAGCTTGAGAGGATCTTAATGGTCTCTAATTCATCCTGAAATATCTGGTTGAGTTCTGATTAAATTTTCCACAGGCATAAGCATCAGTGGAAGAAAACAAGATGAGACATTGGGCAAGCTACAGAGAAAGGGCATTATCCCTTTTCTATGCATTTTCTCAGTACACACATTTGAAATACTAGCGGATAGTTTCAGCATGCTAATGTGGCATAGAACCCATAGGTTGAGAGCCAGAGTTGGAACTTGACATACCAAGTGATAAGTTCCAAAACATACCACTTCTCATATAGTTTTAAACACATTTCTCAACTTTTTTCACCTAAATTTCTTTCATTATCTGTGCTGTGACAATGATGCATAATTTATATGGTTGTGAAAAATAAAAGATGAGATAATATATGATTTGTGCAGTGCTTAGCACATAGACTCCTGAGTAAATACCCAGATATTATTATTAATCAATGAAGACCATAACAGCCTTACTTTGGTGTTACTGAAGTAGATAATAGTAGAACAGGATTAACTAGTATGAAGAATTGATAATCTTCTACATAGCAAAAATTCAGAAACCAAGAATTCTCCTCCAAACAGCTCTTAATTGAGAAGACTGATTCCTGGAATTCCATTATTAGATTTTTATCACACTAATTTTAATGTGCTTAAAATATAAGATAGTTGATGGATGATAAATGTCACTTTTTAAAGTCATTTTCATTGTGGGCAACCTGGTTTGATTCCATCATTTCCTGAGATTAAAAGAGAAAAGATGACAAGTGGGAAACATTAGGAAGTTTTAGAGAAGGGTTGTCTCAAGGAGGACGATGTGGAAAATAAGGAAGTGAAGTTTATTTGAAGACAAATTTTACCACCTTCATAATTTCACCAAAGTTCAACCGTATTTCAAAAGAATTAATATTATACACAAATATATCATTTAGCCAGAGGATTCAAGAGTTAATAAAATTTCATCATTGTTCAATTAGTGCTTAGATCTTTTAATTTCATGTAAGTAAATAGAGATTTTTAATGAAATTCTGAACTTTCACATTTTGAGGTAATACCAGTTAATTACATCCTTTGTAACAATGTATTGCTATGATTTTCCTTCATGCATGCAAATCAACCATGGAATTGTATTATCTTTTATGGCCTGTCTTGGATGACCAGTCACACACACTGGAAAATTTCTAATCTTTTCCTGCATTAGGTTATCTTGCTGCTTTGGTCTGAGTGTAGACTGTTTACTAGTGTGTGAGATTCTTGATATTACAATACCAATAAGATCATTTATTTGTTTTCACGATAATAGCAACTTGCAAATTAAAATCTTCAAAGAGTCTTTGTAGCTATATATATAATTCCATGGTCATTGTAGAAAACATACCACTGTACCCATGAATGGTATCCAGAGTGCTCTGGTGAGGTTGCCTCCTCTGTTGTTGAGTAGCTCTGGTGGTTGGTTTCTTATATTGAGTCTGAATCTGCATCTTGATCACAATTCCACTCTGTGGAGCAGGAGGGAATAACCTTTCACTCTGCCATTTGCTGGCCCTTTGAGTAAGTTTATGTTGCCCTCCTTTGCCTGTATTGTACACAAATGCACATACACAGCTTTGGACTACCGAATATCTTCAGTGTGCTGATATGATTTCCAGAATTGCAGGCATTTCACTCACTGATTTTTCTCCTCTAAAAGGTAATGTATCTAAGGTGACCACGTGGCCTGGATTTCTAGGGACAGTACTATTTGTCCAGGTGTAAATAGTAACAATGCTCTCTTTCACCCTTACCATGTTTTTGTTTCAGTGATAAATTATAATGTCTCTTGTGCAAATAAAGATGAATTTCAAATTGGCAGTCATATAAGGCCTACCAGAGTAGCATTCTGGAAAATCCTCTGGTAAAATTCAGGTGTGTGGGCTGTGCTTTCCACACCCATTCTTTTTGGGACAGTGCATAAAAATCTATCAGAATTCTTCATCACACTCCATCGGAGGTATCCCTGCCCTTTGCATTGTGGGCTTTTAAACAGCACAATTAGTAAAGTGTCAGCTCTTCTGGTGGGTTCAGAGTTCAGTTCAGTCACTCAGTCGTGTCTGACTCTTTGGTGTGTTCAGAGGCTGGGATACAAAAGCTACATGACATGGCAGCACATTGACCTAGAGCCTTATCCTGTCACATCTCTGAGCTTCAAATTGGGTGTAGTGTCAATTCTTTCCATGAGCAGTTGGACCTGAACAAGGCATTGCAGTTGACAGTGGCTGATGGCCTCAATCACTGGAAAGTGGCCAGTTTCTATGGAAATTTGCAAGAGATCCACTCTTTTCATGTGAGACTAGCATACAGAGAACCTGTCAAGTTAACCTGTTACTCAGTCCCTCCCTCTTCCAAACCAAGAAGTGATGGTTAGGCATCATAATCTATCATTCTAAGCCATAAGAGTTGTGTGGCTAGTCACAGGATCACTGTGTTTGACACTGGAGGACAGTTGGGAATGGTTGAGTAACAGCTGACAAGCAAAGTTCATGTCTGCCTAAAGCAGAGTGGAAATGAACATTGAATAACACTGGAGGTGTCTAGTTGGAGTGTGTAACAGGGCCATTATCTGTACTTCAATGTGGAGGTTGAGGACAAGCTAACCACGATCAGCAGCACAGCTTCCTGGCCTCTTCCAAGGAGCAGGGATCCTTTGTCTTTATAGTACTATTATATTCTAGCTCTTGATCACACCCGGGAGGGATTGACACATCCATAGTACAGTAGTTAATGTTTCATAATCTAGAGCTCCAGTCACCATCCCAGAAAAAGTGGGTAATTCTTGCCTTTGTGATTTTTTCCTGATGAATGCTACCCCAGAAATCTGTTTTAGTTGAAGTATAGTTGACTTAATTACCTGAACACTTGTCCCACCCACCAACAGAAAATTGGATTAAAGATTTACTGAGCATGGCCCCGCCCATCAGAACAAGACTCAGTTTTCCCCTCAGTCAGTCTTTCTCATCAGAAAGTTTCCATAAGCCTCTCTCCTTATCCATCAGAGGGCAGACAGAATGAAAACCACAATCACAGAAAACTAACCAAACTGATCAGATGGACCACAGCCTTGTCTAACTTAATGAAACTATGAGCCATGCCATGTAGGGCCACCCAAGATGGATGGGTCATGGTGGAGAGTTCTGCCAAAACATGGCCCACTGGAGAAGGGAATGGCAAACTACTTCAGTATTCATGCCTTGAGAATCACAAGAAGTATGAAAAGGCAAAATGATAGGACACTGAAAGATGAACTCCTCAGGTCAGTAGGTACCCAATATGCTACTGAAGATCAGTGGAGAAACAACTCCAGAAAGAAGGAAGAGATGGAGCCAAAGCAAAAACAACACCCAGTTGTGGATGTGACTGGTGATGGAAGCAGGCGTGATACTGTAAAGAGCAATATTGCACAGGAACCTGGAATGTTAGGCCCATGGATCAAGGCAATTTGGAAGTGGTCAAACAGGAGATAGCAAGAGTGAACGTGGACATTTTAGGGATCAGTGAACTAAAATGGGCCGGAATGGGTGAATTTAACTTAAATGACCATTGTATCTACTACCGTGGACAAGAATACCTTAGAAGAAATGGAATAGCCATAATAGTCAACAAAAGAGTCCAAAATGCAGTACTTGAATGTAGTCTTGAAAATGACAGAATGATCTCTGTTCATTTTCAAGGTAAACCATTCAATATCATGGTAATCCAAGTCTATGCCCTGACCAGTAATGCTGAAGAAGCTGAAGTTGTACAGTTCTATGAAGACCTACAAGACCTTCTAGAACCAACACCCCCAAATTATGTCCTTTTCCTTATGGGGGACTGGAATGCAAAAGTAGGAAGTCAAGAAACATGTGGAGTAACAGGCAAATTTGGCCTTGGCGTACAAAATGAAACAAGGCAAAGGCTAATAGAATTTTGCCTAGAAAATGTACTGGTCATAGCAAACACCCTCTTCCAACAACACAAGAGAAGACTCTACACATGGACATCACCAGATAGTCAACACCAAAATCAGACTGATTATGTTCTTTGCAGGCAAAGGCAGAGAAGCTCTATACAGTCAGCAAAAACAAGCCTGGGAAATGACTGTAGCTCAGATCATGAACTCCTTATTGCCAAATTCAGACTTAAATTGAAGAAAGTAGGGAAAACCAGTAGACAATTCAGTCAGTCAGTCAGTTCAGTCACTCAGTCATGTCCATCTCTTTGCAACCCTATGGACTGCAGCACACCAGGCCTCCTTGTCCATCACCAACTCCCGGAGTTTACTCAAACTCATGTCCATTGAGTTGGTGAGGCCATCCAAGCTTCTCATCCTGTCTTCCCCTTCTCCTCCCACTTTCAATCTTTCCCAGCATCAGAGTCTTTTCCAATGAGCCAGTTCTTTGCATCAGGTGGCCAAAGTATTGAAGTTTCTGCTTCAGCATCAGTCCTTCCAATGAATATTCAAGACTGATTTCTTTTAGGATGGACTGGTTGGATCTTCTTGCAATCCAACGGACTGACTCTCAAGAGTCTACTCCAACACCACAGTTCAAAAGCATCAGTTCTTTGGTGCTCAGCTTTCTTTATTCTCCAACTCTCACATCCATACATGACTACTGGAAAAATTACAGCACTGACTAGACAGACCTTTGTTGGCAAAGTTATGTGTCTGCTTTTAATATGCTATCTAGGTTGGTCATAACTTTCTTTCTAAAGAGGAAACGTCTTTTAATTCCATGGCTGCAGTCACCATCTTCAGTGATTTTGGAGCCCCCAAAATAAAATCTCTCACTGTTTCCACTGTTTCCCCATCTATTTGCCATGAAGTGATGGGACCAGATACCATAATCTTAGTTTTCTGAATGTTGAGTTTTAAGCCAACTTTTTCAGTCTCCTCTTTCACTTTCAACAAGAGGCTTTAGTTCTTCTTCACTTTCTTCCATAAAGGTGGTATCATCTGCATATTTGAGGTTATTGATATTTCTCCTGGCAATCTTGATTCCAGCTTGTGCTTCATCCAGCCCAGCATTTTTCATGATGTACTCTGCATAAAAGTTAAATAAGCAGGGTGACAGTATACAGCCTTGACATACTCCTTTTCCTATTTGGATCCAGTTGTTCCATATCCAGTTCTAGCTGTTGCTTCCTGATCTGCATATAGATTTCTCAGGAGGTGGGTCAGGTGGTCTTTTATCTCCATCTTTTAAAGAATTTTCCAGAGTTTTTGTGGTCCAGAGGGAGGTCTGGTGTGCTGCAGTCCATGGAATCACAAAGTGTCAGACATGACTGTGTGACTGAACTGAAGTAAACCTTAAGTTTGTTTTCTGTGTTACCCTAGCAATTTTGTGTGAGTGCTGCTTGGCCATCTTCAGTTATGTGCCAGTCAATCACCCTAATCATACTTTATTCTACAAATATGAGAGAGAGGAGCAGATAAGCTGGAGGAGACCATTACTTGTTCTTCTATCTCTTCTCACCTATGCAATAGTTATGTGAAATAGTAGGGATTTCCTTGTATTGTAGGTTTGGTCTCATCATTTTCATTTAGTTGTTTTGGTATGAAAAATTGATCAAGGTTTCTGGTTCTCCAATTCTTTATCTATAAAACTGAGAAGGATGTTATCCATACTCCATGACCTTAGTTTCCTGAGATTGAACACATGTCTTATTTCCCTACATATAGCCCATAAAACAGTCTGTGGTGTGTTCCATAAATATTTGTTAGATAAGTAAATAATGGGTATCTCTTACATTTCTTCTTATTCTTATATATTGCTCCAATCCATTTAAATCATTCTGAATCTGATTCTAGCTTTCATCATAAAATGTAACTTTCTCTTCCAGGTATCATCTGCAGGTTGAATATGGCTGCTGCTGCTGCTGCCGCTAAGTGGCTTCAGTCGTGTCCGACTCTGTGTGACCCCATAGACGGCAGCTCACCAGGCTCCCCCATTCCTGGGATTCTCCAGGCAAGAACACTGGAGGGGTTTGCCATTTCCTTCTCTAAAGCATGAAAGTCAAAAATGAAAGTGAAGTCGCTCAGTCATGGCTATCTTGTACATATTTATCTTACTCACTGATACAAAGGTTGTATAGGATACATCACTATCATAGGATAGACAAGAAGGAACAAATGTGAAAATTGTCTCCTTCATATCCTAAGTCTTCATATGTTTTAAGAGCACCTATGAAGAAACAGAACATTCAATATTTTGAACTGACTGAACTACAAAATTATCAAGAACTAGATGTAAGTTTGGCTACTCATATGTAAATGTACTAAACATTTATTTGGCTCTTGAATTTTAAGTGTTTTGGTCAAATCTGATTCTTAAGGTTGAGGGATGGGGAGGAGGCTGTTGCTACTCCTTGATCTTCCAATATCTTGATCCTGTAGACATACAGGACCATTTTTAAAGAAGGAAATAAGAAAGGAGGGAAATACTAATTTTCTGTTGGGTTAAATTTGCCTCATACTATATAAAATGATATTAGAATGTTAGTAAATATTATACCAGAAAAGCAGACTAGCAGCACTGATCAGTGCTGCGGGAGTGAAACATTTGATAATTTTAAAAACCTGTATAAAGTATAAAGAATAAAATGAATAGGTCTGAAAATTTGTAAGAGACTTTTCAGAATTTGAATTCTGGATAGCATATTTCATTTAAAAAGTAACAAATACCTTGTATTACCTGAGTTTGAGCAGTAGCTTGTATTACCAGTGAGTGTGAATGTTATACACACACTGCAATAAATAAAGAGAAACTTTTCTAGTGAACGTAAGTAATGCAAAATCATCAAATTTTAAGATTTGGAGGGACTTTTACAGTCATCAGTGTAAGCAAGGATATCATAAGAATTGTGACACTTCCATATCTTAGTTATCCTTCTTCTTTTTAAAGTTTTTAAATTTTGTGCTGTTAGTCATATGATTATAAAATAATTGGACATTGCACAATGACAGATTTTATTTTCTTGAATTCTAAAATCAGTGCAGATGGTGACTGCAGCCACAAAATTAAAGGATGCCTGCTCCTTTAAAGAAAAGCTTTGACAAACCTAGACAGCATTTTAAAAAGCAGAGACATCACTTTGCTGACAAAGGTCCATATTATAGTCAGAACTATGTCTTTTCTAGTAGACATGCACAGATGTGAGAGTTGGAGCATAAAGAAGGCTATGAGAGTGGAAGAACTGATTCATTCTGTAGTGCTAGACTCTTGAGAGTCCCGTGGCTGCAAGGAAATCAAACTAGTCCATCCTAAAGGAAATTCACACTGAATATCTATTGGAAAGACTGATGTTGAAGCTGAAGCTCCAATACTTTAGCCACCTGGTAGAAAGAGCCAACTCATTGGAAAAGACCCTGATGCTGGGAAATTTTGAGGGTGGGAGAAGAAGAAGGTGACAAAGAATGAGATGGTTATCGTCACCGACTCAATGGACATGAATGTGAGCACACTCTAGGAGATAGCGAAGGACAGAGAAGCCTGACATGTTTCAGTCCGTAGGTCACAAGGAGTCAAACATGACTTAGAAACTGAACAATTGCTAGAATCTCAGAATAGGAAAGGGACCTAAACTCTCCCCTAGTTAACGCACTATCTTGTGCAACTAAAAGATTGTTCAGAAATTAAAGATAAACTAGGGCTCCAAACAAAGAATTGTTTTGCTTCTTCCTGTTAAAAAGTACAGAGATGACTGGACTTGGTATCAGAATTGTCAGATTTACAACCCTGCTTTTGTATTTCAGCTACGTATTCTTAGGCAAAGGACTTAGCCTTTTGAATCTAACTCCCCTTAGTGAGGGAGGTTAAACATGTCTTGCAGAGAATCAAATGAGACCTAATAACAAAACAATAATGATGCCACTTGTGACCATGGTAACAACTAATTATTTAGCCTTTCCATGGCTAGATTCTGTGCTGTTTTTAAAATATGTTTGAAAATTTAATTCTTGTAGATTCTTGCAAGGTTGGTGTTTTTTCCATATATGCAAAAGAATTTTAGAAATTCAAAGAACTATAGTGATGTGAGTCATTATTATTAGTGTCATATTTCATCTAAATCAAAGGACTGTGTTTTTATGATAGGAATATTCCCAACTTCCTTGTGTCTTGAGGTTGGTAGCCAGGATTCATTGGGTAAACAAATATGCTAATTAGAAGCTATATAAGGAAAATCAGAATGCAATATCTTATCTTAGAATAAAGTTGGTATAAAATAAAGTATATTTACCCATTTCTTTCTTCATGAATAAAGGAGAGGTTCTTAGAGGTCACAAAATATCTATATGATTCCCTGTATGTTCCACCCTGGGAATTAGGACAGGAATGTGTAGTTAATTTTGGCCACTGAAATCAGAGCAGAATTACTGTGCATCAATTCTGAGTCAAGCGGTCACGAACCAGTGCATATCTTGCATCTGTCTTTTCTCTTGCTGCCATCATCTTGGATGCCACGTATTCCAGATGGAGGAGGGTATCTCAAATTATATTGATTTGAGTTAGATTAAGCCCCTGAGATTTTGGTATTCATTTGTTACCACAGCATAACCTTACCTATTTTGACCAATAGAATACACTGTGTCTTACTCATAACTGTATCATCCCAAGAATCTGGCAGAATATAATGAAAGAAAAGACTATTTCATATTTCTGCAGCTAATGGAAATGTTAGATTTAATTGCTTCAAGAATTAAATATCAAATCCTTTGCAGTTTCTTCACATCACTACACTAATAGGTGAATGTTTGTTTGGCTCCCTTGGAAAAAGAATCACGTTTGCTTGGACAACTGGCCCAAGAGTTCAGGCTGCTTCATGTCCTACCCAGGCATGCTAGGGCCAAAAGGATCAACAGCTTCACTCTTTTATGCCATCTTGTTTGGGAAAATCTAGCCTAAAATCACTACTAATCAGTAGTTTCAAAATTAGAATCAAAGTTATTATTTTACCACACTAGTTCTAAAAAGCTAATTGAGATGATTTTAGATTCCAGAAACTGTTTTGTTCCTGATTTGGCTACACTAATTGAATTGGGTAAATTTTGCATCCTCAGTCTCTTCATCTTTAAAATAGGGAGTTAATGTCTAAGTTCTCTCTAGCACAAAAATTATGTAATTCTTTGTGAACAAGGTAATATACTGTGTATATAGTATATCTATTGGAGTTAGAGCAAATTGAAATTACTATTTTGTCATTATGCAGTAAATCTGATCAATGCCAACAGCCAAATTAGGTAATTCAATCCCTGAAGTGAATTTTATTCACTGAGATATCCATCTGCAGTCAAGTTGAGATTCTAAATGGATTGGTCCACACTCATGTGGATCATACACAGTCAATACTTATACATGTGAAAGTGGTCGGTATAGTAAGCTCATAAAAAACCACCAAGTGGTGAGAAAATTTGATTCAGATTCAAAATGATAAAGGAAAATGACCCTAAACATATTTAATATTAAGTTTAAAAAGTTACTACAACATTTTTGGGCTTGGCTAAATTTCTTTTCCTGAATATGTTTTTTAGTTTATGATTGATACAATATTTTTTTTATTGACTTAACCACTTCTGAAGTGGCACAATGTTTTAATAACTAAATTTGTAATCATTTTAAGTGTCCATTCAGGATTTTTGCTGCACATGAGAAGAAAGGGATAAAATTATTTTTCATCAGCCATCTCAGATTCATTGGCTGGGTGCTGAAATTGGACTGGAAATATACCCACAGCAGATTAATAAGAGAAAAACAGAAGTTTAATAGCAGATGGATTGCACATAAACATAGAATTCAGTGATGAATAACTCAAAAGGGTGGTTAGGACTTGAACTTACATAGCATCTTAGTGGAAAAAAAAACTTTTTTATAGAGAGGTGACAAGACAAAGGAAAAGATTTTGAGTTTCTAGGGGTGCCAAATTTGGGGCTTGCAAATATGGGGAAACTAATTAAACTATGGCCACCTGATGAGAGGGGCTGACTCATCTGAAAAGATCCTAATGCTGGGAAAGATTCAGGGCAGGAGGCAAAGGGGATGACAGAGGATGGGATGGTTGGATGGGATCACCGACTCAATGGACATGAGTTTGGGTAAACTGGGAGTTGGTGATGGACAGGGAGGCCTGGTGTGCTGCAGTCCATGGGGTCGCGAAGAGTCAGACATAACTGAGCGACTGAACTGAACTGAATTATAGCTAATTAGAACATAAAAAAGAATGAGCGCTGAAGAATTGTCGCTTTTGAACTGTGGTGCTGGAGAAGAATCTTGAGAATCCCTACAACAGCAAGGAGATCAAACCAGTCAGTCCTAAAGGAAATCAATCCTGAATATTCATTGGAAGGACTGATGCTGAAGCAGTAGCTCCAATACTTTGGCCACCTGATGGGAAAAGCCAACTCATTGGAAAAGACTGGTGCTGGGAAAGGTTGAGGGCAGGAGGAGAAGGGGATGATAGATGATAAGATGGTTGGGTGGCATCACTGACTCAATGGACAGGAGCTTGAACAAACTNCAGTAGCTCCAATACTTTGGCCACCTGATGGGAAAAGCCAACTCATTGGAAAAGACTGGTGCTGGGAAAGGTTGAGGGCAGGAGGAGAAGGGGATGATAGATGATAAGATGGTTGGGTGGCATCACTGACTCAATGGACAGGAGCTTGAACAAACTCAGATAGTGGAGCACAAGGAAGCCTTGCATGCTGAGATCCATGAGGTCACAAAGAATCGGACAGGATTTAGCCACTGAACAACAACAGTAGTAGTTAAAGCTAGTTTTATCAGGGTTTGTTATGTAGATTCTTCTGGGTTGATAAGGGTCTAGAGTTGTCTCCTCTGGTTAAATTCTCTCCTTCCTGTAGAGAAGTGAGGGGGAATGTCTTTACAAATTTAAATCCTGCTTTTAAGCAAATAGATGAAGAGCAGAGAGCTTTCCTTGTATCTACTTCTTCTCAGTTGTCTTCAGATAAAACTAATTCAGATGCCAATGTAGCCTGGTATATTCTGCTATCCTTCAATTCTATGTACCAACTTGTAGATACTTCATCCTGGTTTAAACCCTGCATATACTCTTTTGTACACTTTTCCTAAATGCTGTCCACAACTCCATTACAATTGTTAGGCAGGGCAAATAGACTAGGAGAATATCCCATGTTTGTAGGATTTAATTAAAATACTTCTTTTGCATTGAGGGATAGTCAAGATGGATAACGTTTCTCTTAATGAAATAAATGGCATATCACCAGCAAATTGTATGATGTCTAATTGAAAAATACGAATTTAACCTGCTTCTTTCCTATCCTGACAAGCACATACCACATGTCATTCTTTACTGTCATCCCCTTTCTCTTTCCGTGCGCTCTCTCTCCATTCAATGACATAAGTGACTCTCACAGATGGAACTGTGCTGGTGTACTGAGAATTAACCCAATTAAGACTGCATAACTAAATAACAGAGAAGTGTTTGCGGAAAATGACATTTGAGAACTCATTTATTAGATTGATGAACTGAGACATCTAATGCAGTGTTTTCCTGACATGCCTGGCCGGTGGGATGGGAGACAGGGCGGGTGCTCAATTTCAGAATCAGTTGACAGACTCTGCCCTGCCTCATTCAGGCAGCCTCAACACTGACTACATCTGGGAGAGCCTTGTATTTTTTGTTTTAAGTTTAGTGAGAAGAATGTAATGTGATTATGAAGTTTCTTCTGAATATTCTTCCCGAATATTCAAATAACTGTGGGCATGAAGTAAGTTTCCCACCTGGGTCTCATGGAGCTGAGGCAAGCTTTGTTTCAGTGATGTGCCTGCTTTCATCTTTTATTTCTTCATACAAGTTTTATCTTTTTGACTACCCTTCACCCACCCTACACTGTAGGCACAGTGATCCCCCCTACCTCCTCCCCCGACTCCCCCACTGCCTGATGAACACCTACTCATTCCTGACTAAGCGTGAGCTTAATCTGTGCTGGTAGCCACGGTGGTGATGTCAGTGGCAGGGACTGGAAGAGGCCTGAAAAGCACTGGTACTCCCTGGTACCGTGAGTCATGATCTATTACCCCAACTGCTGTTTAGCTTTTCACCTGTTTTGTAGTTTCTCCATTTGGCTTCTATTGACTTTATCTTTTTCCTCTGCCTTTATCATTCCCACTCTTCAGACAAGTCCATCCGTCTTTTCCCTTGAAGATTTAACTGTTCGATACCCAAGACATTGTTTACAGCCTGGCCGAGCTCTGGTGCCCCACTGATGAACTTTGCTTTGCCATTTCACTGCCCAGGACTGGGTTTCTGCTTGGGTTCCTGATGGGTGATACCTGTTCCCTTCAGTTTCATTGGATGAGGTCACCCACAGACAGATTTCTATCTAAGTGAACTGCTGCATGAACTCATGGGTTCTTCCCCATCTCTCATTCTGTGCTGTCTGGTATTTCAGGTTGGTGGAGGCAGGCGTTGCCTCAAAGGCGTGTTTCCTATGCAACTGCCTTTGAAAGAGAAAATAGTCAGAAATTGCTCTTTCCTGCAGTATGGTTTTTTAACCAAAATAGCTCTGGTACACTAACAAGATACAATTGAGTTAGAGATGAAGACATGAAGTAAATGTGAAGGGAACATGTAAGGGATCATCCATGGTGGCCTCCAAGGTGGCTTGGGGTAAACCCTATCCAAAGAGTGTACAATAGGGAGTGATGGCAAACCATCCTAATGATATTTCATACATTCTTTATAACTTCTGAGAGAGTTCCAGTACTCAGGATGTCTCATCACAGATGCTGAACACATTTTCTAGGTTTCTATGGACTTCCTGATTGACCTATGCATTTGAATCTCAGCATAATTCTTAGGCTGGTAGGGTAACTTTTGTGTGACTTTGTGTTCTTATATTCTGGAATAAGCCTCCATCACTGAAGGCAAACTGAATGTTTCTGCCTTGGACTTCCTAGGAGGAAAAGTGCATACTTCTTGGAACTTCCAGCCTTCTCTTAGCAGTAAAGTGCTCACCATTGCCTGAAGCATGCTTGATCTTGTCAAGCTCTGTGAACATCAGGCTGTCAGGTCCAAGCTTCATACTTTGTCTTCTTGCCTTTGCTGTTCTCAGGAAAGAAAGATTATAGTTCTTTGAGAGTCTGAGATTGTGTTTGAAGATCCCACCTCATGTAACACATAATTTACAGATTTTTCAATTAATATTGGTTGACTGATCTAGAGTCATTTTGATGTAGTTGCTCTCCAAGATAATTCTCAAACAAAAGTGAGTTTGTCATCCACAAATGCATATATATGTTTGTGCTCATCTCTATGTGTGTATATTTTTATATACAAAATTTACATTATGAACTCTATGCACACATGCATATTCAAAACTTCTGTAGTAATATACTTATTGCCTTGGTTCAGCAAGTCAAACTCCATCTCTTTATCAGAATTTCAGCAAAGGCCAACCAAATTCCTTGTTATTCAAAGTTTCTTCTAGGAAGCTTTTCCATCTCTGATATATGTAGTCACAGTGTTGCTAAGTATAGAGGCCACTCCTTGTCCCTCCAAAGGATTTGTTGTGTTTTCTGGTGTCATGGTATCTCAGCCAAGCCCTGCTCAAGCATTACAAATGTAGCTACAGTTGTTGAGAAGTTTCATTACAATAGTTTTAATAATACCCCCAAGGGATAAAATTCTTCTGAAGAAATATTTAAACAGTAAATAGGCTTCTATATATATATATAATCTCAGATGAAAGGTGATCCTGGATGTAGTTTTGCCTCAGAAGTGTGAAATACTTTTTTTGTGAGGTAGGGAGATTTGACCTTAAGGAACGAATATCAAACAATCCCTCCACAGCTGCCTTCTGTTTTTTACTATGGAATGATTCAATGTCCATCTGACACAGTTTCTACTCCAGCAAAACAAATGTGCTTCTTTTATACATCTCAGATAACTGATTCCTAGCTTGCACTGTTTTATTATCACTGATGGGAATGTCCAAACTCCTTCCTGCTTTCCAACGTCCTTAAGAATTTGGTTCAGAACTCCTCTCCTTCTTGTTATCTTTCTGGATTAAAGTCATCTAAATATGATTACTCCAATCACCTGGCATACTCTTAAAATATGTGGGAATGAATACTAGCTGCGTGTCTTATGATTGCTTCAGTTTCTGCTATCTGGCCATGACTTTGAGGCCTACACAGTGGCATCTCAGTAATCTGAGTTTATGAGTAGGGTGGGGACACTGGAGTGCTAATGGTTTAGCTCAATTGAGAGGCTATGGAGTATTGAGGGTTGAGTGCTCTGTGAGCATCAGGAAAAAGTACCCTTGGAATTCCCTTTGGTGGTTCCTGGCAGAAGTGGCAGTGGTAACCTGGCCCCCTCCTCAAGGGTCTTAACAAGCCCTGATCATCAATATGGAGGTTGTAGAGAAAAGACAGGGGTGGATGATTTATGAACACACATGAGACCTTCACAGAGAATTTTCTTTTAACTGACATAGGTAAAGGCAAGTTCCAGCAAAACATGGGTGATTAGGTCGACTATGAAGGTCACAGTAGTCTCCACAGATCTACTACACCTCATTTCATCAAAATTACCTCACAGATATCACAACTCCCTTTTTAGTTTTTTAGGAACTTCCATACTGTTCTCCATAGTGGCTACACGAAGTTACATTCTCACCAATGGTGTAGGTGGGTTCCTTTTTCTCCACACCCTCTCCAGCATTTATTGTTTGTAGATTTTTAAAATGATGGCCATTCTGACCTGTGTGAAGTGATACCTAATGGTAATTTTGATTTGTATTTCTCTAATAATTAGTGATTGTGAGCATCTTTTCATGTGCCTTTTCTCCATCTTCTTTGGAGAAATGTCTGATTAGGTTTTCTGCCCATTTTTTCTTGATTGAGATTTTTGGTCTTTCTTTTTTTCTTAATATTAAGCTGTATGAGCTTAATTCAATTCCTCTCCTGGACATATATCTAGAGAAAACTCTTAGTTTCAAGTGATATATATATATACACACACCAGTGTTCACAGCAGCACTATTTATAATAGCCAAGACATGGATGCAACCTAAATATCCCTTAACAGATGAATGGATAAAGAACAAGGGGATATTAGTCAACCATGAAGAAGGAATGAATTAATGCCATTTGCAGCAACATGTTTGAACCTAGAGATTAGCATATTATGTGAAGTAAGTCAGAGAAAAACAAATATGATATTGCTTATTTGTGGAATCTAAATAAAATTAAAGAAATGAACTTGTTTACAAAGCAGAAACAGACTCGAAGATATAGAATATAGAATTATGTTTATTAAAGAGGAATGTAGGGGAAGGATAGGTTAAGAGTTTGGGGATTAACACATAAATACTTCAGTTCATTTCAGTCACTCAGTAGTATCAAATTCTTTGCAACCCCATGGAATGAAGCAAGCCAGGCTTCCCTGTCTGTCACAGGCTCCCAGAATTTACCCAGACTCATGTCCATTGGTGATGCCATCCAACCATCTCATCCTCTGTCGTCCCCTTCTCCTGCCCTCAATCTTTTCCAGCATCAGAGCCTTTTCAAATGAGTCAGCTCTTCACATCAGGTGGCCAAAGTATTGGAGTTTCAGCTTCAGCATTAATCCTTCCAATGAATTTTCAGGACTGATTTCATTTAGGATGGACAGGTTGGATGTCGTTGCTATCCAAGGGACTCCCAAGAGTCTTCTGCAACACCACAGTTCAAAAGCATCAATTCGTCAGTGCTCAGATTTCTTTAGAGTCCAACACTCACATCCATACATGACCACTGGAAAAACCATAGCCTTGANAGGTTGGATGTCGTTGCTATCCAAGGGACTCCCAAGAGTCTTCTGCAACACCACAGTTCAAAAGCATCAATTCTTTGGTGCTCAGCTTTTTTTATGGTCCAACTCTCACATTCATACATGACTATGGGAAAAACCATAGCTTTGACACGGACTTCTGTTGACAAAGTAGTGTGTCTGCTTTTTAATATGCTGTCTAGGTTGGTCACAGCTTTTCTTCCAAGAAGCAAGCGTCCTTTAATTTCATGGCTGCAGTCACCATCAGCAGTGATTTTGGAGCCCCAAAATAAAGTATTTCTCTGTTTCCCCATCTGTTTGCCACGAAGTGATGGGACTGGATGCCATGCTCTTAGTTTTCTGAATGCTGAGCTTTAAGCCAACTTTTTCACTCTCCTCTTTCACTTTCANAAACTAAGATCATGGCCTCTGGTCCCATTACTTCATGGCAAACAGATAGGGAAACAATGGAAACAGTGACAGACTTTATTTTCTTGGGCTGCAAAATCACTGCAGATGGTGACTGCAGCCATGAAATTAAAAGACACTTACTCCTTGGAAGGAAAGCTATGACCAACATAGACAGCATATTAAAAAGCAGACACAGTACTTTGCTCACAAAAGTCTGTATAGTCAAAGCTATGGATTTTCTAGTAGTCATGTATGGATGTGAGAGTTGGATAATAAAGAAGGCTGAGTGCTGAAGAACTGATACTTTTGAACTGTGGTGTTGGAGAAGACTCTCGAGAGTCCCTTGGACTGAAAGGGGATTAAACCAGTCAATCCAAAAGGAAATCAACCCTAAATGTTCATTGGAAATACTGCAAATGAAGCTGAAGCTCCAGTGCTTTGGCCACCTGATGTGAACAGCCAACTTACTGGAAAAGACCCTGATGCTAGGAAAGATTGAAGGCAGGAGGAGAAGGAGATGATAGAGTATGAGATGGCTGGATGGCATCACTGACACAGTGGACAAAAGTTTGAGCAAGTTCTGGGAGATGGTGAAGGACAGAGAGGTCTGTCATGCTGCAATCCTTTGGGTTGCAGAGTTGGACACTCCTGAGCGATTGAACAACAACAAAATGTAAAGGACTGGAATAAATGGACTTGTACTGTTGAAAGATTTTAACAATTTCTGTGAAGTGATACAATAGTAATTCTAAATACACTATGATAAGTAAAGAGTGTATATTGTAATTCCTAAAGAAATGAATAAAATGGCAATTAATACAAAGAAATAATGAAAAATAAAAGCCAAAAGAGAAAATAAAATGGAACGCTAAAAGCTGACAAGCAAAACCAATTATGATTTCATCTATAGTTTTTCTTTCTCTACTACCTCCTATCCAGTTGTTCAAGCAATCCTGCTGTCTCTAACATCAAACTATATTCAGAATCTATTTTTTGCCACCTCCTGTACTCCAAGCCTGGTCTGACCCTTTCTCCTTTCTCAGAAAAAGCTATCTTAACTGGTGTCCCAGGTTCTATCCTTCCCTCAATGAGTCATTCTTAACACAGCAGCCAGAGTGATTCCATTAAATACTAATTCTCTACAGNACCTCCTGTACTCCAAGCCTGGTCTGACCCTTTCTCCTTTCTCAGAAAAAGCTATCTTAACTGGTGTCCCAGGTTCTATCCTTCCCTCAATGAGTCATTCTTAACACAGCAGCCAGAGTGATTCCATTAAATACTAATTCTCTACAGTAGCCTGAAAGACATGACATGTCTGGCCTCAAGGTTGTCTACCTGCATTGCTTATATTTATCCTCTTTGTTTCCTCTGTTCCAGTCACAGGCCTGTTTAAAGTTCCCACAGCATGCTAGAGACCTTTACTCTGGCCTTTCTGTCTAAATAGTTTCCCCAGGTAGTTGCAAGGCTAACTCCTTACCTCCTTCCACTTCTTGCTCAAACATTAACCACTCTACACTTCTTACCTTGATCAACCTATTATAAATCAGAACTCAGTCTCAACTATCCTGATCACCTACTCTGCTCTATTGCTTATTTTTTGTTGTTGCTGCATCTAACACCTTCTAATATGTCATGCAGTTTATTAATTATATTTGTTGTTTCTTTTCACCTAATAAGACAAAGTTCCACAAGTATTCACATTTCATCTTTATCCATTTGTTTTAATTTATGTATATCAAGCACATAGAGCAGATGCTCAGTATATAATTGTTGATCAAATAAAAAAAATGAATAAGAAGGAGCTAGCTGTCTAATTCATTGAGAGTATATGTATGAGTTCTCATCACAAACATAATTTTCTGACAACTACACTCGGATTTCTAGCCTCCAGAACTGTGAGAAAATAACTTTCTGTTTTTTGTTGTCTAAGTTACCCAGTCTGCGGAATTTTGTTGTGGCAGCCTAATCTAAGACAGGAAGCTAGCAAGCTTGCTAGTAGAGGTGAGAGGGCATGCCAAGCAAGAGTGTTGTCACAGAAACTGAGGGCAAAGGGAATTTCCATGAGGAAGGAGCAGTTGACAGTTTCAAATGTAGCTGAGAGGTCAAGTATTAAGAGGACTATGATGTCCATGAATTGCCCACGAATTCAATGATTTGGATGACTTACTGTTTTATAGACTGATAGAACTGGATGTCTGGGTAGAAATGAGACAACAAATATAGACAACTACTTCTAGAGGTCGGCTTTGAAGAATTTAGAAGGGCTGGAGGGAAAGAAAAGGGGAAAGGGAAGAAAACATTGGGGAAGACACAGAGGTATGTTTATACAACAGAAGGTAAGTAGTCAGACCAGTCTGATCAGAGTCAGGGAAACCTAGTTAAGAGTTGATTGTCACATGTTAGGTCTGAGAGGGCCAGATTAACTGACCCAAAATTCAAATGGAGAGAATTTTATCTGACGTAGAGAGAAATGGATAGACTGAAAGGTCTTTGATAATTTAATGTAATGTATACTCATCAACCACTTGTTAGCTGATAACTACTAATGGTACATAAATGAATGAATGAGACATAAGTGAATATGCAAATAAAAATGTATATTTTTATACAATTGAGATAGTACTCATTTTTTTGGTAATTTGATTTCAATTTATTTTCTAATGATGACAAAGAATGTACTCAAAGTAGCTAAAATAAGGAAGCATGTGTCTCAGGGATTCCTGTGCAGTCATAAAGGGGTGGACTCTCCCAGAAATAGAACAGGAAACAGTTCCTATAAGCCAAATGCTCTGGCCTGGCTCATTCAATCCCTTTTTCATTGTACTTCTAGAAAAGAAGCTAGAAAGCTAAAAAATTCACTCTATACTTTTCTTGCAGCCAACTAGCCCAAATTCTGGATTAGAAGTGGGTCCCATCAATTAGATTTACTTACACATGTTTTGGGAGACAGAAGTGAAGCCGAGGCTATCTTTGGCAGCTCTGTTAAATAGGAGGGTTTTCATGCATCAGCTTTCCAGTGTCTGTTCTTCAGCTTTGTATTTCTGGGCAGATAGAGTGTGGGCAGAATTGCTTTATTTCTTCTGGCAAAACTCTAGCTGTGGTCTCAGAGGCAGTAGCTTCCTAAGTTGGTAGGTTCTGAATCTTGGGACCATTCCAGAAAGCGTAGTCTAAACAAGGTAGGAAAATGTCTATAAAGAACAAAGAGCAAATGTTTTAGGCTTTGTAGACCATACAATCTCTGTTGCAGTTACTCAACTGGGCTCTACCTTAAAAATAGCCATATACGATATATTAATAAGTTGGCATGACTGTGTTCCAATAAAACTTTATTTTTTTTTCCTCCAAAGATGCAGGATTTATTTTTTAAAAGACAATATTGCAGTTTTACATTCAATTCAATCTGCATAAATAAATACTGAGACCCTATCTTACGAGGCATGGTAATGGGGACTATAAAACTTAGGTAGGGGAATAAGACAATCACTATTCAAAGCATTTGGTATCACACGCTGGAAAGCTAAATTGCAACAGTATAAACGTTCACTGAAGCATTCAAAGATGAAGTGCGTAATACATTTGTACATATGCTACAGAGAACATGTCTCTACATGCTGCTTGATGATATGAAATTATTTAATATTTTTAGGTGTAGTAATAGTATTTCAGTTAAGATTTTTCAAAATCCTTATCACTTAAAGACATACAAAAATATTTATGGGTGAAGTAATGTATCCAGGATTTTTGTCAAAGCAATCTGAGAGGAGCAGTAAATGGAAATAACACTGGCCATGAACTGTTACAATAGTTAAATCTATGTGATAGGAATATGGGAGTTCATTCTTGTATTTCTGTATGTAACTGAAATTTCAGGTAATATTTGAAGCTTTTTTAAACAATATACATTATATGTAGATAGCTGTCTTTTTACCACACACACACACACACACACAACAAAAACTATTATTCTTCCAAAGACCAAAAATCATGCTCACTTCTCAAATGTGAGATATTACTGCTATATAATTTATCATTTTAAAACAATGATAAGTACTGGAGCAACATTCACTTAAATTCTTCCAGGAGTCCTGTCTCTGCTCTATCAGTTTACATCTATCCCTTCTCTAGTATAAGAATGAACTGAATCAGATCAAAAGAAAGCAGTAGAGGAGATAGTCAGCTCCAAAGATCCAAAGTCAGCTCCAAAACCAGACAGTCTGGAAGTTAAGGCCTTCATTAAACGTCTGATACAACTCATGAATGCAGGGATTCAACAGCGCCAGCCCCATTCACTGGATGGCTCAATTTTCTATACTGTCTGGGTCAATGATCAGTGGTGTACACAACTCTGAGAGACACCTCTCGCTCAGCCTTCCAAATACTGGTTCCACTAGTGTTTCCCGACTTCTTTCCACTGCTATTCTTCGAGTTTGTTCAAACATTGCTTCCACATCAAATGTGCGAGCGTTTTTTCCGAACCCGGTGAAACCCATGGTGACCGCCAGCTCTGGGTCTGGTCCCGATGCATCTGAGCCATTGCTGGGCCCCGGGCGCTCCATGCTCGGCCACCCTCCAAGAAACCAGCAACAATCCCCAGTAAAACTTTAAAAACAAGTGCCAGGGATGATTTTGTCCTGAAGACCATAGTTTGGCACTCTTTGGCCTAAATGGTTCTCTTAAAAGCCTTCCAGTGATTTTGTAGCACCTTATTCACTTTACTAATAATGTTTATGCTAAAATAATATGTAGAATGTTTTCTGGTTCTTGCATTGATCTCTGGCTCATAAGGCTGTATATCAGTCGTGATGGGTTAGATCACACTGTATTAACAGCTGTCCCCAAATCTCAATGATTTTACTTAACTCAGTAAAAGATGATTTCTCATTCACATTAAACATCTAAAGCAGGTCAGCAGGACATATTGTTCCATATCTCCTTACTTAGCATGCCAGGACCTCTATGTAAACCCTTAATGGTCCCCATGACATTGAAAAAGAGGAGAACATGTCTAATTACACACTGACTCTTAAAACTTCTGTTTAGAAATGACATAAGTCACTTATGCTCCTATTTGACCAAAACAAGTCACATGGCTGTACCTAACTTCAAGGAGCAGAGAAGGGTAATCCTATCCTGTGAGAAGAAAGAGAAAAATCAGAGTATTCTATGAATTTTAATTACTCCTACAAGTTGAATTTCCAGGGAGTGTGATAAGAGGGAAATACTGGATTCAACTCAGCCCAAAGGTGTTTCTAGAACATTACACTGTGTTTTGCTATCACTAAGATGTAGCTACGTTATGGCTGTTCACCCCATTCATTATAATTGTGTGAATAAGGGACAGGAAGCCTTGGCTTAATCAATTGAATAATGAATAATAACAATAACACCTACCTTCTTCTTGCCTTGGAAGTAACTTTCCCCAGTGTTCTGGGTAATATGAAGTACTTCTGGAAAGTGCACAAGTTTTTTGATGCCACTTGCTATGGAGATTGACTGACTTGAATTCATGGAGCTCTCAACAATGCTTTGTGTATAGGAGGAAAGTAGTTTAGAGGCTGAGAAAATAGAATTTGATTTCCACAGAATTCTTTCTGTAGTGATTCTCTGTCATCATATTTTTATCATTGTCCTGCAAGCATAGCAATAATAATGCATGCGATTTGGGGCTCTCAAGCCACTGTGACTCAGTCTGAATTCTGTCCAAACTTACAGAGTGTCATCAGGTGTATTAGGTAACCCTACTCACCTCCACTTCCCTTCTACAAAGTGGGTTTAATGAACACTTAGTGAACATTAGTGAACACTTAGTAGAGCACTTAGAACAGAACCTGTCAGTAACAGCTGACTGATGTTTCTCCTCCTTCTCCTCATGCTCACTTCATGGCATTACAGTGATGACTACAAGATAAAGCGTGTATGAAAACATTCTGTTAGCTCTAAAGCGCTTCACAAATGTTATTAAGGAACATACTAGGAAACCCAGAGAAGCTAACTGATTTTTCCAAGATCAAACTCTTCTCACTTCCTCCTTAACTCTATCCCACCCTCCACAGTACCTCAGATCTTTCCAAATGATGCATTGCTAGGCAAGATTTGTGTCCTCTTCTGCTTTAGTATTGAAATGTTTCTCTTTAGCTCATTTTCATATTCTTTCCTCTCTGTGGCCTTTTCCTTTGTTGTCCTGCTCCATCTCCCAGGAGAAACGGTCAGTTCTGATAATGCTAAGACAACTCCTGAGACATGTGTATCCTCCCTTCCCATAGCTTCTGTGGACGCACACAGCTGGGAGGAGAGATGCATAGATTCCTGGGAAGAACTGGCCATATTGTGGAGAGCATATGAGAAAGCACATTTCAACTCTGAGCCGACCAACTCTCATGCCTAGGGCCTCTGTCCAGAGGAGAAGCTGCACAGAACCTCTGCAGTAGAGCCCAAATCCCCTTGATGTTGCTTACTCTCCAGAAGATTGTCTGAGGCCAGAGAACTGGGAAGGGTGGTTTTCAGCAGTGTGACATTCCCAGCCTTAATGCCACATCATCATGTCTGAGTCTTAGACAATAAAAAATAATAGAACTTAAAAATAATAAAGCTGCTCTTCACATCTGGACCCTGCCTTCCAAGATGCACGACTGACTCCATGGCTAGTGCCACAGCACCCTAGGGCATCTCACACTTTAGTACTTACAGCCTGAAAGAGATATGCGACATTCATTTTCATCCAACCCAGAATACTTGGGCATAGAAGGACAAGCAAAATCAATATTTGTCTAAAAGAAGAGGATGGAATCTGTGGGTGGTTCTGTAATTTCAAGAGGTGGTACAAAGGTGCTCAGAAGATGAATTGCAAATAAAAGAGCAGAAAAGAATTTCCTGAGTGTCATTTTAAAAAGCTTCATGCTAATAAGAGTCAAATTCACCCTTTAATATTTCTAAGCTTGCTGAGTAAATAACTCATAAATTTTCTGTAATGACTATATGCATGTTACTGGTGTGCCTCTGAGTCTGACCTATTTTGCAGGTCGACAGCAGAGTCAGAGAAAGCTGTGCCAGAGAAGCTAGCATCCCAGCTGGCTCCTAGGCTCTGTACACTACCCACGCCCCACATCATATGGAGGGGCTGGGGTGATGTCTATTTCTGGAGACGCAGCTGATATCCTACCTGAAATCTAATGGCATTATTTATCTAATTTTTCCCTCCTTTAAATTTATATCTTTTCTTTTCCTCTAGCCAAGTGAAAGGAAAGACAACATGTATCATATAATATTCTTGAATATTATCACCTCTCACAAAATATCTTGAAGGTGGGGAATAGAAAAACTTTTATTTAATGTTTTTAAGCTTGAGAGCTTGAAGTGTAAGACACAGCAGGCAGATAACAAATAAGCAGGACGTTAAGGGTGTGAGTGTAATTGCAGGGTGGACTTTCATACTCACACAATCCTTTTTGACTACTGAGTGTGTGTATTGAGTTGTGTGATTATTCAGTGCTAACCGGGAGCAATGCATGGATGAGGAGAGAGGGGAGATGGGACTACCGAAGAGCGATCATAATGATGCCAGTATCAGTGACAATACCTAAACTGTACCTGCTTTTGTTTTTGTTTATGTATTCAAAATGACTGTACAGTTTTCACTGTGATATTTCCTCAAGGTAGCATTTCATGTGAAGGTCATTAAATGCTTTCTCATAGCAGAAATGTGATGAATGTAGTTACAGTTCTCGGTCTTACTTTCTGCATAGATAATAAAACACTGATATTAAAATATGATAAAGAAGATGATGGAACTAAAATCACCATTTAATAGTCATATGGCCAAAGCCATGGAAAACAATAATTTCACACATGGAAGGTCAAATTAGTTTCAACCAAATGCTTCAATGAAAAGTAGAAGTCTGAAATGAACAGGTCATAATATATTTTTAGAGAATGTTTGTTTTTCATTTTCAACCTCATAGACATAATGTCCTATTTTATGGTAACCAAGTTGGCGATGTGAGCTTTTGGAAAACATCAACTGCTTTAGTCCTGGTCTGGGGTTCTTCCTGGTCACTCAGTTCAGTTTAGTTCAGTTCAGTCACTCAGTCGTGTCTCTTTGCGACTCCATGAATTGCAGCACACTAGGCCTCCCTGTCCATCACCAACTCCCGGAGTTCATTCAAACTCACATCTATCAAGTCGGTGATGCCATCCAGCCATCTCATCCTCTGTCGTCCCCTTCTCCTCCTGCCCCTAATTCCTCCCAGCATCAGAGTCTTTTCCAATGAGCCAACTCTTCGCATGAGGTGGCCAAAGTACTGGAGTTTCAGCTTTAGCATCATTCCTTCCAAAGAACACCCACGACTGATCTCCTTCAGAATGGACTGGTTGGATCTCCTTGCAGTCCAAGGGACTCTCAAGAGTCTTCTCCAACACCACAGTTCAAAAGCATCAATTCTTCGGTGCTCAGCTTGCTTCACAGTCCAACTCTCACATCCATACATGACTACTGGAAAAACCATAGCCTTGACTAGACAGAACTTTGTTGGCAAAGTAATGTCTCTGCTTTTGAATATGCTGTCTAGATTGGTCATAACTTTCCTTCCAAGGAGTAAGCGTCTTTTAATTTCATGGCTGCAAGCATCATCTGCAGTGATTTTGGAGCCCCAAAAGATAAAGTCTGACACTGTTTCCACTATTTCCCCATCTATTTCCCATGAAGTGATGGGACCAGATGCCATGATCTTAGTTTTCTGAACGTTGAGCTTTAAGCCAACTTTTTCACTCTCCTCTTTCGCTTTCATCAAGAGGCTTTTTAGTTCCTCTTCATTAGGGCAAGGCTAAATTTTCTTTGTTTATTTTCTAGAGTCTCTTGTTTATATTTAATTTTGCGACCGTGTTATTTAGAAAACATTTCCCTCATGTCTCAGTTGGTAGAGAGTCCGCCTGCAATGTGAGAGACCCTGGTTCTATTCCTGGATGGGGAAGATCTGCTGGAGAAGGGATAGGCTATCCACTCCAGTATTCTGGCCTGGAGAATTCCATGGACTATATAGTCCATTGGGTTGCAAAGAGTTGGACATGAATGAGCAAATTTAACTTCACTATTTAGAAAACAAAATTTTTCCTCATTTGAAACTATATTGGAAAAGATGAAATCTTTATCTTTTCAAAATATCCATAGGGTCCTCAATTATGAACATGAAGCTTTGTACACAAATACGGAGATATGTGGAAATGGTGGCCCTGCAAGTCAGTTCACGAAGAGGAAAAGCTCAGCTTTTAGTGACAGTTCTTCTGTTCTCTGTAGCTTCCATTTAGCTCATCTTTGAACTGCCTCAGAGAAAGTCATGTTATTTTTTAATCCTCAAATCATCTTTGTATCTAAATTTGACTTTTCTCTCCTACCTGATCCCTCAGCCCTGACTCGTGGAGCTTTTACTTCATATTTCTGCCTCTGTATACTTTTGTTTCTGCTTTCTCATTATCATTGTGCTTCTTGCCCATCTCTTCTCTTACTTTGGAATTAAATTTGTGGACAAAGTCCCTAAATTGAAAATGACTTCAGCTTGGGAAAGCCTTTCAGAATTTAATAAGCAGCATTAATATAGTCATTATAGCAATTCCTTATTTCCCAATGACTGTTTGGTTTTTAAATTATTATTTCCCCTTTACAGATGGTAAAAAATCAGGCTGAGTAACTTATTAAAAGTAAGTCAGTTTGTAAGTGATCAAGACTGAATTTTAATCCATGATATATGACTGTAGAATCTGTGCTTTCTCCACAAATCTACTAGCCTCTAAAGGATGTGTAAAATACTAGTATTTGAAATATATCTCATAAAATTATGTACAATGACCAGCATTCTCCTTTATCAAGCCACTGCTTTCCAGATATTCTTACCCCCGAACACTAGGTACTTTCTCTAAAGCTCTTATGTCTAGCCACAAACCTCATAATCCATAACGTATTATTTCTGAAGATTCACCAGTACACTTAACCTAAAAACCATCTGGGAGTTTTAAAAAATATCAGTGCCTGGGTCCTGCACCAGTTCATTCAGAGTTGATTAGTTTTGCAGTTTTTCAGTATCTCTCTGGTGATTCTGAGGCAGAGTCAGAGTGATAAGCATGGCTGTAGAATATTCAGGTAGCAATATCAGTGTCTTATCATCTCAAGCCTGTAGATGTTATCCCTGTTTTCCTCATCTGCAAATCCTGGAATCTCCCAGCACTATTATCCTCCCAGTGCTTTAACGTATGTAACTTTTGGAAGCTTGAACTATCTTCAAAAGAGCAGTATTATAAACTCGTCACAAATATCTCCCCATTTCTGAGGCTAAAGGAAAGCTCAAGAGGAGCCATCGGGCCTCAGACCTGACATCCCTGGAGAGCCAGGGCCAGCTCCATCAGAGGATCCGATTTCAGTTCTTGCCTGGTTGAAACTCCTTCCATAGGCTCTTATTTATCTATCTAAGGGGCCTTCAAGGCTCACTCCCATCCTTCCTCCATTAATGTTTCTCAAGAACCCAGGACCTAACACCAGAATGCATCCATGACTAACTGAAACCTCTTTCATTTGTAACTCTTTCAGTCTGCCTTCTATCTTGTTCTTTCGCTTTATTTCTTATTTCAGTAATCAATAGATTTTAAGTGTCTTCAGTCTGCTAAGCTCTAGGTACACATTGATGGTCCAAACCAACATGATCTTTTTTTTTTTTTTTAAAGGAGACCACTGTTACTGCCTGTAAATAATTCATATTAGATGTGTGCTACAGCTCTAGCCATCAAGGCTGTACATGCATGTTCAGTCGCTTCAGTCATGTCAGACCCTTTACAACCTCATGGACTATAACCCACCAGGATCCTCTGTCCATGGAATTCTCCAGGCAAGAATACTGGAGTGGGTTGCCATGCTCTCCTTCAGGGGGTCTTTCCAACCAAGGGATGGAACTCAGGTCTCCCTTGTTGCAGGTGGATTCTTTATGTTTGAGCCACTAAGGAAGCCCCCAAAGACAGATACTATTTAATTAACATGTAAAAGAGTTGGACACAACTGAGTGACTGAACTGATAAGGTATCTAAAATACTCAAATTCATAGGAGCAAAAAAGTAGAATGGTGATTACCAAGAGTTGGGGATGGAGTGGAGCAAGGAGTTGCTTAATAAGTATAGAGTTTCAAATTTTCTTTTCTGAAAAAATTCTAGTGATATATTTCACAACATTGTAGATATACTTAACATTATTGAACTGTACACTTAAAATGGTTAATATTATTTAAAGAAACCAAAGCTGAAACAAAGTTTAAAAAGGGCAGGAAAGATTGTTAGGCAAAGCTGTATACAATCTCATGATTTCTAAATAAATCTGAGCATGTATCTGTTATGTATGGCCAATATGTGTATTACACTATTTTAATATTTTATTTTATTCTAATTTTAATACATATATTGCTATTGTATAATATACTGAGGCAGGGTTGTATTTTAAAATAGAATTTCACTTCCTTGTGTTTATTTCCTTTTTCCTTTTCTCTCCCGCTTGTACCTACAGGGCCATATTTTCTTCTCCAAACATCACTAAAGTAGAATAAATTATTCAAAGGAACTATAAACTCAAGTACTTATAAACATGCCTGCAGGGATTTTTATAGATATTTCATAAGGTTCATTGTAGGTTTTATACAAGGCCTGGACCTAGGGTAGTGAGGTACAGCTAATGATGATTGACATGTGAGAGTAAATAATGTTTGAGGGGGGAAAAGACCAAGTAGGCTTTATCTCATGAATGCAAGTTGGATTGAACATTTAAAAATAGATCAATGTAATTCACATAATTATCTAAATGAGAAAGAAAAACTATATGATCATTCAGTAGGTGCAGGAAAGGCCTTTAACAAAATTAACCATCCACTCATGATTTAAACTCTCAAAAACCTAGGTAAAAAATGGAAATTTCTCAGCTTGATAAAGGATTTCCTAAAAAATATTATTAAAATTACAACTAATATGATTAAATATATTAAAATTACAACTAATATTATATTTATTGATGAAAGACNAAGACTCTTGAGAGTCCCTTGGACTGCAAGGAGATCCAACCAGTCCATCCTAAAGGAAATCAGTCCTGACTATTCATTGGAAAGACTGATGCTGAAGGTGAACTCTAATACTTTGGCCACCTGATATGAAGTGCTGACTCATTTGAAAAGACCCTGATGGTGGGAAGGACTGAAGGTGGAAGGAGAAGGGGACAACAGGATGAGATTGTTGGATGCCATCACCGACTCAATGGACTTGAGTTTGAGTAGGCTGTGAGAGTTGGTGATGGACAGGGAAACCTGATGTCTTTTGTTCATGAGGTCGCAAAGAGTCGGACATGACTGAGCAAGTGAACTGAACTGATACTTCATACTTGGGCTGAAATATCGTAGACTGTTAGTTGCTCTGGACTTGACCAAGCTTATAAGCAAATGTCAAAGTAGGTACAAATTACTCTAAATAAGTTAAAAACAAGCAGCCACAAAGCCAAGCATGATTGGAATATAACAACATCCAAGAAAATGAAACATTAGCATTCAAAATATATATTGTCCAATGCAAAATTACCAGACATGCAAAGAAGCGGGAAAATATGACCTGTAATGGAAGAAATCAAGCAATGGCTACAGATCCAGAAATAACACAGATGACAGAATTAGGAGGCAAGGGCATTATACAGATATAACTATGTTCCACATATTTAAGAACAGAGAAGAAAGTTGGAGCAGGATGAGAAAAGAAATGGAATATTTGTAAGACCTCAGTAGAACATCTACAGATAAAGAATACTATACTTGAAATGAAAAAATAGATGATATATTACTTTGCTAAGCCTATTGTAATAAAGTGACCTAAACAAGAGAAATTTATTTAGAAGAGGTTAGATGTCCAAGGGAGAAGGCAATGGCACCCAATTCCAGTACTCTTGCCTGGAAAGTCCCATGGGTGGAGGAGCCTGGTAGGCGGCAGTTCATGGGGTCACTAAGAGTCAGACACGACTGAGTGACTTCACTTTCACTTTTCACTTTCATGCATTGGAGAAGGAAATGGCAACCCGCTCCAGTGTTCTTGTCTGGAGAGTCTCAGGGGTGATGGAGCCTGGTGGGCTGACGTCTATGGGGTCACACAGAGTTGGACACTACTGAAGTGACTTAGCAGCAGCAGCAGTGGCAGAGGTCCCAGATTAAAGTGTTGGCAAAGTTGGTTTTATTGTGAGGCCTCGCTCTCTTTGTCTTACTGATAACAAACTTCTTCTGGTGTCTTTTACATAGTCTTTCCTCTGTGTCCTAGTTTTCTCTTAAAAGGACACCAATTGTATTAGTTTAGGCCCTCTATCAATGACCACATTTAACTTCTTTAGAGACCTTTTCTCCTATTACAGTCACAATCTGAGATTCTAGGGTTTGTATTTAAATATATAATTTGGGGTGGGGCATAAGTCAGTCCGGGGCTTCCCTGGTGGCTCACAGTATAAAGAGTCTGTCTGCAATGTGGCAGACCTGGGTTCTATCCCTGGGTCAGGAAGATCCCCTGGAGAAGGAAATGGCAACTCACTCCAGTACTCTTGCCTGGAGAATCCCATGGAGGAAGGAGCCTGGTAGGCTACAGTCCATGGGGTCGCAAAGAGTCGGACGCGACTTCACTTCACTTATAAGTCAGTCCAGGCTTCCCTGGTGGCTCATGGTAAAGAGCTTGCCTGCCAAGGGAGGAGATGCAGGAGATGCGAGGTAGATCCCTAGGTCAGGAAGATCCCCTAAAGAGGGAAATGGCAACGCATTCTAGTATTCTTGCTGGGAAATTCCAAGGGCAGAGGAGTCTAGCAGGCTACAGTCCACAGGGTTGCAGTCAGACACAACTGAGCACCATGCATCTAAATCAGTCCATTACAGATGGGATTAACAAGAATTCAGACACTGTAGGAGAAAAGATCAATGAATTTGAAGACATACCAATAAAAACTATTTAAAATGAAACACAAAGAGGAAAATGATTGAATAAAATGGACCCAACATAGATGAGCAGTAGAATGAGATAAAGTAGTTCAACTTATGTGTAACTGGGTGAGGATATAGAAAAATGTCTGAAAAATAATGGTTAAAAATATGAAAACTACAAACCCATATATTAAACACACTCAATGAATCTGTGCAGGAGAAAACCACACCAAACTTTATAATCAAATTGCTGAAAACAACAAAGAGAAAATTTTGAAAGAGCTAGAGGAAAAGATCCATTGCATTCAGATGAACAAATTACAAATGATTTCTTGCCGGAAATTTTGCAAGACAAAAGACAAAGTAGTAACATCATTAAAATTCTGAGTGAAAAAAATCTGTCAGCATAGCATTTTGTACCTGGCAAAAGTATCTTTCAAATATGAAGGAGGAAGGAATACGTTTTTAGACAAATAAAAGCTGAGAGAATTAATAGCAAATTTGCACTGCTTTTAACTTCAGGTTAAAAAAATTATACCAGGTGGAAATTTGGATTGATTTAATAGAATGAAAAACACTGAAAGAATGTGGGCACATATAATAGACACTTTTCCCATTTTTAATTTCTTTG
Organism: Neotragus pygmaeus; assembly: GCA_006410875.1. NCBI lineage: Eukaryota > Metazoa > Chordata > Mammalia > Artiodactyla > Bovidae > Neotragus > Neotragus pygmaeus. The sequence goes on along the minus strand of SJYV01023596.1, from coordinate 4,586 downwards.
ACAGTTGATTATTTTAAACAAAGATACAACTTTATAACATGAAAAAATGTATGACAAAAATAAAAAGGACAGGATGGGAGAAATATACATGATACGGCCTAATGTTATTTAGTGTAGACTGTGATACATGAACGTTATAAACTAGAACCACTTGAAACATAAAACAAAGAAGTATATTAATAAGCCAAATGGTAGAGATAAAAATATTAAAGTGCAATAGAGTATATATTTCTTTTAAAGAAATATTATTTTAAGAATATCAGAAGATAATAACTGTGATTATATTTTGAGTAATAAACTGTAGGTGGAGAAAGAGAAGTATTTTTTACATTTCATTGTATACTTTTTATTGTAGTATTTGAACATTCTTCAATAATGAATGTATTAGTTTTAAATTTATTTGTTTATTATAGTTGTTTGCTGTACTTATGAGCCATTTTGTTTTCTTTATGCTTTTCTGACTTCAAAACTAATAATTGTCATTATTTTAAAAATACACATTAAAATAATCCACAGCCTACACTTTACCATAATATTATGACAATGGTATAATTACAATCCTACTTCACAAGTTAAAATTCTGTGCCAGAATAAATTCACTTGAATTAATCTTCACTTATGCATATATTGATCTTCTGCTTATTACTTTTCTTTTTGTTAAATACACAAAAGAGAGTATAATAGAAAAGATCACATGTAAAATTTAACTGGATAACAAAATATTATTTGTTGATAAAACACAATAAAATTGTTTGAATTAAACTAAGTCCACTGGATTACATATGAGATTTTCACTTACCTTGTGAAGCCACTGCTTCTTGGGAAAGCACATGTTTTGAGATGACCATCACAAAGTCTTCCAAGAATTGTATAATAAAGAAGAATCTCTTTTATTCCAGGTTTAGCATTCAGTAAGGGAAAAGCCACAATGGGGATTCTGGAATCTAAATTCCATTCTAATAGGAAGAATATTGACTTGGGCATATTTCATGCCTTGAAACCACATCTAATTTTGATAAGCACTTATCTTTTGTATCTACATCTACAGTGAAGTCTGAACATATAATACAAAGAAACAGGATTTGATTTATTGTAATATCTTACAATAACAAAGTTTTTATGATGATCTCATTGGATCACATGACTGCAAATGGAAATAAGTATGTGAAATGCTATTTTAATAGACCAAAGTATAAATGCCACATCATTATAAGTAGAATTATAAAGCACATAGCCACCTTAATTTTCCCCTTTACACAGAAAATACATTTTTGTCATTCTTTAGTTTCGTCATGAGGGTGCTTAGAGCGAGGTATGTTGTTGACAACGGACAATCGATGTGTAAATCTGTTTCTGGATCTCCTTCCCCATAAAGTCCTGAGGGGAGAAAGCTGAAAAGAACAGAGTGTAGATAAGTACTGAGCTGATTGGTTTTCTTGAGAACAGAACCTCTTCTGGCAAAAATTTCATATTGTGGTCTCGATTGCTTCTTGAAACAAAAGAGAAGCTTGTACACTGAGGGGTGGGTAGAGAGAAAAGTGCTGAAGAGACCAAAACAAGTCTTCTATCATGTGTGTGTGCTCAGTTATAGCCGACACTCTCGTGCCCCTTGGACTGTAGACTGCCAGGCTCCTCTGGCCATGGAATTTTCCAGGCAAGAATATTGGAGTGGGTTGCCATTTCCTACTTCAGGAGATCTTCCCCACCCAGAGATCAAACCCATGTCTCCTGCATCTCCTGGATTGGCAGGCAGATTCTTTACCACTGTGCACCTGGGAAGTCAGTTTGTGTCATATCTTCTGCAAATACATCTTCCAAGTATAAAATGTTCGATTTGCCCATTATTTATTAATTTAATTATGATATTAGTGTCATATTTAATGTAATTAAGTACTTTGTGCATCACATTAGGAAGTTTGAACCTCATTTCACAGGTAATAGGTAGCTACCAGTATGTTTTAAGAAGAAGAACTATACGGTCAAATTTATTTTCTACAAAGACTCCTAATAGCGGAATGGAGGTTGAATTGGCAAAAGGTCACTTTAAACAAAGAGGAATGCAATAGGAGAATGTTGCAGTGTTCTAGTGAAAAATATTTAGCCAAGAGCAGTATGAGTAGAGGTGGAAATAAGTGAATCAGGGATAATTGGAGGCTAAAGCAACAGGAGATTTGGAAGGTGTGTAGAGTAGGGAGGGTAGATATAAAATAGGGAGGGCCTGTGCTCAGTTTTAGTCTGGGGAAATGTGAGACTGGATGGACAATGAGCCTTTCCTGAGACAGCAAAGATAAACAGAAGAGAAGATTTGGGGACAGAGAGAGGACTGATTTAGCTTTATGAGTATGTATTTGAAAAACCTATAGGATTATTTATGCAGAAAAATCTAACATATAGTAATGAGCCATGATCATTCACTGTAAATAGCATTGGTTATTTTCCTCTGATTTTCAAAGCAATATATGTTCTTTGCAGATAGTTTGGAAAAAATAAGAAGAAAAGAGGAAATAACATTCATCCATAAATTGTCCATCCTGACACGATACCTCTGTTTTGAAGTTGTTGTTTTTTTTCCTGTTGATTTTCTTTCTTCACACAATCGGGAAATACTTTTTTTTTTCTTGATTTTAAATGAAAACTTCCAATGTAATTAAAGATTCTTTCAAACATGTTATTTTAAAATATGTTATTAATTACATACAATAAAAATCACTCATGCTGATGCTCAGTTCTTTGAACTATGATAAATACATAGAGTTGTGCAACCACTACCATAATCAAGATAGAGAGCAGTTCCCTCACTAACCCCAGGAAATTCCCTATGCCTCTCCTTTGCGGTTAATCTCTCCACCAGCCCCCAAACTGGCAATCACTAATTTATCACCAACCAGTAATTATCACTTTGTCCTGGTCCATAATATCATATAATGGCATCATCTTAGAGTTACCCACGTTGTTGCCTTTTTATTACTGATTCACATTAGATTAAAGGAATGCACCAGAGATGGCTCATCCACATATGAAATGAAGCACATCTGAGTTGCTTCCAGTTTTCGGCAATTATGAACAAAGATGCTGAAACATTTATATAGGTTTTTGTGTGAACATAAGTTTCATTTCCCTTGGATAAATATCTAGGCGTGGGATTGGTGGATCATTAATATTTAGATATATGACAAACTGGCAAGCTGTTTTCCAAAGTAGCTGTGCTCTTTTTCACTCTCACAAGCAAGGTATGAGTGTTTGGGTTGCTCTCTATCCTCATCAGCACTTGACAGTATTTTAAAATCATTTTAGTAGGCATGTAATGTATGGTTGTAGTTTTAATATGCATATCCTTGATGAGTAATGATGTAAAGTGTTTTATTATGTGCTTATTTGGATCCATATTCTACTTGGGTGAAGTGTCTATTTAAGTTTCTATCCCAGTTTTTAAATGGGATTTTCTGTTTTCTTATTATCAAGTTTTCAGAATTCTTTAGCTATTCTGGGTCAAGTCCTTCATCAAATATGTGGTTGGCAAATATTTTCTCCCAGTATGTGGCTTGTTTTTCATTCTCTTAACAGGGCAAGGTTTATATTTTGATAAGATCAATTTATAACTTTTCTTTTATGGATTGTGCTTTTGGTATATCTAAAATTCCTTTGTCTAATGCATAAGATAAAGTTTTTCTCTAGCATTTTCTTCTGTGTTTTATAATTTTAGCTTAGATATATTATATATATATATATTTATATATGTCTCTGTGTTAATTTGAGTGATCTTTTTGTACGAGTTGTGAGGAGCGTATTGAGCTCANTAAAATTCCTTTGTCTAATGCATAAGATAAAGTTTTTCTCTAGCATTTTCTTCTGTGTTTTATAATTTTAGCTTAGATATATTATATATATATATATTTATATATGTCTCTGTGTTAATTTGAGTGATCTTTTTGTACGAGTTGTGAGGAGCGTATTGAGCTCAGTATTTCGCATATGTGTGTCTACTTGTTCTACCACCAGATGTACAACAGGCTATCATTTCTCCATTAGATCAGCTGTGCACTTCCATCAAAGTCATTTGACCATAGGCATATGGACCTGTTTCTTCACTCTGCATTCTGTTCCATTCACCTGTATCTCTATCTGTCCACCAAAACTACACTGTGTTTATCACTGTGACTTTTAAAAGAAATCTTGAAATCAAATCATATGTTAACTTTAATGTTTTTCTTTTTTTTTTAAACAAACTTGTTCTTCTAGTTCCTTTGCTTTTTCCTATAAATTTTATAATCAGCTTGTCAGTATCTGCAAAATATCCTGCTGAGAATTTGACTGAGTTGGTAATTATCTTATTGATCAGTCTAGGGAGAATTTAACATCCTAATGATATTGAATTCTCCAATTAATGACAAACACGATTTATCTCTCCATTGTAATCCTTACTTACTGAAATCATGAAAGTATGCTGAAAATTTTAAAAGGTTTTTCTAGAATTTATCGAGATGATAATATTTTTCTTAATCCTTAGAATGTTGATATGGTTCAGTACAGTTCAGTTCAGTCGCTCAGTCATGTTCAACTCTTTGCGACCCCATTAACTGCAGCAC
>SJYV01023584.1:0-75292 GCA_006410875.1 Neotragus pygmaeus | reverse complement strand
CCAACATAGGAGCACCTCAACATGTAAGACAAATGCTAACAAGAAACTAAAGATTTTTTTAAAGACACTTGCAATGGGTAGTTGTCTGTCTGGAAAAGGGAAAGCAGCTAATCAAATCTAGTACTTGTTTGTTTATTATTTAAGGCATCTTGTTCTAAGGATTTTCACCTACTTTTTTTAGATCTTGGCCCTTAGAAATTTTTGGATCTTAAATCTAGAGATTATAGCCCCTACCTTAAAAAAAAAAAACAAAAAAAACACCTATGTGTATTTATTTGATCCTGGCAATAGATATGAGGTTTCTTGATCAGAGGACAGGCCAATTACTTACTTATGGAACCTCTGTGACAGTTCCCCAGGGCTCAGTCCCTCATGGGCCACACAGTAAGGATGGATGTCACCTGCACATGTGGTAGGTTCATGCCACTGGAGAGGAGCCCTCCAAATTATGACTTNATCCTGGCAATAGATATGAGGTTTCTTGATCAGAGGACAGGCCAATTACTTACTTATGGAACCTCTGTGACAGTTCCCCAGGGCTCAGTCCCTCATGGGCCACACAGTAAGGATGGATGTCACCTGCACATGTGGTAGGTTCATGCCACTGGAGAGGAGCCCTCCAAATTATGACTTCGGAGTTTATTATAAGAACAAACTTGCCCCGCCTTTCCCTCAGAGAGAGAGGGGAACACTTTTGAGCATTTATTCTGTGGAATGTAAATAAATCCTCTCTAGAAACATGAACCCAGGTCCCTAGGTCTATTATTCTTTGGAATATAAACAAATAGCTCCTGGGGAAACAGACCAGAAATTCTCTCCAGATATCTCTGTCTTTAACTTCTAAGACTTGTTCACCACTTAGCATCCTTATACCTAGGTTGCCAGCAATCTGATCAGGGGGCCCCAGCCATACAGAAACATGAAAATAATAGTTGTACCTAATGCTAACAGACCCATAGTATAACTTATATGTCCCGTGAGACCCCATGTATCGTTTCTCATATTGTTTATTTTTTATTTTTATTTTTTTAATTAATTTATTTTTTAATTTGACTTTACAATACTCTATTGGGTTTGCCATACATCGACATGAATCCACCACAGATGTACACAAGCTCCCAATCCCGAATCCCCCTCCCACCNGCCATCTTCCCTCTCTCTCTCTCTCATATTGTTTATTATGGAATTTCTTTCTCACAAAAATTTAAAAGCAGCATTGAATATTTGTATACTTATTCAGAGTTGCTAAGGTCATTTACATTTAGCTATTGTTATGGGCTGCCTGATTCCCTTTTAAAATCTGTTTGTTTGTTGAATGTTCAGTGCTCAGTACTTCTGAATATAATTGTGCTTAGACAGCTTTCAAGGAGACAGAATGAGGTCATATAGGTGGGCTGTAATCAATGTGACTGTGTCTGGATATAGGACCTTCAAAGGGATGATGAAGTTTAACTGAGGTCATTAGTGGGGAGCCCTAATCCAAAGGACTGGTGTCCTTGTAAAAAGGAGAGACACCAGGGGTGTGTATGTGCAGAGAAAAGGTGAAGTAAGGACACAGCAAGAAGTCGGTCACCTGCAAGCCAAGGACAGAGGCTGCCAGAGAAACCAAATCTCCCTATACCTTGATCTTGGACTTGCAGCCTTCAGCACTGTGTGAAAACCAGTTTCTGTTGTTTAAGCCATGATTCTATGGTATCTTATTATGGCAGCCCTAGCAAATTAGTACCGATTTTATTCACTTATGTTTTTGCTGATTGTTGTTCAGTTGCCAGGCTGTGTCTGAATCTTTTATGACCCCATGGACTGTAGCCTCCCAGACTCCTCTATGAGATTTTTCAAGAAAGAATACTGGAGTGGATTGCCATTTCCTTCTCCAGGGGATCTTCCTGACCCAGGGATTGAACTCACATCTCCTGCATTACAGGCAATTTTTTTTTTTTTTTTTTTTACCACTGAGTAGTCAGATCCAACCAAGATGATTTAAAAAATCTGTCTCTTTGGCACCAGATTTCCAGGAGATCTTGTTCCTACCTTGATTACTACTGCTAAATCTTTGAAGATCCATGGATTCAAAATAACCCAGAATCAAGGGGAAAATGAAACAATTGAGCTGCTGAAATTATAAATAAACTATAACATACTATTGACATAAGTATAATTGGCAAAAGGAGAAGGGGGCAGCAGAGGATGAGATGGTGAGATAGCATCACTGACTCAATGGACATGAATTTGAGGAAACTCCAGAAGATAGTGGAGGACAGAGGAACCTGCTGTGCTACAGTCCCCAGGGGTGCAAAGAGCCAGACACAACTTAGAGACTGAACAACAACAAGTAACCAGCACATTTAAATGAACCTTTTATTTTATTAAGATGAGTTACCATGCATGTGAAGATAATATACCATAAAGCCATGTTTAGCTGAAGATGCTTAGCAAATCTATTATTACCAATTTAGGATGTTTCTCTCATGCTTCAAGTCTCTCTTCACACTTTCCATGTAGTCCCACTTACCACTTTATCTAATGACCATGTCATCTCTAAATCTATACATGTGAAGGCACCTTGACTTATCTCTCCTTTCCTCCTGAATCCACAGTCACTGCGCCTGCTCCAGATCCCTTCTGTTTTCATCATCCCAAAGGCTTTCTTACTTCAGGAATATATTCCCTTTTCTGTATATTCAGTTTCTTTCTCTCTATCATATCATTGCAATCATACCAGCCCCTTCATTGACAGTGCATCTCCATCAGTTTCCATTCCATTATTCTCTATTATGTAAATGCTCATAAATGTCTACACTTTCACTCCTAGTCACTATCTTTTTTTTTTTTTTTAACTTTTTATTCAGTATTGGAGCTTAGCCTATTAATGTTGTGATAGTTTCAGGTGCACACCAGAGTGACTCAGTCATACACATACATGTATCCATTCTCCCCTTCCCATCCAGGCTGCCAGATAACATTGAGCAGAGTTCCCTTTGCCATACAATAGGCCCTTGATGGTTATCCATTTTAATTATAGCAGTGTATACATGTCCATCAAAACCTTCTCACTATCCCTCCCCCGCATTCTTCCCCCTGGCAGCCATAAGTTCATTCTCTAAGTTTGTGACTCTCTTTCTTCTTTATAAGTTCATTTGTATCATTTCTTTTTAGATTCTGTATTTAACGGATATTTCTCTTTCTCTTTCTTACTTCACTCAGTATGACAATCTCTGGGTCATCCATGTTGCTGCAAATGGCATTATTTCATTTTTAAAATCACTAATATTCCATTGTATATAAGTACCACATCTTCCTCATCCATTCCTCTGTGAAGGGACATTTAAGTTGTTTCCATGTCTTGACTATTGTAATCCACATCTTTTTTTACTCAATCCTTTAACTCCTACTGTTCTTGCTTCTTTTTATATTTAGATTTTTTCAGTTACTAAGTACTGCCACATTTCAAAATCCTTGAAGTTCGTGTTGTGCATAGTCTATCAGTAAGTCTCATAGAAGTTGATTTCTCCCAACTTCGAGACCATCTCTTTGGTTTCCACTTACCTCACTGCATATCCTTTCTGTCTCCTTTCCTTATCTCCTCCTATCATTATTGGGCTTTTATACAACTCAATACAGAGATGTCTTCTCCCTCTACTCTCTCCCTAGATAATGTCATTCATTATCAAGGCTTTAGCTGCCATTTGTATTTTGATAGATATTAAAGTATCCTCATTGAAAGCATCTCCTTGATGCTGATTATGTTCACATAGATGTTTCACATTCATTTTAATTTCATATTTCATCTTTGCTTAAATATTTCATAAACACCTTTCCTTTTCCCTGATTCCTCTTTGTAGTAAATAACCCACCCAGTTGATCAAACTAGAATCTTGGGAAACACCTCAAGCCACAATTATGTAATTGGAGTTTCTGATAAGGGTTTATTTTATATACTTTTAATTAAAACTGTGTTTAGAACAATTTCCAAGCATTGAATCACAACTTCATATTAAATATAGAATAAAAGGACAAAATCTTACTCTTTAACAACCTTTGCCATTGACAACTTTGTGCCTCCTCTCTCTTTCCTCTGTCTCTCTTTGGTCCAGATCTGCATCTAGGAAAATAAATTAATACTGTATCTTTACAGAACCGTTTGGTAGAAGTAACCAGTTCACAAGCTAGGCTGTGGGCTTACCTGCACTGCCTTACTAAAAATATATCACTAATCAAAAGTGTTATACTCTTCTGTTAGGTTTGAGAACAGTAAGATTTCCCTTTTTTATGTTTTTCAGTGATAAAGCACTGTAAGAAATGAACCTGTACCAAATAAGTGGTATGGTAAGCAAGTCCAAAGATGAACCATTGTTTTTTTCATGCTATTTCCACAAAATCTGTTCATTACCCCACTGGGATGAGTCACATATTATTCATTGTGGATAATAAAATTCATCTCAGGTGTTTATCAGTGTTGTTGCCTGTCCTGGGCACCTGTCCTGTTTGACGCTACATGAAATGTTGCCTCTGAATTATTTTGAAGACCTTGGCTATCTACTTATAGCAGGAAAATTGGAGCATTTCAGCTGTGTGAGACCTTGGCAAGTATTTGACATAATACCTGGGACTTCAGTTTTGGCATGGTATTATTTTTTAGTTGTTTAGAGCTTAAAATAATAAGTATTACCTGTGATGATAATTTTGGTTTCTAAATTCTCTTTAAATAGTAATGAAGAAAACTGTAACCTTTTTTCTAATGTTTTATGTCACATTTTTATTAATGTTATGTTTTTCATACAAAGTATAAATGCTTTCCTTCTTCTTCTATTCAACATTTGAAGAACTTTTGATTATAAAAATGTTAAAAACCAAAATTATTGCCATGAGCAATGTGTGACTCTTCAGTTTTTAATCAATTGAAATCTAGAATCAAATTCTAGAATTGTAGCAAGCATTTCAGCTTGATAATCATTTATTGAGCACTTCCTATGTAGCTGGCACTGCCACAAGTAACTCGACAAGGTCAGCATTAATGGCATGAAGGATGCAGTCCACCTGCTGGCTAGCTTGGCAGGCATTGCTAATTTTTAACTATAATCTTTCAAAATGAATTCAGAGGCTGTCTTCTTTGCAGTCAGTTTCAATATAGGTCACTTTCATGCCGGGCACATCATATTTACATTTTCAGTTTTAGCAGGGTCAAGATTTGTGAAGGATCTGAGGTTTTTCTCCTACTTGCAAGCCAATAGATGATCTTGTTACCTTTTCATGGAAGCTAGAAAGAGACATGAAACACCCAGGTCAGAGACAAAGGACTTTATTACTGAAGGTACAACATGCAGCATGAGCATCAGTGTTTTTTTTTTTTTTTTTTTTTTTAGAATCAGTATGTTTTATGCTCATTTCCTCAGACCCAATCCTCATAAGAATAAAGGAAAGATGTTACCTGCACAGTAGTTGTGTTAGAACTCTAAGCCTAGGGAATACATGGGAAATAAGCCTGCTTGCCCTTTGTGTCAGGGGGAGAAATTATTTTTGTTTTTCAGGCCTGTTGCTACACAAAGATCTTTGAAAAGATAGACTTTAACAAACGGTAGTCTGTGCCTTTACTTATAAGACGTGTAGAAACACAGAAGACCCAAGGAAAATTGTCTCCCAACAAACAGAATGTTTTGTCTCCCAAAGTATAAATGATAAACTCAGGATCTCATCCTCTTCAAGCTATTCTATATCAAATGTTCTTCTCCAGAAGAAAGAAAGATGATTAAAATCGTACTTTAACAGTTGAATCAAGGTACTCTGTATACAAATAGGGAGCAATCTAAGCAACCAATTTAAGATGAAGCAATGAAAGTTAATCATCTTTAGTTTTCATTTGGCACACAGGTACTGTACCTGAATTGGGGCCAGGTATCTTTTTAGTAGTAAAATTAATGAGCATAAAGGCCATTTAAACAGTTTTGATTATTTTTCTTTTTGACCAGTCCTGCTATAAAATGTAGATCTCAGTCTTGCTCTCTTGAACATTTTTGTCAAATTAGTATCTTTTTTGTTATTTTATTACAGACATTTCCCAGTGCATACAAAAATACAGAAAAGAGTACAGTGAACCATATGTATACATCATTCAATTTAATCAGTTTGTCAACTCATGGCCAATCTTGTTTACTTTCTCTGTCTCCCTTTATTATTTTAAAGAGATCTCAGACATCACATCATTTTATTTTAAGGAGCTATTTTTGCTGTTTTCCTCTTTTTGCTCATTGCATTGTGATGTTGATTCTGACATCTTTGCATATTTGCTAACCTGTCTGCACAATTGTTTATTTGAATCTTGTTTGGGGGCTAGATATATAAGTATGTTATACTGTATTTTTGCCGTTTTTTATCTTTAACTGCACTCTCTTTACTCATTTGGATGGGAGTCCCAGTATGATCAGATTTGGACACTGAAGGAAGAGGATCTAAAGCTTGAATTTTTCCTTTTGATAAAGACAAATCCTAGTTTTGGATAATTTCTTTATAACCCAGCAAAGATGTTGGTATGCCTTTCTCTCATGAGAGATACAGCCATGAAATTCCTTTAGATCTGCTAGGATGACTGGTACCTCTGAAAATTCCAATGCTGCTGCTGCTAAGTCATTTCAGTCATGTCTGACTCTGCGTGACCCCATAGACGGCAGCCCATCAGGCTCCCCCATCCCTGAGATTCTCCAGGCAAGAACACTGCAGTAGGTTGCCATTTCCTTCTCCAATGCATGAAAGTGAAAAGTGAAAGTGAAGTCACTCAGTAAGTGTCCGACTCTTCACGACCCCATGGACTGCAGCCTACCTGGCTCCTCCGTCCATGGGATTTTCCAGGCAAGAGTACTGGAGTGGGGTGTCATTGCCTTCTCCGGAAAATTCCAATAACCTTCCTTAATTAATCAGTTCATCCAAGCCATGAATCAGTCTTTATGTTTCCGTCTGAGCCTTTTCCTGTTTATCTACAGCTTTAGGAATGAGTTGCCAGAAGATGAAAGTAGAGCTCAGACTTCAAAATAGAGCTGGCCCCATATTCTATAGAGACTTAGGTCTGTATGTTGTGATAAAAAGAGATGCTAGTAGAACTTCTGACTTGGTACAATTCTTTACGATAATCTCTCAGAAGTACAAAGCAAGGCTTCCTTTCAACTTTAGAGCAGTCTCCTGGGAGACGGGGACTTGTCTGTTAAAATTTAAGTGCTAATTCTTGCAGTGGAGACACAGACATAGAGAGCAGACTTATAGACATGGGGCGGTGGGGAGGAAGGGAAGGGGTAGGGTGTATAGAGAGAGTAACATGGAAACATCCATTAGCATATGTAAAATAGATAGCTGATGGGAATTTGCTGTATGACTCAGGGAATTCAAACCTGGCTCTGTAACAACCTAGAGGGGTGGGATGGAGAGGGAGGTGGGAGGGAGGTTCAGGAGGGAGGGGACATAGGTCTACCTATGGCTGATTCTTGTTGGTGTTTGGCAGAAACCAACACAATACTGTAAAGTAATTAGCTTTTAATTAAACAAAAATTTTTTTAAAAAGAATGAAAGTGGGGACATCAGAGATAGTTAAATGATAATAAAGGAATATCATGAAAAAATTTAGGTGCCAATTTTTTACATAGAATTATTTTAAATTTGTGGTTCAAACATTTTCCTATAGCCCCCATAATACATAAGCCAACTTTATGGTTGTTAGAGTGGGACAGGAGATGGTGATGCAAAAAGGAAGCAATTTTCCCTTAAGGATGAGGTAGTTGATTATATCCATCATGATAAACTTAATAAATCTACTGTATAGAAAAAAATTTTTTTTTCTCACAGATTGGAGTCGCTAAATAAGAAGAAAGAACCAAGGAAGCCAAAAAGGTGAAAAATGGAATGTTTGGCAAGGGATTGGGGGTTCAGGACTCAGGTCTGGAGTGGTGAGAGTTTAATGGCATCTGCCTTAAGGAATCAGATAAATTTTAGGGATGGAAGAAATGCATCGCCATTGCAACCTTGTACAAAGGCACTGGCATGTAGCCATCAGAGGACTGAAAACAAAATGAAAGAACATTGGTGGACACCAGCAACTTTTACAGTGTATCTAGTCAATAAAGAAAATTTTTTCCTTTGGTTTTCAACACATTTTCACATGTACTACTGTAGAACTTTTAGGAAGAAAATCCAAGATTATATCATATGTACACTTATAGATAACTTAATTTCCTCTTTTTGGTATCAATGTAGGTAAGCATTTTAGGAAAATGACTCTATGTTCACGCTGATATCTTTGATAATATGGGATCTGTGGCAAACTTGTTGTGAATCTGCCATGTGTTCTATTTNACATGTACTACTGTAGAACTTTTAGGAAGAAAATCCAAGATTATATCATATGTACACTTATAGATAACTTAATTTCCTCTTTTTGGTATCAATGTAGGTAAGCATTTTAGGAAAATGACTCTATGTTCACGCTGATATCTTTGATAATATGTGATCTGTGGCAAACTTGTTGGGAATCTGCCATGTGTTCTATTCAATTTTTTTCTTAGTTCTCTGCCACACAAAATATTCTATAAACATTTTTTCATAAAAAAATCAACAATTACCAGTTAATAATTTTGCATGTGACAATTTTATCTTTTATTCCTCTTCACAGGAAAACACAACACGATCTTTAAATAGAATATTAAAAGATCCCTTTTCAGAGAGCACCAGCCGTGTTTCTCCAATAGCTTCTAATAATACTAAGTAGGGGAGAACAGTGCACTGAATCACAGTCTTGCAGTGTTATACAATTGCTTAAGGTCAGTTACATAAGGAAATAGACAAATAAGGCAAAAACAAACTTCTGCATTTGTGAAAGGGAAAAAAAAAAAAAAACCAAGGTACATAGAATGGAAATGGCAATCAGTTCGGAGTTGGCTGCATTCAGGATCTTATTCATCACTCATCAGCTTTTCAGGTTGCTTGTTGCAGTAAGGTTTTTTAAGGTTATTTATACCCTTACAATTGCAGAGGGAATGTGAGGAGAAATTTCCAGTAATTAAATACAATCTTATTGATTTCTTAAGACCTTTTTCTTCAGGCATTTACTAGGTCTCAAGATCTTGAGATAACTGACTTCCAAGGACTGGGAGCAGAAAGCCCAGATGTGAAAGGATCAGCTTTGATAATTCCCTTTCCCCCAACATTGCATAAGGAGGGATCTGGTGGGGCAGGGTACTTGAAGTTAGAAAGTATGGGCTGGGGCCCTAGCCTGCTCTGATTCATCCTGTGACTTTTGACAAATCATGTATGTTCTCTCAACCTCAGTTTCTCCTCCTTTACAACATGTGAACAGTATCACATGCTCAAATCAAAGGGTTGTTGAGAAGGTAAAATGAGATAACCCATGTGAAAGTGCTTTATAACCTCTAGAGTCCATACAGATAGGATATGTTTTTTTCTAAAATTTGTAGTTTTGTTCTAATGAGACATGCAAATAAAGGCTTCTCTGGAGAAAGAAAGTTGGGATGGTCATGGATTTTAACTTAATCTTTTTTAAGTCCTACTCTTGAATGTGATCTTCTCACTTGCTAAAGGGATTAAGGGATACACTTACAGGGATGTATTTTTTTCAACAACTTGTATACAGTTTTCAAAAGATCTTAGCAATTTACTCTCTGTTCCAGGTCTTCAACAACCTGAAAGAAAAAAACCTATGACCCTTTGTCCTCTAAGCCAAACATAGGCTATGTCACAGACCTCCAGTTGGCCCTCTATATCTATGGGTTCTGCATCTATGGGCTCTGCTCACTATGGATCCAAACTAATTTTTAAATATCACAGAAAGTTCCAGAAAGCAAAACTTGAATTTGCCACCCTCCAGCAACTATTTACATAGCATTTGTGTTGTATTTACAACTATTTATATAGCTTTTGCATTGTATTAGGGATTATGAGTAATCTAGAAATGATTTCAAGTAAACAGGAGGATATATGTAGGTTATATGTATATATTATGCCTTAATTTTTTTTTTTTTTGGATGTGGACCATTCTTTAAAAAATCTTTAATGAATTTGTTGTAACATTGCTTCTGTTGTTTATGTTCTGGTTTTTTGGCTTGAGGCATGTGGTATCTCAGCTCCCTGACCAAGGATCAAACACACATCCCTTGTATTAGAAGGTAAAGTCTTAACCCTCGACTGCAGAGGAAATCCCAATACTTTGCCTTTTTCTATAATGGATTTAAGCATCTCTGGATTTCAGTATCTGGAGGGTGTCCTGGAATCACCCCCATCCTCTCCCCCACCTCCAGTGGAACACCTGTACTCCTGTTTCAACAAATTATCAAAAATACTCACACAATCCAATTGTGCACACAATCCAGTAGCACCTGGGGGAAACACACAAAGGGCTATTTGGGGTAGTACTTAATCTTGTTCTGGTTGTGTTAAAGTCATGCATTTTGTTTAGAATTCAAGAGAATATTGGGGGTAGTGGAGAAACCATAAGATTCAGAGATTCCTATAATTCTTTATTAATCTTTCTTTTACCCAGAGATGTGTGGATCCAAGAGAGCCTGAAAAGCAAGGCCACTCTATAAGGCATCGTGATCTATTTCCATCTTCAGAGAGGTGAGAGGGAAGCTTTAAGAGGTAAAATGGCATATTTCTTCATTGGACAGATTAATGATGACCTCTTANACTTGAAAGCTTCAATTGTCATGATAATCCTTGGAGCATTTGAAGACTGCTAATCAGCTAATTGGCTGCCCTGTTCACCTCAGTTATCTTTTTTCCCTGAAATCCTCATTTCTTTAAGCTAAATGGTCTCCAGGTTTTCAACTCTCTGTCACAGGCTTCTTTAAACTCTTTGTCATATTCTGGAAACTTCTCGATCTCTGTGTTTTCCTTTGGACAAATGTCTGTTGATCTCCTGTTCAATGGTTGGCTTCCAGGATGGAACGGAACACTCTTAATATCACACAGAAAAACATGGGAGAGCATGGGCCAACCCCCTTCTTGGATTCAAGGAATTCTTAGGTGGTTTTCTGACTACAAAATTAAATGCCCGTTTTTATGTGGCTAAAGCAGTTACACTGTGCTAATTCCAGTTGTCTGGAGTGGATGCTTATTGGGGAGTGAGTCTTGTGTGATACCTACCAAATATTATTTTGGGGGGGCAATACATATTTGCTGATATAAGGGATGATACTCCTCAGAGAAGCAATGGGAGGTATAATTTTATAGAACGGTATCACTTTTTTTGAGCCTCCTTCTTGTGTTAGTTTATTGCCTGATAATAGTTACATCTTTATTTACTTGCTGAAATCCACTGACCCTAACAGGTGTGAGGGTGTACTCCACTTAAGGGCTATCCCTTGGTTGGCAACGGGAAGCTGATAGGTGCTAAGGCATCACAGATTTAGAGGGAAAATGGGATTCACTATAAGCTAATAAAGGGTGACTTATGCTTGATTGTTGATCTCCAACGAGTGGCTTGGCACTACTTAGAAGGAGGATGGAAGAATAAGATGAAATGAAGTTTGTCAAAGGTAGATAGTCTAGGGACTTCCCTGGCTGCCCAGTGGCTAACACTGCATTGTCAGATTACATGCTGTGAAGGAAATCATATTTTCTTAAAAAAAAAATTAAAAAAAATGTAACATTAAATTGATATCATCAACTTTAATCAGAATGTTTCTAGGAATTGTTAATATTTCTGTTAAAAATCTTAGAGTTGTGATATTAGAATCTTAAAAATATAAAAATTGTTGAGCCATTTATGAAAATAACATTAGCTAGCACTACTTAAGCACACACTATGTGCCAGAAACTGCTTTTTAAAATGTATTCATTTTAAAAACAATTTTATTGGAGTATAGTTGATTTAAAATATGGTGTTAGTTTCAGGTATACAACATAGTGATTCAGTTATACATACATATAACACGTATTCTTTTACAGATTCTTTTAACATAGATTATTACAGAATATTAAGTAGAGTTCTCTGTGCTGTACAATAGGTCCCTGTTGATTATCTATCAATATTTTATATAAAATAGTGTGTGTGTGTGTTAATCCCAAGCTTCTAATTTATACCCATCCCCCACCCCCCACCCCCATTTCCCTTTTGGGAAATCACAATCTGTGAGTCTGTTTCTGCTTTTTAAATAAGTTCACATGTTATTTTAGTTGTGGTCTGGCTGCGGACTGGAGAAGAATTTGAAGACATGAGAGAGAATGAGAGGGAACTAACGTTTATTAGAGTGGGAGATACTGTTAGAACACCGGGGCAGCTCAAGGGAGAACTGATGTTGAACAGGGGTCCTTAGTTCACTTTTATCCCCAGGGTACACGGAGTGGGATAGAGGTCTTGTGGATCATTTGTTGATTGGATGAGGCATGTATATGGGTGGGGAAAGAGTAGGGCAGACAGCTTCTCCCTATGGGATAGGAGGGGAGACATGTTATATTGTTCCATTAATAGTTACAACACGGGGGAGGGAAGGACGATAAGGGTCTGGTTTTTCCATTCCTGCATTCCAAGGCCCTCCTTGGTTTTATCTGCTCTTTCATCCTTGGGTCACCACAATTAAAAAAATTATAATCCACGTATGAGTGATATCATATGATATTTGTCCTTCTCTGACTTACTTCACTTGCTATGTTAACCTCTAGGTCCATTTATGTTGCTGCAAATGGTATTATTTCATTCTTTTTATCACTGAGTGACACTCCATTGTATTTATGTACCACATCTTCTATATTCATTCCTCTGTTGATCAACATTTAGGTTGCTTCCATTTTCCTGGCTATTGTAGATAGTGCTGCAGTGAACACTGGGGTGCAAGTATCTTTTTAAGCTATGGTTTTCTTTGGATATATGCCCAGGAGCGGATCTGCTGGATCATATGGTAATTATATTTTTAGTCTTTCATGGAACCTCCATTCTGTTCTCTGTAGTGGTTATACCAATTTACAATCCAACCATCTGTGCAGAAGGATACCAGGAACTCTTTTAAGTCCTCCAGATATATACAGTCATCACCTCCTTAAAATCACTCTACAAGATAGAACTATGATTATTTGCATTTTACTGATGAGGAATCCATGGTCTAGAGAATCACCACATCTTTTCCAAGTCACACCAAAAGTAAGTAGAACAGGACTTGATTCCATGCCCTATTGTCCAGTGCCCAAGGTCTTGGTCATCTGACTGTACTTTCTTTCAAAGAAAAACTCTGAGGACCTATAGGAAATTGTTAATGAAACATTAAAAGACATTCTAAAAGAGATCAAATAGGCGATCAGTTGAAATCACAGTCTTTGAAGATGAAGACAGAAAAGAACTCTGAAACCAGATTGGAAATCTGAAGAAAACTCAATACAAAGTAGAAAACCTCAATGTTCTGCTCAATATGAAAGATCCTAACATAGAAATGTGGGTCACAGTTAAATCACTGCCATCAATAGGTTGCTTTTTCAGGAGATTGCTGATTATGTTTATAATGGAATGTATAAGATATATATAAAACTAAAAGGCATTAATAAAAATTATTAGCCAATAAGATCTTCTAGAAGGGTATACAGTATGTTGGGTACAACAAGATTTTTTTTTCCTTCATTATTCACTGAAGAATTTTATTTCTTCTATTATGAATTCTCACCACAATAGCAGTGACAGGAAAGCTCATTAAGATAAATAGTAAACTGTAAAAGTAAGAAACTGAAAGCACTGGTGATTTGGGGAAAAAAAGTTGACATGGATTAAGGAGACCATGGATACGGTAAGGTGGACCTAGTCTGCCCATGACTGGAACGCTGGGAAACTCTTTAGTCCCAGGCTAACCAGGATGGTGGGTCTAGCTAGGTCTGCTTTCATGAAATATAAACCTTGCAACAGCAGACAAATCCCTGAGCCTTTCTAATCCCACTCTGCTCATCTGTGAAGTGAGTCATCCCACCACCTAATGGGATTGTGTGGGCAGACATGCTGCTGGGTGGAAACAGGGTGTGCTGTTGGGGGCCAGGCACAGTGAGGGGACTCTAAGCGTGGCATTCCTGCTGTGTCACTACCCTTGTCTATAACACTGAAGAGTCACATGTAAATGCCTACGTGTTACTCTCCTCTGTAGCTACCTACCAGTAGGGGCTGACACAGAGTTTGCGATCAGTAAACCATGTTGGATGAACAAATGGGTCAAGGACAAGTTGTCACAGTGTGCATGTCTCTCTCTTCCTCCTCTGTTACCCCTACCCCTCTGCAGCATCTTTCTATATCATTCTCCACCCTCCAGCCCTCCCCCCAAATTCTTAGTTTATCAATCCGTGCCAAATGGGAGATGGGTGAGAGGTTCCTTGGAGACCAAGATGATAAAAGAAATCCTGGATCTGTGGGTTGGAGGTAGGTGGGGAGCAGGGCATCACTCCCTTTTGTTGTTGTTGTTGAGTCAGCAAGTCCTGTCTGATTCTCTTGCGACCCCATGGACTATAACCCGCCAGATTCCTTGTCCATGGGATTTGCCAGGCAAGAGTACTGGAGTGGGTTGCCATTTCCTTGTCCAGAGGATCTTTCTGACCCAGGGGTGGAACACACATCTCTTGCATTGGCAGGTGGATTCTTTTCCATTGAGCCACCAGGGAAGCCCCATCACAGCCTTTACATGGGATCTACTTCCACTAGCTCTGCTGCTGCTTTTGTGGATGAAATATGCTAAAAGCACACAGATTTTGGAGACTTTTTTAAGTGGTTGGATGATATTACTTGGTAGAGATGAGGATGTCAATGTAAATATTTACCACTTTACTGCATCTTGTTCCTGATTTTGTAAAACTGAGTATTCCTAGTCAATAAGAAAGAAGGTGGCAGCGGAGGCTGATTGATTTGAGGAAGAAAGAAATGGCTTATTTTAAGGGACCAGTAGAGCTAGGATTTGAATAATGTATTTTAAAATTACAGGGTTGAAACTATGCACTAACACGTAAAGAGAATGATAGCAGTAATTTCACAAATGTCATGTGAGGGAACCGAAGCAATCAGTGGGGCACAAGCACTCAGTGACCTGAATGCATGGCTTGTATCTGTATTTGCAAACCTGAAGATAATATAAATGTCTCCACTGAGGCAGTGTGACTACGCATTTATTTAACCTTATAGTAGAAATACTCATATTTAAAGTTTTAAAGGCCTATATTAATATGTGAGAATTTTGATCAGAGAAACTGCTTATACACCATGAATATTTGTGCCCACTTCCTAGCTTAACGCTCTCTTTCTTTGGCAGTAGGAATTTCACTTATGGAAATATCACTATTTGACTTTGTAAATATCTACTCTCAACAA
Organism: Neotragus pygmaeus; assembly: GCA_006410875.1. Taxonomy (NCBI): domain Eukaryota; kingdom Metazoa; phylum Chordata; class Mammalia; order Artiodactyla; family Bovidae; genus Neotragus; species Neotragus pygmaeus. Next base: position 59,970 of record SJYV01023584.1, on the reverse strand, counting down.
GAATAGTTTTAAGAGGACTTAACTGTGAAGGAGAGATTTTATATCATGTACTGGGAAATTACATTAAGGAAACACAAGCCATACACTTTAGATTTTGGAAAACAGATGTCACACACACATATAGAGCAGAGTTAAGCAAAAGAAAGCATTCCTTGTTAGGATCTCAGGGTGTCTCTTGGAACTCAGGGGCATCCAAGCAACCAGATTTCAGGAAAGTCTACCTCTGAAATCTGCTCAATCATCTTAGAAAAGGATGCTGTTAGTCATAAGAGAACAGGTGAGAATGTGGATATTTCAGTGTGGAGCCACCAAAGTTACTAGGAAAATATTAACTCAGATGAACAAATAAGGTTCCTGGGTTTGAATCCATTCTGATTCTTCTACAGGAAGCCCATTTGAAGAAGAAAAAAGAAAAAAAAACTTAAAAAAAAATAAAGGAAAATCACATCACTTACTCTGTCATTTCCCCAAATAGATTTAATTTTTTCTCTGAAGAACATTTTGCTGAAAATAAAATTTATTACCTACACATGGTTTCCCACAGCAAGTTCTATCAAATCACAAAAGTGATATTATTATCTAGCATTGTGGCCTATTGTAGTAGCAGTGTGTTCACACATTTTAATGAAAACAACTAACCCTCAGAGTTTCTCATATCTACATGGCTTCCAATAAAGTGAGGAATTATAGTCAAATAGGAAATCAACCCTGGGATTTCTTTGGAAGGAATGATGCTAAAGCTGAAACTCCAGTACTTTGGCCACCTCATGCGAAGAGTTCACTCATTGGAAAAGACTCTGGTGCTGGGAGGGATTGGGGGCAGGAGGAGAAGGGGACGATCGAGGATGAGATGGCTGGATGGCATCATGGACTCGATGGACATGAGTCTGAGTGAACTCCGAGAGATGGTGATGGACAGGGAGGCCTGGCGTGCTGCAATTCATGGGGTCACAGAGTCGGACACGACTGAGCTTCTGAACTGAACTGAGGAATTTCTAACTGTAGAGGGGATGTTAAAGTCATGTATGTAAGTTAGAGATGATGGTGACTCACACCAGGGTGGTGGCCATGGATGGTGAGAAGTGGTGGGATTCCAGATAAATTTGAAAGTAGAGTTAATAGATTAGATGAGTGGTGTGTAAGAAAGTAGTCACCAAGAACAATTGCCAGATTTTGGATTTAAATACTAGAAGCTTGAGTTTCCTTTCACTGAGAGAAGGAAGGCTGTGCTTGTGGTAAGTGTTTGGTGGCTCTTAGTGGGAGGAGGTCACAGTTTTCGTTTTAGACATGAAAGTGTGTTAGTTGCTCAGTCATGTCTGACTCTTTGTGATCCCAAGGTCTGTAGCCCGCCAAGCTTCTCTGTCCACAGCAATCTCCAGGCAAGAATACTGGAGTGGGTGGCCATTTGAAAGTATTAGCAAGTAGTCATACAAAATGTATTCATCTCCCTTTAATGCACCTAAAAAATGCTACTGGAGATAAAATCCATTAAAATGTAGGAAAGTCAAATGTGGAGACCTAATACTGACTAATTGAACAACAGCTACTTAGGGAATTAAGTGGATGCCATACTAATACGAAATCAGATATATGTGAGGATGCTGCAGCTCTGTAGGATAGGTTTTAATTAGAAATTAAAAAAAAAAAACACATGTTCTCAGTGCCTGTCTGCTACTTTACATAACATGCATTATTTATTCTGTCTATATATTGAAGTGTGCTGAAGGAATCTAGTGAGAGAAGTTTGTTATAAGAAGAATGACTGTAGTATTGTTTCTTTACCTTGATACAGAATGTTTCCTAGGGTATCGTAGACCGGCTTTACCTCTCTGTTCAGCTGCAATTAATTACGCTGACAATTTTTATTTAATGCTCCTTCTCTCCTGAAAAATCAATATCCATGACCATTAGTCTCCAAGTTGTTTTCATGAGAGGTTTTAGAGTCCATTAGCATGCGAATGAAAAGAAGTGATCCCACACTGGATATTTTAAGAATTAAGGGGCTTTTAAAAATTGTTTGCTTTTTTAGAAACAGTCACATTCAAGACACAACTCCAAGTGTTAGCAACACTTCTACTGGGTATTTTGAGAGCCGTTTCCTTGTGGGTGACAAGAGAAAACAGCAGTTGGGAGGTAGATGAACTGGTGTTCCGGGGGAACTTTGCAGGGGCAGGCAGGCAGCTGGGGTGGGTGCTGCAGGGCATGGGCCTGGGGAAGCTGTGACGAGGAGGTGAGGTGAGATAGCAGAAAATGTTCTGGAAGGCAGAAGAGGCAAGCAAAAAAAGGTGGGAACAAAGGTTGAGGGAAAGCTTCGCACTGTTAGTGGCCATGTTACTGCGGATGGAGTCTGGGTGCTCACCACTCAAAAATCAATACTTGGGAGGCAAGGTTGGTAGAAGGGAAAGTTTGCTTTATTTCAGTGACCAGCAACCAGGGTGGGGGCTGGAGCAGACTGGGGTCTACCAGCCACCCCCTCCATGACAATATCAGTGGGCAGGAGCTTGTGAATGTGTACGCTCCTGTGTGTTTGCACTATATATTTTAAAATATTTTTATTGGAGTGTAGTTGATTTGCAATATTGCGTTAGTTTCAGGTGTACAGTAAAGTGACTCAGTTCAACATATATGGATATCTACTCTCTTTTAGATTCTTTTCCCATATAGGCCATTACAGAAGTGCAAGGAGGGATCTACGTGCAGAAACAGCACAGTCAACCCTGAAGTTCATCGTGAAATTGTTCTTGTAGTGGTCTGACCAGCATCATCTTGATTAAGTGGAGTTAGTCTTCAGGTCCAGGGTCAGTTTTTCCTCAACTTTCTTGAGGTCAGTTTTCAGAACTGGCAGTTCCCTGCCTAATCCTAACTCTATGCCTAATCCTAACTTCTTTCACCTTGTGGGGTATCTGTGGCGGTTGATATGAGAACAGCTCACAGGATATGGCTCAGAATGTTATCCATAGCCCTTGAGGAGGAACTAAAGGTCCTTGATTTTGCTTAATGACTAAACTATTATCCTTCGGTCTTGACTGCTTTCCCTTGCTTCTGCATTTTCTCACTTGTCTGATTAAACTTTTTCTTTGGCTAAAGTTTTTCTTCAAAGGGCAGGTGGAGGACATGGTGAGGAAGGACCATTGGGTTGTGCTCTGTTTCAGCCATACACCTTAGTATGGTTGAGATTGAGTTCTAATCGTTGGCCTACAGATGATATGAGGAAGATTATTGCATGTTTAAGGTGAATGAGGCAAATGCTGTTTAAGCACCACTTGGCTGTTAGGCAGAGTCCCATGGATTAGGAGCTGATATCCTTTGGGCCATCATTTAGCCCGACACAGTGAGTTTGTGAATTGATTCTCAGAGAGGTATCTTTCTGCAGTGGGCTGACCTCTGAGTTGGAGACGAACAGTGGTCGACTCCTTGGGGACCAAAGACCACCACGCTGGGCTGAGAAGGTGACAGCCTGGCGACCTTTCTTCCTCCTGAGGCCACACAGCTTTCTGTTTCACCGCACGTCCCCAGTGTTCCTGTGTTTTGAATTTCTATAGGAAACACTTTCCTTGCAGAACAAATATTCTAGATCCTAACAAGCAATTGAAGGGAAGTGGAATGCAACGTAATGGCAAGAAATAGTCGAGAACAGGCCACAGGGGAAGATAAGCGCCTGACGATGGAAGCCAAGAGAGCATAGATCAAATACATTTAGAACCAACAATAAAAATATGAGTCAGATCTCATGGAAACTGTTGGTTGGTTGGCCTTGATAAGAAGTGTTATCATAGCTGATGCCTACTGAGTGCTACTTGCCAGGCACTGTCCTAAGCATTTAAAAGTATTCATTCACTCGATCCTTAGAAAATCTTCTAAATAGATAATAATTATTTTAATTTTGTATGGGGAAACTGCAGAATCCCCTGTGGTGCCGTTGGTAAAGAATCTGTCTGCAATGGAGGAGATGTGGGTTCGATCTCTAGACTGGGAAGATCCCTTGGAGGAAGAACTGGCAACCCACTCCAGTATTCTTGCCTGGAAAATCCCATGGACAGAGGAGCCTCGTGGGCTACAGTACGTGGGGTCACAAGAGTCAATCACAACTTAGCGACTAAACCACCACCATGGGGAAACTGAGGCACAGAGGAGTTAGTTAACTCACCCAGGATTGCTCAGCTTGTAAGCAGGACTTGTGACATAAACNCTCGTGGGCTACAGTACGTGGGGTCACAAGAGTCAATCACAACTTAGCGACTAAACCACCACCATGGGGAAACTGAGGCACAGAGGAGTTAGTTAACTCACCCAGGATTGCTCAGCTTGTAAGCAGGACTTGTGACATAAACTAAAGGGATGTAGTCTCAGAGAACCTGTGCCCTTGACCTCAGTGCCACCACCTATCATCTAGTTTTTTTCTTGTGTACGTTTATTTGTTTTTGTTTTTGTTTTTTTTTCCTGCTAAATTATACCTCTTTAGGGCTAAGAGTTTTGCAAACCAGGTACCAGCAGCCAGAGTGGCACTTATGCACAGTGATGTACGTTTTGTGCCATCTGCAAGGCTGATTGATGCTCTTTTTGGTTTTATTTGTCACAAGGCTGCAACCTGAATATCACGAAAGAGAAATCTGGGGCTAATAAGTGAAAGCTTTGCAAACAACAGCATCAACAGTCCTGCAGCGAGGAACAGCCTCTGTAGCATTTGTGGTGTGTTTTGTCAACTTTGGTATATGGCTTTAGGACTTTTGATAAGAGAGGTCCTGTGATGGAAGATGTGGCTTCGTATATGGGTCATATTTCACATTGGACTTTCAGAGCATGAATGAATGTTAATAGAGCTAGAAATAAATAATATTGATGCTTTTACCTAAACTTCATCTCCATGTAGAGATTATTTTGAATAAAATTTTTGAAGAATGTAAATCTAGAGAAGCAAATTTTTTCTAAGGTGCATCTGGGTAGAGAGGGTTAGAGGATGCCAGGACAAAAGAAATAGATGCTAAAAACTGAGATGAGATAGGTAGTTTGGGCAAATAGAGTTAGATTTTATTTCCCTGAAAGGTCCAATTGAGCTGCCACCACAATGAAATGATTCACAAGGATGTAGAAATAATGAAAGGCACATCAGTAAGCCAGTCACCCAGATGATCATGGTTCCACAGCTGAAGTTGTAGCAAAATGTGAGAAAAATTTTGGTGATTTCTGTCTTTTAAAGACCCGGGACATTCTGAACATGAACTCTTATCTGATAGCTGCATGAACTGTATTCTCACAGCAATATCAAATATAACTCTCAATCCCATGGGAGGGATAATAGCAACATTATAACTAAAGGGAAAATAGGATCTCAGTGTGGATAAATGCTATATTCTATTTTACCTGTTTAACGAAAGATTATATAGGGTTGGGCTTCCCTGGTGGCTCAGCGGTAAAGAGCTGGCCTGCCAATGCAGGAGATACAGGAGATGTGGGTTTGATCCCTGGGTTGGGAAGATTTCCTGGAGAAGGAAATGGCAACACACTCCAGAATTCTTGCCTGGGAAACCTCATGGGCAGAGAAGCCTGGAGGGCTATAGTCCATGGGGTTGTAAAGAGTTGGACACAACTTAGCGATGAAACAACAACAAAGTATAGCAATGGCCAAAAATTTTATTCAGATTTTCCCATGAGACATACTGGAAAAACCCAAGTGAAGTTTTGGCCAACCCAATCGTAGGTCTAGGCAGTTAGACTCCTGCCAGTCTCCGGGTTCTCTGTGCTTGGAGGGACCGCAGATGGTGACTGGAGAGATCAGAAGGGTTCCTTACCTTCTCTTCCCTCAGGATTGTGTCTGAGACATACTCAAGCGAGTCCTAGTTCCTGAACAGAGATTGAAAAGCACCAGCCTCAGGCTAATTCTAGATGCCTTCCCCAGCACTGAGCATCCCCACGATCTGCGTGTCCCATCTCTCACTCATTCTCTTCAACTTCTCTCTTACTTCAAAGTTGTTCTACATTTTTTTTTTCCTAATTAAACTTTACTTCGGCATCATTTGCCCCACACCCCCCGCCTTTTTTTCCTCACAACTTTCTCCTTTTATGAGAGTATAGTTTGAAGCAAGGTGATACGGTGCAGGCAACTTTCAAGCTGACAGCCTCTCTCAAGGAATTGACTTTAAAACTATGAAAAAGTTTTTGACTCGATCCCTACCTAGGATACTTGCAACTTTATCAGGCTTTTCTGCTTCTAATCCTCAAGGCTTCTGAACCTGGTTTTAGACTTGGTAACTATGTTGTCTACGTATGACTTTGCTTTAAACTACATTTCCAAATAAAGCAGAAAGTCATGAGAAAAGGGGGACAGATGCCTGAGCATACTTGAATTAGGAACAAAGGGGGAACAAATTTTGAGTCTTGAAAAATGAGAGAAGGTCTGTTGTTTAGTCGCCAAGTTGTGTCCCGCTCTTTTGCAACCCCATGGACTGTAGCTCACCACGCTCCTCTGTTCATGAGATTTTCCAGGCAAAAGGACTGGTGTGGGTAGCCATTTCCTTCTCCAGGGGATTGTCCCAACCCAAGGATCAAAATGTGTCTCCTGCATTGGCAGGCGGGTTCTTTACCAATGAGTCACCAGGGAAGCCTAGAGAAAGACTAGGTGATGGGAAATACAGCTTATGATGACACCTGAATGCTGTATGATGGCATTTGGAATTTAGACTTGGTAACTGTTATGCTGGTCTAGGCTTTTTTTTTTTTCTTTCTGATTCTTCTTTTCTGTTCATCATTAATGGTTTTATTAATTTAATGCTTAACTAATGCTGGATTTTTAACTCTTTGAAATTAATACATGTAGATGAGCTGAGCCTGTATTTTCATTAAATATATTACACCCAAGAATGGATAAATCAGCCTGTGAATATTTACTAATTTAGATAAACATTGAAAGCAAGCCCACAGTAGCCTTACAAGCAATGTATCAGATTTGGTTCAGCCATCCCAAAGTACCGTGGCAAGGGCATCATATCCATACACTGAGTCATCCCACACTGCCTACCTGCCTGTCTCCCATCCCTTGACCAACTTCATGTCTTTCCCAGCTCCTGACTCAGACTATCTCCTAATTCTGATGGCTCATTGGTTATACCTGTCCCCATCATCTCAGCTTCCAGACAGCCAGGTTGTAGTGGCCATAGGTGACCTGTTCATTCGTCAAGCCCTGTACTACTACAACTACTCCTTCCCAGTGGATATCTCTGACAGCTGATGTGGGACTCTGCTCAGTACCAATGTTCTGATAAAACTTAACCGAGCCAAAGATCACTGCAATTGGAATATGGGCAGACAGAGGCATAAGTGTATAGGTAGCTAAAACCAAGTTTTAAGACTTTAAAATAAGGACATAATAACCACTCCAGATCAACTGTGCATGTGTGTTTATATAAAATATCAGGAATTCAGGCTGATGCTAAGATGTTAGGAGCTCTATCAAATATGCAAAGCTTGACTTCCTGGCTGACTTGCCATCATAAGAATATACAGTAAATTCCCAACATATGAACCTCCAAGTTGTGAACTTTGAAAGATGCAAACACTTGTCTGGTTCCAGCAAGGAACCAGGACCCGTGCCATCGATGTCAGGCATGAGCGAAATTGCAGCTTGCCCTCCGCCTCCTATTGCTGACAATCCTAAGGCTCTACCATCACCTGCCTCCTCTCCCTCCTGCAGTCAGTAACTCTTGCCTGTTCCCTCGATGCCAGCCCCTATGTGCCAGCTGTTGTACTACTGTATTTTCAAGGTACTGCACTATAAGATTAAAAATGTGTTATTTTGTGTCTTTGTTTTTTTTACATATTATTTGTATGAAAAGTATCATAAACCTATTACAGAAGAGTACTATATGGGCTTCCCTGGTGGCTCAGATGCTAAAGAATCTGTCTGCAATGTGGGAGACCTGGGTTTGATCCCTGGGTTGGGAAGGTCCCCTGGAGAAGGNAACATATTATTTGTATGAAAAGTATCATAAACCTATTACAGAAGAGTACTATATGGGCTTCCCTGGTGGCTCAGATGCTAAAGAATCTGTCTGCAATGTGGGAGACCTGGGTTTGATCCCTGGGTTGGGAAGGTCCCCTGGAGAAGGGAACGGTTACTCATTCCTGTATTCTTGCCTGGAAAATTCTATGGACAGAGGAGTCTGGCGGGCTACAGTCTATGGGGTCGCAAAGAGTTGGACATGGTTGAGAGGCTTTCACTTCACCGTACTATATAGCCGATTGTGTCAGTGGGGTACCTAGGCTTACTTTGTTGGACTTATGAACAAATTGAACTTACTTGCTCTCAGAACAGAACTTGTCCATATGTAGGGGACTCACTGTATACACCTTTGAGGATCTTTATGGCCTGCATATATGCTAAATATTGTTTCTCCTTCCTTGGCTGACACTGCACGTCTGCTTTGTTTTTTTTTTTTTTTTTTTTTCTTGATTATGAATTCAGCTCACCCAGCTTCCCAGTAGGCAGAGGCAAAGCCACAATATTAACTCTGACCCATAGGGAGCAGCTGGGGAGGACTTGTGGCCGCTTAACAGATGGCTGGAGCCAGCTTTCAATTTCAGTTCCAACAAGGGCCTCAGGCATCACCTCTTGGGAAAGTGTTAAAACAAACTTTAACTATTTTGTGTTTTCAGCTGGGCATCCATCAAAGTTTATGATGTGCCCCACAGGAGTCAGTAAGAGCTGGCCCGGGCTATGTGTGCTCTGCAGTGGCCTTCCCTTTCTGTGATCATCGCTGCTGCAAAAGCCATTACCAGAATTTAGGGGTGAGGTGGTTTCTGGAGGTAAGAAGAATGTTAGCCTCATGTGCATGTGCTGATAACAGGGGCATGAGGAAAAAGGAAAACCACCATCCCAAAATACCAACCCCAGCATCCTGAAGACACTTTGAGTTGCTTTCTTTTGCATTACGCATATTTTCCACTGAAACACAAATGACCTTGAAGTACAGTACATTCAGTATAAAATCATTCATTAGCTCCTTTCCTTGGGTACAGTGGATGGAGAGAAGCGCCCTTAATTTGTAGGTCAAATTTTATGAACGGTTTACTTGTTTAGCAAACTTTATGGATTATAAAACTTTTTACATACATTGCCTTATTTGCTTCTTAGTACAATTATTCATTGCAATTATTTACCAGGGCTTCCCTGGTAGCTCAGATGGTAACAAATCTGCCTGCAATACAGGAGACTCAGGTTCAGTTCCTGGATCAGGAAGATCTCCTGGAGAAGGAAATGGCAACCCACTGCAGTATTCTTGCCTGGAGAATCCCATGGACAGAGAAGCCTGGAGGGCATGGTCCATGGGTTTGCAAAAAGTCAGATGCAACTGAGGACACACACAGGTCTCCAGGTTACTTAGAATTTCTATCTAATGTAGCTACAGATCGGAGGTTCCCATGACAGGCTCTTAGTTTTGATTAATTTGGTAGACTGACTCATAGGGAAGAGGGAAATATTTGCTTACCTTAACCAGTTTATTGAAGGACATGACGAAGGATCCACCTGTTGAGATGCATGTAGCAAGGTCTGGAAGGGTCTGGCTGGCAGGAGCCTCTGTTCCTGTGGAGTTGGGGTGCGTCACTCTCTTGGTCTGAATGTGTTCACCAGTCTGGAAGTTCCTCGAACCTCTTGCTGTTGGGATATTATGGAGACATATCACATAAGCACAATCCACGATTAACTCCATTTCCAGTCCCCCCTCCCTCTCTGAAGATGGGGATGGGGTTGAAAATTCATGGCTTGGTCTTTCTGTTGACCAGCCCCCCGTCCATCCAGCAGTCCCTCAAGGTCACTCAATAGAACAAAAGATGCTCTGGGTGCTCTCATCTCTTAGGAAGTCATGAATTCCAGGAGTTCTGTGCCAGGAACTTGAGGCAGAGAGTCACGTGTTTATATATTTTCTCTTATCTCACAACCCTAAATGCCACAGGAAAGGGAGAGACAAGATTCAAATCTGGGTCTTCTGACCCCAGAGCTTTTGTTTTCTCTCTTTAGCCTAGTTGAACATTTGGGGGTAAGAAAGAAGCAGAGGTCCAGAGCAAAGAAAAGTGTATGAGGGGCTCATGGAGGCAGGACCAGGGTGGGAAAGGGGTTTGCAGGTCACTGGGAGCTGATTAGAGAGCAGTGAGCCCAGGGGAGAAGGAAGACCACAGCGAGATGGAACGCTCGTGTGTCTAGCAGTGGTGAACCCAGTGTTCAGAGAAATCCCTTCTTGTGCATAATACCTAAAGATTCTTGATAAGATATTTTAAAGCCAAGCCTTTAAGTGCATGAAAGTACTATGTGTACATGAGGGGAGGGGCCAGGTGGTGAATAGCAGGAGGAAGCCAGTAACGAAGAGGAAGTATTAACCCAGAGAATTAAGTGGCATCGCCACCAGCCTCTTTCCTGGGGGAAATAGCTTCTCCCTATTTATAGCTGAGATTCTGGGTCTGGAAGTGTGGATGCCTTGAAGATAGGTGATCATGCCTGGGACCCGAACAGATGCAAAGTTGGATTAAAGACTCATATACAAGGCAGAGGCCACCAAAGGACGATAGTGAATAAAGAAAAATAGCTCTTCAGAGGCAGTAGAAAAATAATTTCCTTTGATCCCTGATACAAATCAGCCTTCACGTGAGCTTGAAGCTAAAGGTCACAGTAACTGTAGTCAGAAACCAAAGCCCCAAACTAACCGTGGTCCCAGGTTGACAGGCTTCAGGTGTTTGACAGAAGCAAACTAAAAGCTTTTCCAAAGAAAGATGCTTTCAGACTGGGCAGGTTGCAAAAGAACTCCCAGAAACTGAGCTCCAAGAAACAGAGGCTCACAATTAAAGTCTCTAACAAGCGAGGAGATGAGCCACCCTTAATAAGAATCAACAGAAATGTACTGCCAATAAGTAATAGAATAAAACAGAATAAGACCTGCAGGGATGGTTGATGTTGAAACTTTCAGAAACAAATTAAAAATAGATATGTTTTATGTAATTAAAGAAATGAGGTATTAAAAAGAGGATGAGGTATTGAAAGTGTGCAGAAAAACCAGAGTATTAAAAATAACCAAGAACATTAAAAAAGAACTATGAATTTCACATAAAAATTACAGTAACTGAAATTACAAACCTAAGGTTTGTGACACAGCTGGAAAGGAATTTCTGAGATAACTTATGTGAACCCATGGGTATATGTATTAAAAGCTACAGAAGGAAGTTATTAAAGAATATGTATAGAATAGGAACATTCATATCAATATTATTAATATGGATTCATATGGACTCATGTAAATATAGCTTATTTTGCTAAATCTTATTTGACTTTATTATATATCTTAAGTTTATATGTATATAAAATTATATAGATATGTATAGAGATAACAATGACCAGGAAAAAGAGTAATCAACACAAAATTTGTGATGGGATGAGGATACATCTTGAATTTGAGAGGTATCAAATACCGAACTTGGAATACATTGGTTGTGCTCTATTTTAGAATCTTTGCTGGAGGTAAATAGGTGTATTTAATTATTTTTTATGGTGATATCTTTTACACATAACATCCTATTAGTTTAGGTGTACAACATAATGATTCAATGTTTGTACATATTGCATAATTATCACAATAATGTTTAGTTATCATTAATCACCATACATGGTTACATTTTTTTTCTTGTGATGAGAATTTTAAGATCTACTCTCTTAGTAATTTTTAAATATATAACACAGTATTATTAACTATAGTCACCATTCTGTATATTACCTCCCCAGGGCTTATTTTATGATTACAAGTTTGTGCCTTTTTAACTACCTTCTCCCATTTTGCTCACCTGCCAACCTCTCCCAACCACTAATCAATTCTCTGTATACATGAGTTCATTTTTAAAAAAAGATTCCACAAAAGTGGAATCATACAGCATTTGTGTGTGTGTATGTGTGTGTGTACTGTTGCTGTTCAGTTACTCAGTCATGTCCGATTCTTTGCAACCCCTTGAACTGCAGCAGGCCAGGCTTCCCTGTCCTTCACCGTCTTCCGAAGCTTGCTCAAGTTCAGGCCCGTTGAGTCAGTGATAGCATCCAGCCATCTTGTCCTCTGTCATCCGTTTCTCCTCCTACCCTCAATATTTCCAAGCATCAGGGTCTATTCTAATGAGTTGGCTCTTCTTATCAGGTGGCCAAAGTATTGGCTCTTCAGCAGCAGTCTGTCCAGTGAATATTCAGAAGTGATTTCCTTTAGGATGACTGGTTTGATCTTGTTGTCCAAGGAACTCTCAAGAGTCTTCTCCAACATCATGGTTCAAAAGCATCAATTCTTTGGTGCTCAGCCTTCTTTATAGTCCAACTCTCACATGACTACTGGAAAAACCGTAGGTTTTAGATGGACATTTGTTGGCAAATTAGCGTCTCTTCTTTTTAATATGCTGCCTGGGTTTTTCATAGCTTTTCTTCTGAGGAGCAAGCATCTTTTAACTTCATGGCTGCAGTCACCAACTGCAGTGATTTTGGAGCCCAGCAGGAAAATTAAGTCTGTCACTATTTCCATTGTTTCCCCATCCATTTGTCATGAAATGATGGGACTGGATGCCATGATCTTAGTTTTTTGAATGTTGAGTTTTAAGCCAGGTTTTTCACTCTCTTCTTTCACTTTCATCAAGAGGCTCTATTTCCTCTTCACTTTCTGCCATAAGGGTGGTGTCATCTACATATCTGAGGTTGTTGATATTTCTCCCTGCAATCTTGATTCCAGCTTGTGCTTCATATATATATAAGTGTACATATATAAGTACATGTGTAGATGTTTTATATATATATATATATATATATATGTATATGTGTGTACATATATTGAAGAAGGCGATGGCACCCCACTCCAGTACTCTTGCCTGAAAAATCCCAGGGACAGAGGAGCCTGGTAGGCTGTGGTCCATGGGGTCGCAAAGAGTCGAACATGACTGAATGACTTCCCTTTCACTTTTCACTTTCATGCATTGGAGAAGGCAATGGCAACCCACTCCAGTGTTCTTGCCTGGAGAATTCCAGGGACGGGGTAGCCTGGTGGGCTGCCGTCTGTGGGGTCACACAGAGTTGGACATGACTGAAGTGACTTAGCAGTAGCAGTATACATATATACATGCATACAAAAGTGAGATCATACAGTATTTATCTTTCTCGGTCTGACTTATTTCACTTAGCATAATGTTTTAAGTTCCATTTATGTTGTAAAAAAATGGCAGGATTTTCATCCTTTCTATGACCATATAATATGCCATTGTGTGTGTACACATATAAAGTATATATGTATGTATATATACACCACATATTTTTTATCCATTCACCCATCAATAGATATTTTAGTGGTTTCCACATCTTGGCTGTTGTAAATAATGCTTCAGTGACTATGGTGGTACAGATATCTTTCTGAGTTAGCATCCAAAGAAAAAGAAAACACTCAGAAGTAAAATTATTGGATCATAATGTAGTTCTACTTTTAGTTTTTTGAGAAACCTCATACTGGTTTTTATAGTGGCAACACCAATGTACATTTCTGCCAACAATGCATGAGGGTTCCCCTTTCCACATCCTCATCAAGACTTGGTATATTTTTTCTTTTTCATAGTAGCTATTCTGACAGGTATCATCTTGATCTGCATTTCTTTGATGACTGGTGATGTAGAGTACATTTTCATATACCTGTTGGCCATCTGTGTGTCTTTTAGAAAAATATCTATTCAGGTCTTCTGTCCATTTTTAAATCACATTGGATTTCTTTTTTGCTATTGAGTTATGTGAATTCTTTATATATTTTGCATATTAACCTATTATCAGATTCATAGGTGGCAAACATTTTCTTCCGTTTGGTAGGCTGCCTTTGATTCTGCTAATGGTTTCCTTTGCTGTGTAGAAATTATGTAGTTTGATATGGTCCCATTGGTTTTTCACTTTCAGTATCAAATCCAAAAAATCATCTCCAAGATCAATGTCAAGAAGCTTATTACCTATATTTCTAGATGTTTCATAGTTTCAGTTCTTATGTTCGAGTCTTTGATGCATTTTGAGTCAATTTTTTGTGTGTGGTGTGATAGGGGTCCAATTTCAGTCTTTTGCCCAGTATCACACTGTTTTGGTTATTATAGCTTTTTAGTATAGTTTTTTTTTTGGTACAGTTTTAAATCCTGGGGTATAATATCTCCAGTTTTATTCTTTTTCAAGATATTTGGGGTATTTGGTGGTTCCATACAAAGTTTAGGGTTGTTTTACTTCTGTGAAAAATGCCATTGGAATTTTGATAGGGATTACATTGAATCTGCAGATTGCTTTTGATAGTATTTACATTTTAACAGTATTAATTCTTCCTATCCACGAGCATGGAATATCTGCATTTATTTGTGTCTTTTTCAGTTTCCTTCATAAATGCTATATGGTTATAATTACAGTTCATTTCATCATTATTCTTTAAACTATTCATGTGAAAGTGTTAGTTGCTCAGTTGTGTCTGACTCTTTCCACCCCATGGACTGTAGACTGCCAGGCTCCTCTGTCCATGGAATTTCCCAGGAAAGAATACTGGAGTGGGTTTCCATTCCCTTTTCCAGGGGATCTTCCTGACCCAGGGATTGAACCCAGGTCTCCTGAATTGGCAGATAAATTATTTACCTGCCACTGAGACAACTATGCATATACACATATATATGTAGATTCTTAAAATCTTATACTTATCAATTAAAAACAGACATTAAAAAAAATGATCCAGGTTGGAGGTGAGAAAAATCTGAAATTGAAGTTGAGTGGGTATTGATCAATTATTACAATTCATTGCATGTCTCTATTGGTGCAAGGCACATTCCTCATATATTTTGTAATCCTTGCAGCACCCTAAAATAAGTGTTATTATAAAAGTAGGTGTTAATTATCAAAGGAAATTTATATTCACAGAGTTGATGTACTTACCTAAAAGTGTTAGATTCAGAATTAGGTCTATCTGGTTGCAAAGCCAGCTCCCATTCTCCTGAGCCTGGCTGCATTCCACATAGCTCTACCTTGCTCAGTTTTGTGGTAGAAGTCATGAAGGGTGGAAATGACTGGGAGGGAGACGTGGGCTGCTCTCTCTCCATTCCAGCTCCTGTAACCTGCAATATTCTCTGTGTGGAAAGCTCAGTTGGGGAGAGGTGAAACTTTCCGTTCTGCCGCAAGAGATGCAAGGCCTGTTCAAGGTTTGATCACTCATACAGAAGAACTGGGGCTCCTCATGTGGTTCCATCAAAATCAGAGAGGATCCAAACACTCAGGGTTCCAATCATATGCAATACAAGATATTGGTCAAAGAGTAAATACAACATGACTACATTTTTTGAAAAAAATAAGTGCTTTGAACACTTCCTAATGGTCTCCTCCACATAAGATCAGTTTGAGTGTGAGTGGAAAGAGCAAAGTGGGAAAAAATTGACAAAGGGAAAAAGGACAAGGAGATTTATAAAACTGGATGAGAGGAAAGAAAATATGATTATGGAAGTCAAATAGATTCATTATTTTATCAAAATACCAGTTCAACCCTGTTTTGCTTCTTGTCTAAAAATGATTAATAGTGTGAACGTATCTTGGTAATAATAATAATATGAACTTGTAACTACTAGAGTTGATCTGGAAGTAATCTTATTGATCATCCATCCCAACCATCCTATTTTATAGAGGAGAAAACTGAGGCTCAGGACCTCATCAAGGTAGCACAGCTACTGAGGATATGTCAAATAGGATGAGTGAGTGGGGAATGCAAAGTGGGAAATAGAATCTGGGATTCTGCCATGGCATCTACTGACTCAACTACAACTTGCTTCCACTAATGAGAAAAAATGTCTGCTGATCACTTGGACTTTGGTCCTGAACATTTTCCAGGGATGAAGGCCACATCACTCATTCCCCAACACAATCTGCCTTTTGCTAGTTGATCAGCCTGGATAAAAATAGAAAGAGTCTGGGCCAGGCCCCATGCTGAATTTCTCCATTGCCTTTGAGATAAGAGTTATAATACTGAGAGAATTGAATGTAGTGAATTAATTTCTACAATCTGTGACCAAACTGAATTCAGACTTTCAGGACCCCAAGTGACCCCTCAGTGTGGCGAAAACAAAGTCCCAAGGAAATCAGGGAAGAGTTGGACCCAGAGTCCTTGGCACAGCACAGCTGTATTATCAACTTTGTAGCCACACCTCACTGGTGAGCAGGGCTATTTGTGTGTGTGTGTGTGGTTTTTTTTTTTTTTTTTTTTTTGNTTCAGACTTTCAGGACCCCAAGTGACCCCTCAGTGTGGCGAAAACAAAGTCCCAAGGAAATCAGGGAAGAGTTGGACCCAGAGTCCTTGGCACAGCACAGCTGTATTATCAACTTTGTAGCCACACCTCACTGGTGAGCAGGGCTATTTGTGTGTGTGTGTGTGGTTTTTTTTTTTTTTTTTTTTTGGCTGACATATACAAGGTGAACATGCTTTCAAGATAGCCCTGCTGTGAATTACTTAATATTGAAAAATCTAATCACTGGTGACAGAGAATCCTAGGACAGTGATTTTCTGATTTGTTTGCAAGACTGTAATACATTATGTAGGTAACAAAATGCTGTTTATTCAAGTTTTCATCAAGAAATCCTTTTGTTTATATAGAACTCTTACCAAAGTTATCTCCCTACCCTAACCACCCCATCTCTTCTCTGAAAAATAAATTTAATGTATTGTTTCTTAACTAGACATTTGAAGACAACACCAATACTTTTATGTGGCCCATTCTGCATATTTAAAGTAGCAGAAAAGGTGAGCAAGAAACACTGACTTTATTTTTTTGAGATAAGTACCTAATTCTCTTCCCTGCTGGAAAGTTCAAACCCATTATTCCTGGGTTCCTGGTCCCCTGAGGCAGCTGGCACAGGAAGCTGAGGTTTCACATGTCCAGAGCTTTGGGGAAACCCTGCTGTCAAAGGCATCGGTCTGGTCTTTGATGGATCAGCTGCTGCCCTGGGTCACACACACACTTCCCGACTGCAGCCACTCTGGTTCCTGAGTCCTGCTCCACCTTTGAGAATTTCTGGACCTGGAGATGTACCATAGTTTCACGACATTTTTTTTTTTTTTTTTTTTGCCACTTGCCCAGAGGGGAAGTTTCCTGAAAGCAGGACATCGTTCCTGCTGTTAGAGACCACAGAACTCTCTTTCTCAGATCTGAAGGACCTCTCCTCCCAGCCTTGCTGGGTGTCAAAAGCATATTTTCTTTCTGCTCCTCTACAGGGAGCCATGGAGAAAAGACAGTGAAATGAGCAGGGAGGGAAACTTTAAGACAGGAAAAGCACAGTTTAATAGTGTAGTAAATCATCCTCCCGTAATAATATCATGTCTGTGAATTGGGATTTTCCTTCTTTGAGAATTTTTTTAAAGTTCCACAGAAGGAAATTGGTGAAATTGTTTTATATTCTATATGGAAAATAGAAGTGTGTATGTGTGAAATATATACTTACAGATAGTACATATACACACACAGATTTGCAAGTATATATGTATATACACACACTCACATAAGATGAATATACACACAAGATATATATACTATATATTCGTATATTCACTGTGTCCACTGTATACATACACAAGTATATAGAAGATATATGCATACATACACCCAAGGTTATATACACACATGATATATACACACACACATTGTATTTGTGTGTGAATGTTTGTATCCATTAGAGACAGTAACCCCTACCAAATTAGGAGAATTTATTTTATCTTTGTCTTTTCAATACAGTTGAAATCCTGAGTTCTATCATTTATAAAATGAAACATAAATAATATCTAAAAATATCATTCTTCTTGCCACCTCAGTTTCCTTTCATTGTTCCATTTTTCTTTTAAGTTTTGACCAGCTATACTTTTTTTTTAATGTATGTACAGATGTGCTTTTTTATTCCTGTTGTAAAAATTTGCTTTTGACAAACGTATTGGCCATAAACATTTGATGTTTCCCTCGGTGGAAGTGAGGGGCTGTGATTTGGGTGACATGGTTTTATGTCGGGGCTGTCTGTCAATGGGCTTAGTGGGGGCACATTCCTGAGGAGTAAGATGGAAAAAAGCTTGATGTCTGAGGAAAAGGAGAAATCCAGGGAGGGCACTGATGGAAACAGGAAGTTTGAAAGACAAATTGGGTTGAGACAGGCGACTCTGATGGAGTAGAGTTGCGTCTTGTGTTGTTGTTGTTTTTCAGTCGCTCAGTCGTGTCCAACTCTTTATGACCCCGTGGAGTGCACCACTCCAGGCTTCCCTGTCCTTCACCAGCTCCTGGAGGTCGCTCAAACTCATGTCCATGGAGTTGGTGATGCCTCTAACGGTCTCATCTTCTGTTGTCCCCTGCCCTCAATCTTTCCCAACATCAGGGTCTTTTCCAATGAGTCGGCTCTTCACATCAGGTGGCCAAAGTATTNTCGTGGAACAGGAGGCCTGAACCCGGAGTTCTTCTGGACATTCCTGTGGAGAGTGCCGCCTCTTGAGATGCGACGGGTCCGTCGGGAATCCTTCCCCGATGAAACAGGGAAATTAACCCGCATCTCACGTGGAACAGGGGGACACAGGGCTCGTCTTCAGTCGTGGCGGGACCCTGGGTGTTCCTCTCAAGTAGAGACGTGTATGTCAGGATATCCTTGAGTCGCTACAAGGATGTGAAAGAACCCGTCGATGTTCACGAGGGATGGGGTGACTTCCCGCCAGATTTTGCAGAGGACAAGTGTCTCATCTCACATGCAGGGTAGATCCTCCTGGTTTTTCTCAAGTTGTGGCAGGTTTCTCTCGAGTTGCAATGGGGAACCCAGGGAACCGCACCTGACCCCTTCGGAAAGGCCAGGCTCCACGTGAGGTGCAAGGTGCTGCTGGGGTTTCTTTCAAAGTCAGTGCCGGCTCCAAAGTCCTCATCTGGAGCCTGAGGATTTCTCTCCACCGCTGACGTGGACCATGGGGTTCCTATGGAGGTTCCCCAGGGGGTCTGGTCTCGTCTCGAGTGGAGACTTGCATGTCCGCTTTTCTCCAGATCTGTAGCCAGAGGGTCATGCTTCCCGTCGAGGTGCTACAGGGGTCTGGGTCTTCCCTTCGAGGCTTTCCCATAGGGTTGAAACACATGCGACCGTGGTGGGAGCCAATCCTCTGGGTGACAGTCGAGATGGTGCAGGGCCACCAGGTTTCTCTGAGTGCACAGAGACATCTGGTTGTCTGTTTGAACAGGTGGTGTGAAAATCGGAGTTCTTCTAGACACTCCTGTGGAGAGCGCCTACTCTTGAGATGCGATGGGCCCGTAGGGAATTCTTCCCCAATGAAGCAGGGAAAGGAAGCCTCATCTCGAGTGGAGCAGGGGGACACGGGGCTCCTCTTATGTTGCGGGGCGACCCTCGGTGTTCCTCTCGAGTAGAGACGTGTATGTAGGGATAACCTTGAGTCGCTGCAAAGGTGTGAAGGAACCGTCAAGTTTCATGAGGGATGGGGTGACCTCCCATCAAATGCCGCAGGGGACAAGGGCCTCATCTCGCCTGGAGGTGAGATCATCCTGGTTTTTCTCGAGTTGTGGCAGGTTCCTCTCGAGTTATTATGGGGACCACAGGAACCCGCCCCTGTGCCGTCCGGAAAGGCCAGGCTCCACGTGAGGTGACAGATGCCTCTAGGGTTTCCTTCACAGTCGTGGCCGTCTCTTAAGTCCTGGTCTGGAGCCTGAGGATTCCTCTCCACTGCTGACGTGGACCATGGGGTTCCTCTGGAGGCTCCCCACGGGAGTCTGGTCTCATCTCGAGTGGAGACGTGCACATCTACTTTCCTCCAGAGCTGTAGCCGCAGGGTCAGGCTTCCTGTCGAGGTGACACAGGGGTCTGGGGCTTCCCATCGAGGCTTTTCCACAGGGTTGAAACACGTGCCACCATGGTGGGAGCCAATCCTCAGGGTGACAGTCGAGGCAGCGCAGCGCCACCAGGTTCCTCTGAAGTGGACAGAGACTTCTGGGGTTCTCATGTAACAAGTGGCGTGAAAACCTGAGTTCCTCTGGACACTCCTGTATAGAGAGTCTCCTCTTGACATGTGACGGGACCATTGGGAATCATTCCCCGCCAAAGCAGGGAACGGAACTCTCATTTTGAGCGGAGCAAGGGGACATGGGGCTCGTCTTGATTGATGCGGAAACTTTGGTGTTCCTCTCAGGTAGAGATATGTATGTCGGAATATCCTGGATTCGCTGCATCAGTGTGAAGTAACCCGTCGACGTTCTTGAGGGATGGGGTTACTTCCCACTAGATGCCGCAGAGCACAAGGGCCTCATCTGGCCTGCAGGTGAGATCCTCCTGGTTTTTCTTGAGTTGCGGCAGGTTCCTCTCGAGTTACATTGGGGACCCCAGGGACCCACCCCTCTGCCCTCCTGAATGACCAGGCTCCAAATGAGTTGCCAGGGGCTTCTGGGGAGGTCTTTGCACTGTGGCTGACTCTTAAGTCCTTGTCTGAAGCCTGAGGATTCCTCTACACTGCTGAAGTGGACCGTGGGTTCCTCTGTAGGCTCTGCATGGGAGTCAGGTCTTGTCTCGAGTGGAGACGTGCATGTCCCCTTTCCTCCCAAGCTGTAGCCACAGGGTCACGCTTCCTATCAAGGTGACACAGGGGTCTGGGCCTTCCCCTCGAGGCTTTCCCACAGGCTTGAAACACATGCCACCATGGTGGTGGCGAATCCATGGGGTGACAGTCGAGGCAGCACAGGGACACCAGGTTCCTCGGGAGTGGACAGCGACATCTGGGAGTCTCGTGGAACAGGTGGCATGACCCCCAGAGTTCCTCTGGACAATCCTGTGGAGAGCGCCTCATATTGAGATGCGAAGGGACCATTGGGAATCCTTCCCTGACGAAGCAGGGGAATGAACGCTCATCTCGAGTGGAGCAGGGGGACACGGGGTTCCTCTTGAGATGTGGCGGGACCCTCAGTGTTCCTCTCAGTAGAGATTGTATGGTGGGATATACTTGAGTCGCTGCAAGGGTCTGAAGGAACCCGTCAAGGTTTACGAGGGATGGGGTGACTTCCTGCAAGATACCAGAGAGGACAGGGCCTCATCTCGCCTGGAGGGGAGATCCTTCTGGTTTTTGTCAAGTTGCGGCAGGTTCATCTCGAGTTAAGAAGGGCACCCCAGGGACCCGCCCCTGGGACCTCTGTAACGGCCAGGCTCCACGCGAATTGCCAGGGGCCAATGGTGATTCCTTCCCAGTTGAGTCGGCCCCTAAGTCCTCTTCTGGAGCCTGAGGATTCCTGTCCACTCCTGACGTGGACCGTTGTGTTCCTCTGGAGTCTCCCTAGGGGAGTCAGGACTTGTCTCCTGTGAAGAAGTGAACTTGTGCATTCCTCACAAGCTGTAGCCACAATGTATCTGGGGCTTCCCCTCGAGGCTTTTCCACAGTGTTGAAACACCTGCCAGCCTAATAGGAGCCAATCCTTGGGGTGACTGTAGAGGCGTCTCAGGGAAACCAGGTACCTCTGGAGTGGGCAGCAACAACTGGGGATCTCATGCAACAGGTGGCGCGACCCCTGGAGTTCCTCTGGACACTCTTGTGGAGAGTGCCTCCTCTTGAGATGTGACTGAACAGTAGCGAATCTTTCCCTGACTAAGCAGGGAAAGGAAGGAACGCTCATTTCTAGTGGAGCAGGTGCACACTTGGCTCCTCTTAGGGTGTGTTGGGACCCTTGGTGTTCCTCTCTAGTAGAGACTTGTATGGCGGGATATCTTTGAGTCGCTGCAAGGGTGTGATGGAACCCATCATAGTTCACGAGGGATTGGGTGACTTCCCTCCAGATGCTGCAGAGAACAAAGGCCTCACATGGCCTGGAAGGGAGATCCTCCTGGTTTTTCTCGAGTTGCGGCAGGTTCCTATCCAGTTATGACCCGGACCCCAGGGACCCGACCTGGGAGCTCAAAAGTGGCCAGGCTCCACGCAAGTTGCCAGGGGCCTCTGGGGATTCCTTTCCAGTTGGGGCCAGCTCCTAAATCCTCATCTGGAGCCTGAGGATTCCTGTCCACCGCTGACGTGGACCGCAGGGATCCTCTGGAGGCTTCCCAGGGGAGTCAGATCTTGTATCCAGTGGAGAGGTGCATGTCTACTTTCCTCCCGAGCTGTAGCTGCAGGGTCAGGCTTCCCATCGAGGTGACCCAGGGGTCTGGGGCTTCCCCTCGAGGCTTCCCACAGGGTTGAAACACTTACCACCATTCTGGGAGTTAATCCACGGGTGACAGTCAAGGCGGTGCAGGGAGACCAGATTCCTCTGGAGTGGACAGCGACATCTGGAGGTCTCGTGGAACAGGTGGCAGGACCACCGGAGTTCCTCTGGACACTCCTGTGGAGAGTGCCTCCTTTTGAGATGCGACAGGACCATCGGGAATCATTCCCATACGAAGCAGGGAAAAAAACGCTCATTTCGAGCAAAGCAGGGGGACACGTGGCTCCTCTTCATTTGTGGCCAGACCCTCGGTGGCAGAACCCTCAGATTTCCTTTCGAGTAGAGAATTGTTTGTCGGGATATTCTTGAGTGTCTGCAAGGGTGTGAAGGAACCCGTTGAGGTTCATGAGGGATGTGATGATTTCCCTCGAAATTCCGCAGAGTACCAGGTCCTCATCTCGCCTAGAGGGGAGATTCTCCTGGTTTTTCTCGAGTTGCGGCTAGTTCCTCTCCAGTTAAGACAGGGACCCGAGGGACCCGCCTCTGTGCCCTCCGGAAAGGCCAGGCTCCACATGATTTGACAGGGGCCTCGCGGGATTCCTTCCCATTCAGGGCCCACTCCTAAGACCTTGTCTGGAGTCTGAGGATACCTCTCCACTGCTCACGTGGTTAGTTGGGTTCCACTAGAGGCATGCCAGAGGAGTAGATCTCCTTTCGAGAGGAGACATGCACTTACGCTTTCCTCCTGGGCTGTAGCCGCGAGTTCAGGCTTCCCGTTGAGATGACACAGGGCTCTGGGGCTTTCCCTCGAGGCTTTCCGACCGAGTGGAAACACATGCCTTCATGGTGGAAGCCAATCCTCGGGATGACACCCGAGGCATCGCAGGGCAATCTGGTTATCTGGAGTGGACAGAGACTTCTGGGGGTTTCTTGGATCAGGTGGCACCATCCCCAGAGTTCCTCTCGACACACTTTTGGTGAGCGCCTCCTCTTGAGATGTGATGGGACCATCGGGAATCATTCCCCAAAGAATCATGGAAAGGAACCCTCATCTAGAGCAGAGCAGGGGGACATGGGGCACCTCTTGAGTTGTGGTAGGACCCTGGGTGGCAGGAACCTCAGTGTTCCTCTCGAGTAGAAAAATGTATCTCGTGATATTCTTGAGTCGCTGCAAGGGTGTGAAGGAACCCACCGAGGTTCATGAGGGATGACGTGACTTCCTGTGAGATGTGGCAGATGCAAGGGATTTATCTCGCCTGGAGGTTAGATCCTCATTGTTTTTCTCGAATTGCCTCAGGTTCCCCTCAAGTTTCGATGGAGACTTCAGGGACTCGCCCCTCTACCCTCCAGAAAGGCCAGGCTCCACACAAGTTTCAAGGGGCATCTTTGGATTCCTTCGCAGTCAGGGCCAGCTCCGAAGACCTCGTCTGGAGATTGAGGATACCTCTGCACTGCTGACGTGGTTGGTGGGGTGCCTCTGGAGGCATCCCAGGGGAGTCAGGTCTCGTCTCAAGTAGAGAAGTGGACTTACGCTTTTCTCCCGAGCTGTAGCGGCAACTTCAGGCTTCCCGTCGAGGTGAAACAGGGGTCTGGGGCTTTCCCTCGATGTTTTCACACAGGGTTGAAACACGTGCCACTGTGGTGGGAGCTAATCCTCGGGGTGATAGTCGAAGCGGCACAAGGCCACCAGCTTCCTCTGGAGGGGACAGAGACACCTGGAGGTCTTGTGGAACAGGTGGCGGGACCTCTGGAGTTCCCCTGGACACTCCTATGGAGAGCGCCTCCTCTTGAGATGCGACGGGACTGTCGGGAATCCTTCCCCAACGAAGCAGGGAAAGGAACCCTCATCTGGAGCAGAGCAGCGGGTCGGGGGCTCTTCTTGAGGTGCGGCGAGACACTCGGTGTTCCTTTCGAGGAGACGTGTATGGCAGGATATCCTTGAGTCACTGCAAGGGTGTGAAGGAACCCGTCAAGTTTCACCAGGGATGGGGTTACTTCCTGCCAGATGCCTCAGAGGACAAGGGCCTCATCTCGCTTGGAGGGGAGATCCTCCCGGTTTTCTCCAGTTGTGGCAGGTTCCTCTTGAGTTACGATGGGGACCCCAGGGACCCACCCCTGGGACCTCGGAAATGGCCAGTCTCCATGCAAGTTGCCAGGGGCCTCTGGGGATTCCTTGGCAGAAAGGGCCGGCTCCTAAGTCCTCGTCTGGAACCTGAGCATTCCTCTCCACTGCTGTTGTGGACCGTGGGGTTCTTCTGGAGGCTCCCCAGGGAAGTCAGGTCTCATCTCGAGTGGAGACGTGCAAGTCCTCTTTCCTCCCGAGCTGTTGCTGCAGGGTCATTCTTCCCGTCGAAGTCATCCAGGGATCTGGGGCTTCCCCTCGAGGATTTCCCACAGGGTTGAAACATGTGCCACCGTGGTGGGAGCCAATACTCGGGATGACAATCAAGGCGGCACGGGGCAGCCAGTTTCCTCTGGAGTGGACAGAGACATCTGGGGTCTCATTGAACAGGTGGCACAAACCCCGTAGTTCCTCTGGACACTCTTGTGGAGAGTGCCTCCTCTTGAGANCTCGGGATGACAATCAAGGCGGCACGGGGCAGCCAGTTTCCTCTGGAGTGGACAGAGACATCTGGGGTCTCATTGAACAGGTGGCACAAACCCCGTAGTTCCTCTGGACACTCTTGTGGAGAGTGCCTCCTCTTGAGATGCTACAGGACCATCGGGAACCTTTCCTAACGAAGCAGGGTAAGGAACCCCCATCTTTAGAGGAGCAGGGGGACACGGATCTCCTCTTGAGTTGTGACAGGAGCCTTGGTGTTCCTCTCGAGTAGAGACTTGTATGGTGTGATATCCTTGAGTCACTGAAAGGGTGTGAAGGAACCCTTAGTGGTTCATGAGTGATGGGGTGAATTCCCGCCAGATGCCGCAGAGGACAAGGGGCCTCATCTTGCCTGAGGGGAGATCCTCCTGGTTTTTCTCGAGCTTTGGCAGGCTCCTCTCCAGTTACGACAGGGGCCCTAGGGACCCGCCCCTGGGCCCTCTCAAACGGCCAGGCTCCACGCATGTTGCCAGGGGCCTCTGGGGATTCCTTCTCAGTCGGTGCTGGCTCCTAAGTCCTCGTCTGGACCCTGAGGATTCCTCTANTAATCCTTTCCCAATCTGGAACCAGTCCAGTGTTCCATGTCTGGTTCTAATTGTTGCTTCTTGACCTGAACAGATTTCTCAGGAGGCAGGTCAAATGTTCTGGTATTTCCATTTCTTGAAGAATTTTCCAGTTTGCTGTGATCCACACAGACAAAAGCTTTAGTGTAGTCAATGAAGTAGCAGATGAGGAAACAGGGCTCCAAGGGATGGGACGTAGTCAAGACCACATGGTTCATGAGCAGTGAGCCACTTTCAGAACCCAGATGAAGCTGCCCCCTTGGATCCATTTGAAAGATGTTTTCAGCAAGGATTCCTTGGCTTTTATTTTAAGGATAATGAAGTCATTTCTTGGAATGAGGTGAAGAACAAGGCTTACTACTTATTCAACTGTCAGCACTTAGGGATTCAGGTTTTCTAGCGGTTTATCATGCTGGAGAAGTACCAGTAAATAAAAGTGATTAATCACTGTCTAGATTATGTAAGTGACTCCCAGGGGAGGGGGAAAAAAGTGTTGAAAGAGCAGGCAGGATTGTCCTTAATTCATGTCATCTGTTGGAAACATTTCTGTTTTCTGGAATCTCTTATTGTTGTCACATACATTTCTCTCAGTTTGGAGGAAACCCGAGGCTTTGTTTTTCTCCCCCAAGACTGATTCTCTCTCAAGAAGACTTCATTAAACCATGTATTGAATTGCGTTCCTGAATCCTCTGAGTTCTACTTCAAGTAGATTCCCATTGTAAAAGCCAGTTTTACTGTTCTTTTTAGTTACCTCCTGAACCCTGCCATTGACATTGTCACTGAGGGCACAATGATCATTTAATATTAATTGACTGAACTTATATAAGCTTTTATTTTCCACTGTGGATTGAAACATAACAGTTAACTTATTGGAGAATTGCCACCAAGAAAGAAAAATCGTTAGAAGTAATGAAATAGCAGAGTTTCAATATGAATATGTACACCCTATTATATCGCATGCATTTAAATTCCCTGGTATCATCTGTCCAATTGCTGGATGACTATTCCCCAATACTGTCTGTGTCTCATGAGTTAATAGAAGCCAGTTGCCCTTACACTGGCGTAGAAATTGCAATTTTCTGCATATTAAGAGACTGTTCTGCCTCTGCAGAAACAAGAAAAAATTAACCTCCAAACCAAATGGATCAGAGCAATACTAACAAGTCTAGCATTATTCTAGTTTCTAGAACTGAGAAATCCTGAGAACATCTTTGGATTCCTCACATTAATACAGAGTTCATCTCCCAGCCAGGTCATAGAATACAGCTGTGAAGGAATAAAGGTTCTGACGAGAAGAAAAAGGGAATTGGGGAGATCCTAATAATTTAAATTCACATGTAAAAGAGCTATTCATCAATATTCCAAAGTCCCTGGGAATTCCCTGGTGGTCCAGTGGTTAGGACTCTGTGCTTTGACTGCTGAGGACTGGGGTTCGATCCCTGGTTGGAAAACTAGGATCCCATAAGCTGCATAGAGTGGCCAAAAACATCCAAGGTCCTTGAACACAGTTTTTATTGGCCTGGGGATGGGTAGTTCCCGCATGACCTATGTAAGCATCCTCAAGCCAGCAGCTCAATCTTTGTGTACTTTATGTAGTTTCTTCACCAGTGAGATGGGACTAGTGAAGGAATTTTCTTCACAGGATTCTAGAGGTTAATGAGTTAGGACAGATCAAGCACTTAGAACAAGGCCTGAAAGTAAAAGTGAAAGTGAAGTCGCTCAGTCGTGTCCAACTCTTTGTGACCCCATGGACTGTAGCCTACCAGGCTCCTCTGTCCAGGGATTCTTCAGGCAATAGTACTGGAGTGGATTGCCATTCCCTTCTCCAGGGGATCTTCCTGACCCGGGGATCGATCCCGGGTCTCCTGCATTATAGACAGATGCTTTACTGTCTGAGCCACCAAGGACTTCTAGAACAAGGCCTAGTATGCAAAAAAAAAAAAAGAAAAAAAGAAAATCAATGCTAGCTCTGTTCTGGGCAGACCACTAACCTGGTAATCTGGTGCCTTTTGTTGATCTCTCCAACAGCCAGGAAGCTCACTGCCTCGCAGGTGACATCAGCAAGCCCCGTTCTTTCTCAGGGCTCAGTTTCACTCCCTCTAAATGAACCGGCTGGGAATATCACCATTTCAATGTTCAGTTGTAGTGAGATCAATTTAGTAGTTCTGACCAGCATTTTTTATTTAAATGAAACAATAGAGTAGACAATATCAGAAAACATAGTATATACTAAGTCTTGTTTTGTGATGCTTTTGTCTACATATATGCTGGAAGGGGTACTAGATGGAAATGAAATTTTTTTTTACTGGTCATGCTCAAAATTTCAAAGTTACTGGAGTTTATGATACCCCAAGTTTCCTTTTCTCTCGAGTGGTTTCATATTCTGTTAAGAAGCAAAAGTCATGGACAGCAGAGAGCCCTGGAGATGGATCCCAGAGGCTCTGCTGGGCATGGCCCTTCCTTGCTGAACTGATTTCTCTGAACCTCAGTCTTCTCTTTTGAAAACATGGATGGCAGTATCTGTCTCTCCTAGGCCTATTACAGGGCTTCCCTGGTGCAGGAATCCGCCTGCAATGCAGGAGACCCAATTCAATCCCTGCGTCAGGAAGACCCCCCTGGATCTGGCAAAGAAATGGCAACCCACTCCAGTATTCTTGCCTGGAGAATCCCATGGACAGAGGAGCCTGGCAGGTTACAGTCTGTGGGGTCACAAGAGTTGGAAACAAATTAGCAAATTAAACCACCACCACCAGGCCTGCTACAAGGAAAAGATGAGCTGCTGCTGCTGCTAAGTCACTTCAGTCATGTCCGACCCTGTGCGTCCCCATAGACGACAGCCCACCAGGCTCTGCCAACCCTGGGATTCTCCAAGAAAGAACACTGGAGTGGGTTGCCATTTCCTTCTCCAGTGCATGAAAGTGAAACGTGAATGTGAAGTCGCTCAGTCATGTTGGACTCTTCGCCACCCCATGGACTGCAGCCTACCAGGCTCCTCCGTCCATGGGATTTTCCAGGCAAGAGAACTGGAGTGGGGTGCCATTGCCTTTTCTGAAAGATAAGCTAATGGATTGTAACTTAAGTGTTCTTATAAAATATACATTGTATCATGCTTTTCATCATTGATTGATTTTGACCATAGGAAATTCTCTTACCTTGTGACCCCTCTTTCTGCATCACCAGTTTCCTTCATTTCATGTCTTTCTTCACATTAGCTCCTTTGCTTGAAATATCTGCCCCACTTTGACTGTCTCACTCATCCTCTAAGACTTAGCTCAGGCACTGTGTCCTATACAGCATCTTCTCCAAGCTCCTAGATTGTATTTCAGTGACCCACATCATCCCAAATGTATATCTCTGTTTTACTTTTTCATTTTAAAGTAAAAACATGAACATATATACCACCTCCACTGGATCATCACACTTCCCAATTTCTTATTTGCTGCTTAATTTCCAAACCTTAGCCCTGTATCTGCATGTACTGGACACTCTGTAAAATATTTGTTAAGCTAAATAGAATGTCGCCCTTGTTCCTTCTTCTGTACCTTCTGTTGATTCATTTTTATTCCTACATGCTTTTCCAACATAGTTGCTTCATTATTCCTACCTCTTACCCCATTTCTAGCTCATACCTGGCCTAAATAATAGCTAATTGGACAGAAACAATTATTAATACCTCTTGGCCTTCATTACTGCAGCATTTTCAGGCGAGGCTATTATGAAAGCGTTTTCAGAAAGGAGAAGCAATAATTGTGGAAGAGTCGTAGTAGCCAGGGAGGCTATCCTGATGGCTCAGTGGTAAAGAATTCACCTGCCAACGCAGGAGGTGTGGGTTCCATCCCTGGGTCAGGAAGATCCCCTGGAGGAGGAAATGGCAACCCTCTCCAGTATTCTTGCCTGGAAAATCCCATGGACAGAGGAGCCTGGTGGGCTATAGTCCATGAGGTTGCAGAGAGATGGACTTGACTGAGTGACTGAGCATGCACACATAACAGCTAGATGAGAAAGACAATGTGGTCAAGTTGTTTACACCTTGTGACATTTAGCTGGAAGACTACACATGAATACACAAGTCAGGGAGAAAGCTGGGAACATGGGGGTGGTTAGAAGAAGGCCAGTCTGAGCCATCCATTTGCACCTATTCCTTGTGTGTCTATAGCTCAATGGACACAGAAGGTATG
Organism: Neotragus pygmaeus; assembly: GCA_006410875.1. Lineage (NCBI taxonomy): Eukaryota > Metazoa > Chordata > Mammalia > Artiodactyla > Bovidae > Neotragus > Neotragus pygmaeus. Next base: position 30,439 of record SJYV01023584.1, on the reverse strand, counting down.
GGGCTCATCATGACACCCCAATTATGCTCCTCATTCTGCACATAGAAGAAGGGAGAGCCCGACAGCCTGTTGACCCTCAGTTATGACAAAGTCTCCCTGACCTGAAAAGTTCTGATTCCTGACCCAGCATGTATATGATTCACAAAGCCATTTCCAGGTTGCCATGATAGTGTGACATAGAACTCAATACAGCCTGGGCACAATGATAGAGGCTGTGGCAAAGTCTAAGTCAGATCAGATGCTTACATCCCCCTCTGGCTGTTGCATGTCTCCTTGTTTGTCACTGCCAGGAGGCCGGGTTGATTTATCAGACCAAAGAGGTAACACTTTCTCAGGGCTGTTAGCTGATTCCTGTGAATGAACGGGTTAGAAAAAAACATCTGGTTTGTCTCCCTTGCACTTATCTGTTTATTCATGCATGGAGGTTTTGTTCCAGGGATAACTCAAGCATGTAATATTCAGAATTCTAACAAATTGAAAATTGCTTCTGCTGAGATTTCAACAAGTTATTTTCCTGCCAGAGTGTGGTCAAGACTTTTTTTTTTTTATTTTTAATTTTTACTTTATTTTACTTTACAATACTGTATTGGTTTTGGCATACATTGACATGAATCCACCACGGGTGTACATGAGCTCCCAGACATGAACCCCTCCTCCCACCCCACATCATCCCTCCAGATCATCCCTGTGCACTAGCCCCAAGCATCCTGCATTCTGCATCGAACATAGACTGGCGCCTCGTTTCTTACATGATAGTATACATGTTTCAATGCCATTCTCCCAAATCATCCTACCCTCTCCCCTCTCCCTCAGAGTCCAAAAGTCTGCTTTACACATGTGTCTCTTTTGCTGTCTTGCATACAGGGTCATCATTACCATCTTTCTAAATTCCATATATATGTGTCAGTATACTGTATTGGTGTTTCTCTTTCTGGCTTACTTCACTCTGTATAATAGGCTCCAGTTTCATCCATCTCATTAGAACTGATTCAAATGTATTCTTTTTAATAGCTGAGTAATACTTTGTTGTGTATATGTACCACAGCTTTCTTATCCATTCATCTGCTGATGGACATCTAGGTTGTTTCCATGTCCTGGCTATTATAAACAGTGCTGCAATGAATACTGGGGTACATGTGTCTCTTTCTATTCTGATTTCCTCAGTGTGTATGCCCATCACTGGGATTGCTGGGTCATAAGGCAGTTCTATTTGCAATTTTTTAAGGAATCTCCACACTGTTTTCCATAGTGGCTGTACTAGTTTGCATTCCCACCAACAGTGTAAGAGGGTTCCCTTTTCTCCACACCCTCTCCAGCATTTATTGCTTGTAGACTTTTGGATCGCAGCCATTCTGACTGGTGTGAAATGGTACCTCATTGTGGTCTTGATTTGCATTTCTCTGATGATGAGTGATGTTGAGCATCTTTTCATGTGTTTGTTAGCCATCCGTATGTCTTCTTTGGAGAAATGCCTATTGAGTTCTTTGGCCCATTTTTTGATCGGGTCGTTTATTTTTCTGGAGTTGAGCTGTATAAGTTGCTTGTATATTTTTGAGATTAGTTGTTTGTCAGTTGCTTCATTTGCTATTGTTTTCTCCCATTCAGAAGGCTGTCTTTTCACCTTACTTATAGTTTCCTTTGTTGTGCAGAAGCTTTTAATTTTAATTAGATCCCATTTGTTTATTTTTGCTTTTATTTCCAGTATTCTGGGAGGTGGATCATAGAGGATCCTGCTGTGATTTATGTCAGAGAGTGTTTTGCCTATGTTCTCCTCTAGGAGTTTTATAGTTTCTGGTCTTACATTTAGATCTTTAATCCATTTTGAGTTTATTTTTGTGTGTGGTGTTAGAAAGTGATCTAGTTTCATTCTTTTACAAGTGATTGACCAGTTTTCCCAGCACCTCTTGTTAAAGAGATTGTCTTTACTCCATTGTATATTCTTGCCTCCTTTGTCAAAGATAAGGTGTCCATATGTGTGTGGATTTATCTCTGGACTTTCTATTTTGTTCCATTGAAATATATTTCTGTCTTTGTGCCAGTACCATACTGTCTTGATGACTGTGGCTTTTCTTTCACGGAATATTTAAAGTGACTTCCACTCAGTCCGATACACTGCAGACAGTTTTATGTGTTATACCTCTAAGTGTGTTTTTTCAAATCTCCAAGCCATCTAATTTGCCATTTAGTGTATATCACCAATTACAATGGTTTGTCTGCCAACTCTCTAAAAGCGCTAATAACAATAAAGATCCCACATGGTGACTTTCCTCTTGAAGAAGTCTTCACTTACTTACAGATGCCCTAAGCTGACAGCTAATGCCTTGCTGGCATTCAACCAAAATCATATCTGGACTCCTTCTCGTGACTGGTTGCAAAGCATTGTCACATGTGTTATCTCATTTAATCCTCATAATAGTGATAAGCCCTTGTGAGAGTAGTAGTATTTCCAGTTTACGGAAGAATGGACATTGCCTTAAAGATCATCAGTATACCCGAGCAGAGGTTTAGACAGAGACAGGGCCAATACCTGGGTCATCTGACGTGTCTGTGTCCGCTCCTTCTTCCTGTAACCTGTGGCTCACTTCTGTGGCTTCCCTATGGCTCGAGTCAGCTTCCTTCCTGAGCTCCAGTGTTGTTTCCCTTTGAAGTATCTCCATGGGCAGACTGCAGCCACCTTCTTCTTGGCTAGTGATCACCTAGGAGTGTGCATGGGACCAGAGTTCAGGCAAGGCCACATAATTGGAGGTTTGTGGGGGCCTCTCCAGAGTGTTCTCTTTAATAGGAGAGGAGACCAGAATGGACAAATCTTTTTCCTCCACCACCCTTTTTGGTTCCATTTTGGGATGTTGTCTGTGCCATTTGGAGTTGTTGCCCAGGCAACTTGTGACTGAGTAGGAAGACATTATTGGCATAAACTATGTTCTCTGCGTGTTCTCACTGTGTCTGACTCTTTGGCACCACCATAGATGGTAGCCTTCCAGGCTTCTCTGTCCATAGGATTTCCCAGTCAAGAATACTGGAGTAGGTTTGGGTTACCATTTCCTCCTCCAAGGGACCTTCCTGACCCAGGGATTGAACCTGGGCCTCCTGTGTCTCCTGCATTGCAGACAGATTCTTTACCCCTGAGCCACTGGGAAAGCCCTGTTGGAATAAAGGGGATGGCTTTCTGAAAGGATGGAAAGCAACTGAGTTTATAATGATAACAGTGAGTTCCTAAACTGACCGCATCTGCTGCTGGACTTTTTGTTAAGTAAACAAGCATGTTTCTGTCTTAATTTCTTTAATTGAATTTTCTATTACTTGCTCCTGGCTACATTCTAACTTTCTAACTGCAGCATTTCTTTATCTGCACTGTGTTTAGGGCACCAATGAATAAAGTGTCTAACATGTTTAAGACTTGTCCCATCACTCCCAACTCCACCAGGTGCCTGACTTATCATCAAGACCTGCACTAGCACTGATCAGCTATCAGCTGCTCGTATAATTTATGACACTCTATAACCCAGTGGTCCCCAACCTTTTTGGCACCAGAGACTGATTTCATGGGGCTTCCCAGGTGGCTCAGTGGTAAAGAATCCGTCTGCCAGTGCAGGAGCTATAGGTTCCATCCCTATGTTGGGAAGATCCCCTGGAGAAGGAATTAGCAACCCACCCCAGTATTCTTGCCTGGAAAATTCATGGACAGAGGAGCCTGGTGGGCTACAGCCCATGTGGTTGCAAAAAGTCGGACATGACTTAGTGACTAAACAACAGCTGGTTTCATAGAAGACAGTCTTTTCATGGATAGGGTAGGGGGATAGTTTTGGGATGATTCAAGAGCACTACATTTATTGTGTGTTTTATGTCTATTATCACCATATCAGCTCCATCTCAGATGATCAGGCATTAGATCCCAGAGGTTGAGGACCTCTGTTCTATGCCAACTGTGGTCTTAACTGCTCAGTTACATTTCCTTGGTCACCTCTGCCTGCCTGATTCATGCTTTCAGCTTCCCCAGATTTATATTTGTTTCACCTTATTTTTCTTCCCTGCCCCTTCCCCACCCCTTCAAGCTTTTACCTCCTTTCTCATCTTTGATTGTTTATACTCTTCTCTGCTCTCTGACATTTGTGTGCATTTGATTATAGCCTGAGAGTTTTGTTGCGATCACTTGGTTGTTAGTATGTGAGATCCATTGCCTTCTTTTAGCTAAATATTTCTTATCATCTAGTATGTTGTATACTGACTTAGGAATTTGTCATATGTAATCCTTAAAAGAAGTCTGTGAAATAGGCATTATCTATATTTCCCTTAGTAAAAATATCAGAGTATAGGTAACCAACCCAAGATCAAATCTCTAGAAATAATGTATCCATGAATCTAACCAAGGTCCATGCCTTTTGACGATAAGACATAGTGTATGACAACTTCTTCCAACCTCTTTTCTCTTCCTTGATTTTTCTGTAGTTGTTTTAACCTAGACACAGCTCTAACTACCAATTTCCCCTTCTCAATCTAAGAGAAGCTTGGGAATGTGGCATGTGTCCATCATGTAGTTATCTTTTCTCTACAGTGCCGTGGGTCCTTTCTGCTATATGTCCAGGCAAGGACTAGTAATGTTGTTTAGTTAATATGCATAATGAAAATAAATAGTGAGTCTTTTGCCTAAGTTACTTGGTCGTGAGTCATCGTTTGATTTTTGCTATCAGCTGCTATTTTAAAGAACACTAGCCTAGATTTAGCTTAATGAAAGTGTCAGCTGTGTGTTTTTGAACAGACAGGTCCATTTGGAGAAACATTTGGTCTAAATTTTATCTGATTTAAAAATATGAGTTTATATGATGATACTCATCACACTTTTATTTCTAATCAAAACTTTGTCAGTAACATAAATGCTCAATGCTAAAGGCTTAGCTAAATAATGTATGGCATACATGAAGGAATACCATTATAGCTTTTAAATACTTTATTTTAGGAAATATGTTATGACATAGGAAGATATAATGAAATGTTAAAAAGTCAAGATCTAAATTGCATACACTATAGGGCTTTGCATTCATAATGAATTTACATGTTTATGTGCATAGAATAAAAGACCAAATGAAAATACTACCAGGATGTTTTCTGTGATAAGATGCTGTTTATCTTAATTACCTTCTTTATACTTTTTTTGTATTGTCTAAACTGTCTGCAAAGAATATGTTTTATTTTAATTATAAAAGAAAATCAAAATTAAAGAAAAAGTGATTAATACGTGAATCTGCATTAATGTTCCTTAATTTCCCATCAAATGAAATTGAAAATTAATTTGATTTCTAAAAAAAGCCAAAAAAAAAAAAAAAAACCCCAATGACACACAGCTTTTCAACAGCATTCCTTTGGCCTATAACACAGTGCAATTATTTCTTTAAAAAGTAATACACTTTCATATTACAGGGGATACTGAAGTTTCTCCAGGGTTCATCCTATTTGTGTATTTCCCCTGTGTTATTCCATGTCAAAGACAGAACTAGGACTTGGCATTCTTCCTCTAACTGCAGTATAATATAGTTGAGTTACATCAAAAGCAGACTAACCAATGAGCAGTATCACTTTATATGGTGTCAAATCCAGAGAGGTAAATGAAGCCAGGTGATTTGGCAGAAGCTTGCTTGGGGAAGGGGACCTGGGAAATTGACTGCGTTTGGTTGGCTAGTTGGGAAGACTCTCTGGGGAGGTGATAATCGTCCTTGAAAACTGACATATAAGGTCTCACCCAGTAAAGATCTGTGGTCAGAGCACTGTGGTGAGGGAGTAACAAACACAGAGGCTGACAGGCAGGAAAGACCTTGTCAAGGTCAATAAGCAACATAATAAACAGTCCAAGGGCATGTGGACAGAGCTTAGAGAGGAAGGGGAGCAGCGGACGTGATGAGGCTAGAGGGATGAGTCCCATGTCCTATGGAGCCCAGCAAGGCATTTTATTTTGTGCGCAATACTTTCATAGTGTGATAAAAGTCAATACACAGAATAGTGTAATAGAACTTGAACATTCAAATTAACAGGGCCTGCCAGGCTCAGGGTCGAAAAAGAAATTGAGCTGTGCCAAAGAGAAATTAGACTTGACAGCGATGACAATTTTAATAAAATGGGAAAGTATAAATATCAAGTGATGTCTCACAGTCTTAGTGGTGGGGGAGTTGTGGCTGTGGCAATAGGAGAACAGAAAAAGTTTAAGAACAGTATTGCAGGCAGACAATTCATTTTTGAGTTTATTTTTAAGGAAAATGTAACCAGTATGTCCTGATAACCATGGCTACAATGACTATGATAATTCAGATAACTATACTGTTTCCTGATTTTTACTTTACATTGTATATATTTATGGTCAGCATGGTTAACTCATGCTTTCCGGTGGCTCAATTACTACTGAGGCTACAACTCCAATTTTATGTTTATAATTTAGATTATCTTTGTTTTCAGAAGTAGCTTTCAATTTTTGTAAGATGTTACTTCTTTTTAGAGCAGTTTTAGGCTCATAGCAAAGTTGAAGAGATGGTACAGAGATTTTTACGTAGAACCTCTTCTCTCATGCATGCATAGCCTCCCCTGTTATCAACATCCTCCACCAGTGTGGTGTCTTTGTTGAAACTGATGAATTTCAATGACACATTGACACATTGTGTCAATGACACATCATACCTACCCAAAGTTTATAGTTTACATTAAAGATCACTTGATGTTTTACTTTCTATGGGCATGGACAAATGTGTATTGATGTGTATCTATCATTATGATATCATACAGAGTATATTCATTGCTCTAAAAATACCCTGTGCCTTGTCAAGCCATCTTCATCCACCCAACTTCCCATCCTTGGAAAATACTGATCCTTTCACTGTCATCATAGTTTTGCCTTTTCCAGAATATCACATAGTTGAAACTGTACAGGATGTAGTCTTTTCACACTGGGTTCTTTTATTTATGCATTTAAATTCTATCTATGTCTTTTCATGATTTGATAGTTCATTTGTTTTCTTAGCACTGAATGCTACTCCATTATCTGTATGTACCACCTGCTGAAGGACATATGGTTGCTTCCAAGTTTTGGCAATTATGAATAATATGGTAGAAACATCCCTGCATAGATGTTGTGTGGATATGTTTTCAACTCCTTTGGGTAAATACCAAGGAGCACAATTGTAGGATCATATGGTAAGAGTATGTTTAGTTTTGTAAGAAACTAAGTATTTTCCAAAGTTACTATGCTGTTTTGCATTTCCACCAGTAATGAGAGTTCCTCTTGCTCCATATCTTGATTGGCTTTTAATATTGTCAGTATTGTGGGTTTTGCATTTTAATAAGTATGTATTGGTTATCTTGTCATTTTAATTTGCATTTCTGATGACGTGATGTAGAGTATCTTTTCATATACTCACTTGCCACCTATATATCTTCTTTTTCAAGATCCTTGCCTTGTTTTTTATTTTTAGTTTTTAATTGGCTTGGTTGTTTTTTTATTGTTGAGGATTAAGAGTTTTTTGGGTACATTTTCAGTAACAGTCCTTCATATGGTGTTTTTTTGTTGTTGTTGCAAATATCTTCTCTCAGTTGGTGACTTGTCTTCTCATTCTCCTGACATAGTCTTCTGAAGAGCAGTAGGTATTAATTTTATTGAATTCCAGCTTATCAATTATTTCTTTAATGGATCTAGCTTCAAGCTTATCACATAAAGTTTTCTATACCTCTGTGTATGGACAAAGCCTAAATACTATTTTGAAGAAATACATAATCAATAGCCCTTGTTTGAAGAAAATTCCTAAATCTAAAATACATTATGTATATGCTTTCAGCTTTCACTTTAAATCAAACAAGCCTCATAAGCAGTCTGAAAATCAAATATCTTCAATATTTCTAATCATGCTAGCATTATACTTAGCTTCATCTTACAAATAATTTCTAAGAAAAGGCTTAGGTTGGATCTGTAAGAGTCAATTGCCTGGATGATGAAAGTTTGAAAAAACGCACTTGACTTCAGAGGGCAATGTGATTCAAACCAGAAAGTAAAATACAAAATTTTGACTGAATGAATATTGATAAATATATAGACAAATGTAATAAATAAGAAAAGATAAATATAACTGGGAATATGTCATTCTGTGGCGCTTGTCTGTATGGGCAACTGGCTTTTCTTTGGTGACATTTGTTAGATTTTGCACCTTTTGAAATGTCAATGTGACATCACTGGCACAGATTAAAAATTTTTGAGTCTTTTGAGACTATAAATACTTGATCACAGATTCAGCAGGAGGAACACAAACATGACTGAAACTTGATCAAACCAACATTCAATGGAGACTTCCCATTGAATATACTTGGTTGACAATTTAATACATTTCAAGAATGACCTTCATATCCTGCTAGATATGTAATTTCCCCAAACTAATTCCATTATATTATGGCTGTCCATATAGTAAACTGGCAGCTACCTCTGTGATTTTTAAAACGAACATTAAAAAAAAAAAAGAACATTTAATATATTACCTGCAATACTTAGCCACTAGCTTTCATGAGTCATCAAGAAAGGGAATGCCTGAGTAGCTTCACGTGCTTTGTTTTCTTGTTTTTTACTTAGGCTGGAATTTATGCACTAGTTTTTCACTAACTACATTTTTTTGGTCCTAAACAATGTAATTGTTTAAATTTATTTAAATTGGCTAAAAATTTATGTCCTGAGAATGAAGACATCTCTAAATTGTCCATATTGTGGACACTCTGAGTAGTGAGATGTATGAGATGAGTAGTCTAGACTTCTAAATATGTATCTCTTTATATAGTATATAAATGAGGAAGAGGTCATGCAGGTTGTTNCTTGAACTAACAAGTTACACCCACTGTGTGCAATCGTTGCATCTTAGAAGAGCATAGTGGCTTGTGGAACAATATACAAAATCTATACTCTTGTATCATATTCTCTTACTTCAGTTACTCATATGAATTGCTCTACATGTGTAAAACATGTTCTCCAGAGTTTGAAAACTTAGTACAGAATCCAAGCCATAGGTAAATATCCTGGTAGAAAAATCCAGGCCCTGAATGAAAAAAGTAAACCTCATATATTGAAGAGAAGCTTGAAATAATAAAGTGTTTTAAAATAAGAGAATAGGTGTTATTGAGATAATCTAAAGGAATTCACTAATTGTGCACCCCAAGAACTGCAGGAGGAAAAGGGGACGACAGAGGATGAGATGGCTGGATGGCATCACTGACTCAATGGATGTGAGTTTGAGTGAACTCCAGGAGTTGGTGATGGACAGGGAGGCTTGGCGTGCTGCAATTCACGGGGTCACAAAGAGTCAGACACGACTGAATGACTGAACTGAACTGAACTGAAGAACAGTTCTGTGAAAGTAAAAAGAACAACAGATCTGAACACATCTGAACATATAGTAGATAAATGAAAAACAGTGATTTACTTTCACGGGGCCTCAGAAGCACTACAGTGGGCTGTAAAATAAAGATGAGGTTGTTCAGTATAACAGGATATTGCTTAGAGGCACCCATTCTCATTTTACAAAGCTGCAGCTTTGTAAAAGGGAGAAACTTGATAAAACAAAATCCAAATTTCTGTTTTAAGTCAATGTAGAAAAAAAAATCATCACCAGCACCAACCACACACACAAAACAGGACAATGAGCTACAGCCTCTGATCTCTATATTTTGTCCAAAGAAGAATGTATTTTCTTCTCCATAAATTAAAAGTTACAGTATTTGAACACATCCACTTTTGCCAAGCAAACTTGATGTCTACTGCTAAGGTAAAGTTCACTGTTGACTACAATCTTTTTTTATTCAGTTCAGTTTACTTGCTCAGTAGTGTCCAACTCTTTGCGACCCCGTGAACCACAGCATGCCAAGCCTCCCTGTCCATCACCTCTGCCAGAGTCTACCCAAACCCATGTCCATTGAATTGGTGATGCCATCCAGCCTTCTTGCCCTCTGTCATCCCCTTCTCCTCCTGCCCTCAATCTTTCCCAGCATCAGAGTTTTTTCAAATGAGTCAGCTCTTTGCATCAGGTGGCCAAAGTATTGGAGTTTCAGCTGCAACATCAGTCCTTCCAATGAACACCCAGGACTGATCTCCTTTAGGATGGACTGGTTGGATCTCTTTACAGTCCAAGGGCCTCTCAAGACTCTTCTCCAACACCACAGTTCAGAAGCATCAATTCTTCAGTGCTCAGCTTTCTTTGTAGTCCAACTCTCACATCCATACATGACCACTGGAAAAACCATAGCTTTGACTAGATGGACTTTTGTTGGCAAAGTAATGTGTCTGCTTTTTAATATGCTGTCTAGGTTGGTCATAACTTTCCTTCCAAGGAGTAAGTGTCTTTTAATTTCATGGCCACAATCACCATCTGCAGTGATTTTGGAGCCCGCAAAAATAACGTCAGCCACTGTTTCCACTGTTTCCCCATCTATTTCCCATGAAGTGATGGGACTGGATAGTTTTCTGAATGTTGAGCTTTAAGCCAATTTTTTCACTCTCCTTTTTCACTTTCATCAAGAGGCTCTTTAGTTCTTCTTCACTTTCTGCCACAAGGGTGGTGTTATCTGCATATCTGAGGTTATTGATATTTTTCCCAGCAATCTTGATTCCAGCTTGTGTTTCCTCTGGCCCAGCATTTCTCATGATGTAATCTGTGTATAAGTTAAATAAGCAGTGTGATATATACAGCCTTGACGTACTCTTTCTTTATTAGGGATTAAATATTTTAAACTGTGTCACATATTTGAGATTTATTTATATTCTTCCCTGGTGGCTCAGATGGTAAAGCGTCTACCTGCAGTGCGGGAGACCCAGGTTCGATCCCTGGGTCCAGAAGATCCCCTGGAGGAGGAAATGGCAACCCACTCCAGTACTCTTGCCTGGAAAATCCCATGGATTGAGTACCCTGGTAGGTCACAGTCCATGGGGTTGCAGAGTTGGACACAACTGAGTGACTTCCTTTTCTTTCTTTTCTATATTGCCTGTGAGAGTATTCAAGTTCATGTTCAGCCTCAGCCTTATTTTCCTATAAATCCTGTAGTACCTAATTGACAAAATCACATGATGCCACCTGGGGTGGCACTAGTGGTAAAGAATCAGCCTGCCAGTGCAGGAGATGTGTGACATGTGGATTCAGTCTCTGTGTCAGGAAGATCCCCTGGAGGAGGGCATAACAGTCCACTACTGTATTATTGCCTGGAGAATCCCATGGACAGAGGAGCCTGGCAGGCTACAGTCCATAGGGTTGCAAAGAGTTGGATATAACTGAAGTGACTTAGCATGCACATACCATTTTATAGGGGAAATGACTATAGTTGATGAAAGATATTCTTTATAGAATTCCAACTAATAAATGAAGAGGAAATGATTTGTGACCACTGGTCAAAATGTTAAACAGTAATCATCCGTAGCCACTAAAACCACTTGCTGAGATGTCAGTGAGAGCTTTTAAGTGCTGAAATGCTATAATGGAGTCAGACTGATACCACTTGAATATAATAATCAGTTTTAGAATCACACAAGGGAGATAATAGGTATTATGAGCCTTCTGGTGAGATACAGACATGAAATACCTGCACTAAAAATAAATAAATCTGGATATAACCTCGGTCTTTAGGTCTAACAATTTAAATAACTATGGAAGATAGAGGAAAACATTAACCACAAGCCCAAGAGGGTTATCATCCAAATCCAGAGTGTAGGATCCTGCACAAGACAACCAACCTAGTTTCTCCAACAAATGAATGGTTTGTAAAAATAAAAGAGCAAAATAGAGTGACTTCTCTCAAAGAGTCCAAGAGATTTAACAAACACATGCAATTTAAGTATGCAACTTTGAATACTTATTTGAATAAACCAACAGGAAGAGGGTGTTTTAGACAAATAGGGAAATGTAACTATGGATTGGGTACAAAATAATACTAAAGAATTATGGTTAATTTTTAGGTGTTATAATGGCTTGGAAATGATGTTAAACATTCCAACTGGAGAAGCATATTGAAGTATATAGAGGGAGAAATGACATAATTTCTGGATTAAAATAGTAATCCCCAAATATTCCATCTATGGTTTAGATGTGAAAAGACAGAGATTTTTTTCTGACATATTAGCACCGAGAAGAATCTGGGTCATATTAAAATCATATATTTTAACAGAATCATCTTAAAGAGGTGGACAGGAGAAAGCTTTAACGAACTGACTTCTAGAGAAAAGAGCCTTATAAATGTTCAGACTCTTGAAAAAGTTCCCCTAGCTGGCATTTGGAAGTCAGAGTGATTGGTGGTGGCAGTGACAGATCCCTGGTGGTGGCAGCAGTAGAGATGGGGCTAAATCAGGCTTCAGTTTAACCCCTTAAAACTGAAGCTCAGTCACAGATCAAACTGACACTCAGCGAAATCCAGCTTATCTCATCTTAGTCACTAGATGCCCTGCTCTCTGGGAAAACAAGCCGTGCAACAATATTTCTCAATCTTCATTGTTTTTCTACACATAATGTGTGGTTATCAGTCAAAAATCACCAGACATAAAAAGAATCAAGAATATAGCACCCGGATTTAATTGGTGGGCAGGGAAGAGAAAGGAAGCAATTCATAGGTGAAACAGATATTAGGACAAGCAGATGAAGATTTTAAAATAATTATTACAAATGTACAGGGATTTTCAGGTAAACATGGAAAGAATGGGTCAACAGGTCAGTAGAAAAATGGAAACTGTTAAAAGTCACGTAGAGATCTTGGGTATGTAAAACAAATATCTGAAATAGGAAGTACATTGGTTTTAAGATCAAAATAAATACTGAAGAAAAGTATGAGAGAAATTGAAAATAGCCTTAATACAACATAATACATGAAATGAAACACATGAGGGAAGAAAAAGATAAAGAAGGCCATGTTGGATGTCAATGGGTCAATGTTTAAGTGGTCTAACATATATCTATTTGGAAATCTCAGAACATTAAGAAAGTAAATGAATCAAGAAAAGTAGTTGAAATATTAACTAAAATTTTTCCAACATTGAAGAAAACATCTTTATATAACAGTATATATTAATAATAAGTGATACCATATTTAGTCTTATGGTGACAGATAAGGAATGCTCTCATTACTAAACTATCATGTTTTAATGTCTGTATCTTTGTAGCATCTGTACTTAAATTATTTTCTAACATCAGGGTGGGACAGAAGGTTGGATTTTCTTCTATAACCAAATGCAAAAGTATGCTAGTTATGAGTTGCTCTTGACCATGATTGTGATCAACACCAAGACTGTTTTTTTTCAATATTGTATATTCTTGATCTATGAAAACACTGAACCAAGATATTAGTATAAATGTGAAGTGTATGTGCAAATTAAACCTTAAAAAATGCATACATTTAGAAGTCTCAGAACCGTAAAAAACTGAATAAAAACATATTTGAAGCTATACAGCTGAAAAATTCCCCAAATTGATGAAAAACATAAAAGAAATCCACATAAACCTACTAGCTGTAATAACAGCTCAAAAAGAAAAGGTCTCAGGATATAATGTAAATGTAGAAAAATCCATTATATTTCTATTTATTAGTAAAAACAATCAGAAAATAAAATTCAGAAATTAATACTGCTTACAAAAGTATGTTGTTGTTACTTGCTGAGTTGCGTACAACTCTTTTACAGCCCCATGCTCCTCTGTCCATGTGATTTTCCAGGCAAGACTACTGGAGTGGGTTGCCATTTTCTTTTCTAGGGGCTCTTCCCTATTCAGGGATTGAACCCACATCACCTGCATTGGCAGGTGGATTCTTTACTACTGAGCCCCAAGAGAAGTCCTACAAAAGTATAATTAACTATAAATATCTAGAGATAAATATTCCTCACTGAAACCTACAGCATTTGTTGAGAGAAATTAAGATCTCTCCATGTATATAAATGAAGAAATACATCATGCTAACAGATTGGAGGATTTAATATTTCCTCTCAATCTACAGATTCTATAAAATATCAATTAAAAATGCCAGAATTTTTTTGTGAAAAAAAATTCTAGAATAACAAAAGAATACAGTTGGAGTCCTTCTATTTCCTGACTTTAAGATAAGGTAACCAAGACAGTGCAGTTCTGGAGTAAGGATAAACAGATGGATGCAACAGAATTAAAATCCCCAAATACAACCACGTATATACTCAAATATTTGAAAAAGGCATAAATGCAATTCAATGAATAAAGGACAGTTTTTTCAATAGATGCTGTATAACCAACTGGATATCTGTGTGGAAAAATCCTAGTGCATGATATACAAAAATTATCGTCAAATGGATTACAGTCTTAGATGTGAAAGCCAAAATTATAGAACTTCCAGCAGAAAATGCAAGAAAAATGTTAGCAAACTGGAAATTGGACAAAGGTTTTTTTTAATATGGAATTCCAAAAGCTCTAACTATAAAAGAAAAATGATAAGCAGGAGTTATACAAATGTTAGAACTTCTGTTCTCAAAAGATACTGTTAATTAAAACTTCCAGTTTCTAGTCCAATATGTAAAAAGCTTGGAAGTTGTCACACTAAGAAAAAAACTGAACAAACTGAAAATCAACAACTCTTCTTAGATCCATCAGAGAATGGAAGTCACAAAACAAACAGAATGGCGAATATAGAGAATCAGAGTTTACCAGGAGCAGAAAACTTCCCTGGAGCCAGGAATTGGTAGGAATAAGGGATAATTGACTAATTGCTGGAGACTGAGAGTGAACTAATTTAAGAGAATACCATTTCTAAGAGTATAACCTTTATTGTTGTTTAGTTACTGAGTTGTGTCCAACTCTTTGCACCCCATGGATCCTTTGTCCATGGGATTTCCCAGACAAGAATACTGGAGTGGGTTGCCATTTCCTTCTCTAGGGGATCTTCCTGCCCCAGGGACCGAACATGTGGCTCCTGCTTGGCAAGTGGATTCTTTACCACTGAACCACATGGAAGCCTAGTGCAGTCTTAGGGGCTGAGTTTTACTACCAGCAGCCTCACCAGCTGGTCACTGTGATCAGAGCAAAACCTTCTCATATATCCAGCAAGGGGGAGGAAGTAAACATTTTGAAATGTTGTCAGAGGATTCTATTTTCCTTTAAATGGCCTGACCTGGGGAAAGAATTTGAAAAAGAATAGATACATGTATATGAATAACTGAGTCACTTTACTGTACACCTGAAACTAATACAACATTGTTAATAAACATTGTTAATAAACTATGCTTAAATATATATATATATATATATATTTTAAAGGCCTGAACTTAAAAGCACCTATTTTGTCACAGACCAACCAAAATGTTTCACCAGAATCTAACTCATGTAGGGAAAGAAAATACTCAGCTCTGGCCCCCTCAGGCCTTTGAAGGAGGGAAAGAGTGAACTTCAGTTTCATTGATGTGAAGGAAGGGAAAGACTCAGCACCAGGACCCTCTAGCCTTTCTATCTCACCTAAGGGGTAATAGAATCTGAGAAGGACTTGTAAAGACCATGGCCCAGAGGCACAGGCTCAGAGTGGAAATTTGGAAATAACCAAGATGCCTTCAATAGGTAAATGTGTGTATCACAAACTATAGTATAGCCAAGTAGGCTTCCCAGGAGGCAGTGGTAAAGAATCCACCTGCCAATGCAGGAGACGCAAGAGATGTGGGTTTGATCCCTGGGTCGGGAAGATCTTCTGGAGTAGGAACCGGTGACCCACTCCAGTATTCTTGCCTGGGAAATCCCATGGACAGAGGAGCCTGGTGGACCGCAGACCATGAGGCTGCAAAGAGTTGGACATGCCTGAGCACAGCACAGCAGTAGAACATCCATTCAGTGTAGTGTCATTCGGGAAGCAAAAAAAGTGAGCTATTTGTTAGGTGAGCTGATCTCGGTTGTGAAAGAATTCATAGAAGTATTAACAAGAGAAGAAAAGAGTTTTTACTCACTTTTCAGGTGAGGAAAGGGACAGACTCATGGTGGTGTAGGCTCTGAAGGATGGGGATTTGAGTCTTTTATTGCGTTTCAAAGGACAAGGTGCAGGAAAGAGGGGGTGACTTCATATCTGTTCTGGTCCATAGTTGCATCTGAGTTGGCTGTGCTTCTATAGGATGTGGGTTTTTCGAGAATTTGTAACTTCTTGTCTTCAGTAGTTTTCTAGCTCTTGAATGTCTGAAAGAGACTTGATAGTGGCCCTTTACAGGCGCTACTCTATTCTGAACAACGTTACATGGGTTTACACTATTCAATCTATGAAGACATGGGAGGACCTCAAATGCATATTGTTAAGTGAAATAAATCGTTCTGCAAAGGCTACATAAAATATGTTTCCAACTTTATAATATTCTGGAAAAGGCAAAACTCTACAGACAGTAAAAAAGATGAGTTGTTGCCAGGCCTTGGGGGGAAGGTATTGGTAGGAATGAATACATACATAAATGGAGCCCAAGATAGTTTTAGGTCAATGAAACTACTCCATATGATACTGTAATAGTGGATACATGCTTTTATGCTTTTATCAGAACCCACAGAATTGAACAACAACAACAAAAAGAGTAACTCTAAACTGCAATCTCTATTTAAATGTATTTGTCAATATCAGTTTATCCATTGCCAAAAAAACTACCACACTAATATCAGTTAGTAGTAACAGGAAAAATGGTATATGGAGATAAAAAGGGTATATGAGGAAAAGAAAGTATTCTTTACTCTAAAGAACAGTAATAGTAAAAAAAAAACCAAAAGCTATACTCTTGGAGAAAATATTCCCAATACATGTATCTGGCAAAAGACTCAAATCTATGAACACTAATAATTAAAAGGCAAGCAACTTCATTGAAAATGGCCAAAAGTCTTAGATACTCACCAGAGTCATATATTAGATGGCCAATACTTGAAAAATGCTTAAACAAGTTAATTATCCTAGAAGTACATATTAAAATAGCAATGAAATATCACTAAACAACCACTAGAAAGGCCAAGATTTAAAAAACTGATAATACCAAGAGTTTGTAAGAATGTGGAAGTACTAGATTTTTCACACATTCTTGGAGGAAATATACAATAGTATATTAAGCCCTTGTAGTAGTCACTTTAATAATAAATCAATAATTTATTAATTTATCTTCAGTAAATTAAAGCTTATGTCTGTAAAATTACTTATATATTAATGCTGAATGAAGTTTTATTTCTAACAGCAAAACCCTTGGAAACAATCTAAATGTCCATCAACAGGAGACTGGATAAACAAAATAACAGATATATTTTTATTCATTCTGTTATCATATAATGGTATAACACTACCTAGCAATAAAAGGAATGAGCTACTGATACAAAGAAACAGCATGAGGTAATTTCAAATTTGTGCTCAGTGAAAGAAACAAAAGATGATGATGTTCAATAGCAGGGATAATTAACCTATGAAGAAAAAAAATCAGAAGAGCAACTGTGGGCGAGGATAGACTGTTTTTGTAAATGAAATTTATTGGAACGCAGACATGCTCATTTGCTTATAATCTGTGGCTACTTTCACACTACAACAGAAGGAAGTAGTTGTGTCAGGGACCATCAGGGCCAAATAGCATAAAATATTTACTGTCTGATCCTTTACAGAAAAAGTTTACTGACCTTTGGTATAACTGTGTAAGATTTTTAAAAATGTTAAAAATTATGGAGGCTGGCAAGTGGATATACAGGGATCCTTTTTAGTATTCTATTTTTATGTGGTTAAAACTTACAATAAATTTAAAAAATTTGGAGGCCATTATCTGGTCTGAGGGGGCTTTCCAGGTGGTGCTGGAGGTAAAGAATCCACTTGCAAATGCAGGAGACATAAGAGAGGCGGGTTTGATCCCTGGGTTGGGAAGATCCTCTGGAGTAGGGCATGGCAATCCACTCCAGTATTCTTACCTGGAGAATCCCATGGTCAGGGGAGTCTGGCGGGCTACAGTCCATGGGGTCTCCAAGAGTCGACAACATTGAAGCAACTTAGCACGCATCTGGCCTGAGAACTTACAGGAGTTTTCCAGTTAAGCTATTTCTTCTTATAAAAACTTGCAGAAAGAGTATGAATTATATGCTGGAGAAATAAAAGTGCCAACTAGAGATATACCTGAAGGTTATTGAAAAGCAGGCAAATGTTTAAACAAAACTGTTAAGTTCTGATGACTCCGGCTACATCCTATCCTTGGCAGGGTGGTATTGCTATAGCCTGTGGAGAGGCAAAGAATTGTTCTCGTCCTGCCCTTATTGTACCATCAAGGAGGGTTGTGAAATGGTCCAGGGAGTCATGATCAGGCTTTGGTTCTCAGGCTGGGGAGGAGATTTTGGTATGTGGAGATTTTTCGTCTCTGTGACTTTTTTTTTTACTTCTTTCCGGCATCTTCTGGATCCTTTCTCATTCATAGCATTTTCCTTTTAGATCGACTCTTGTAGCTCTTTTACATCTTGTGCATAAAGAAAGCACTAGTGTATCCCCCCGCAGCGGTGGGAGCAGTGGGCTTGCCTTCACAGCCTAGAGGGTCTGAAAATTGGAGCTGAGCAAAGGCAGCCAGGGCTTCCCAGGTGATGCTAGTGTTAAAGAATCCACCTGACAAGACAGGAGACACTGGAGATGCAGGTTCGATCGCTGGGTTGGGAAGATCCCCTGTAGGAAGAAATGGCAGCCTACACCAGTATTCTTGCCTGGAGAATCCCGTGGACAGAGGAGCCTGGTGGGCTACAATCCATGGGGATGCCAAGAGCTGGGTGTGACTGAATGTCTGAGCACAAAGACAGCCATGTTGGGCATGGCATAAGTGAGTTCTCTTCTGGGTCTCAGGCAAAAAAATGCTATTCTTGATTTGTCTCCCTTGTCCCCACCTGAGGCAATTTCAGAGTTACCAGATTAGGGTTTCTAGACCAAGACAAGATTTAATTTCTGGTAAAAAGAGCCAAAAAACTTTGGTCAGCTGCTGGTTAGGGTTTGAGCAGGAGCTGTACTTAAATTAGAAGACCCCATACCCGGCATTCCAACGGGGCCCTGGTTCAAACCCTCAGGCAGTATTAAAAACTATTCGTTCATCAGGAATATATCTGTTACCAACCCCACTTCTGAAACTGTGACTGGAGTAGCCAGCTGGTTGAGGACTCAGGTTTTTGAGATCTCACCCACATCTATCCTCCTCTGAGAACCAATCAATCCCTGAGAGCTTTTGTATCAAGTCAGCCCTCTAAGAAAATCATCTCACTAGTGAAATTAGGGCATGAAAGGTGATAAGCCCTGAAGGCAGACTAGAGCTTATTATTTAGCTAAGGACTAGGCCTCTTACAAGGGCTTATTCATGTATTTTGGAGACCAACTTTGGGCTTGGAAATTTAGTGGGTAAAACCAGGGGCCATTGGTAAAAATTTGCTCTGGATCTAGCACCCTCAATCCTTCCAAAATTGACATACTATGTCTTTATATAACCTTATCACTCAGGGCCATTTCTGAAATCATTAGGTTTCTAGAAAATTTAAGAAATTCAAACTAAATTTAAAACATCCTTTTTGAAGCCAGTTGAACATTTTCTTCCTTCCTGCCTTTCAGTATTTTTTTTTGTCATGCCCTACTCTTTGCAACCCCATGGACTACAGCACGCCAGGCTTCCCTGTCCATCAACTCCTGGAGCTTACTCAAACTCACGCCCATCGAGTTGGTGATGCCATCCAACCATCTCATCCTCTGTTGTCCCCTTCTCCTCCCACCTTCAGTCTTTCCNTTGCAACCCCATGGACTACAGCACGCCAGGCTTCCCTGTCCATCAACTCCTGGAGCTTACTCAAACTCACGCCCATCGAGTTGGTGATGCCATCCAACCATCTCATCCTCTGTTGTCCCCTTCTCCTCCCACCTTCAGTCTTTCCTAGCATCAGGGTCTTTTCCAATGCATTGAGTATACTTAACAGTTAATTGGAATCTTGGTTTACTAATTCAGTGATTCAAGAGTACAGCAGGGAGCTATTATGTGAGAACAGACTTCAGAAAGTTTGGAATCCAAATGACAATATGAAAAAGACGTTTAGATATGGGGAGAGTTTAAGCAGAATTTATGCATAGAAAGGAAAGATTGGTTTAGGACTTAAGACACAGGATTGATTTCTATTTTTAAATCCCATGCACTAATTGTTAAAATACTCTTTGAAAACCTCTTGTTTAAGTTTTTTTTTTTTTTTTTGCAAGAGCATATTATGTCACTCATTACCATCTTTTAGAATGTGGTGTGTGTGAGGGGATGATCCATTAAACTCCAAATCATATGCCTTTTGATAGCAATGAATATTTGAATTTTGCTTTATCATTTGGGCTCCCCTGGTGGCTCAGACAGTAAAGAACCTTCCAGCAATGTGAGAGACCTGGGTTCAATCCCTGGGTTGTGAAGATCCCCTGGAGAAGGAAAAGGCTACCCACTCCAGTATTCTTGTTTGGAAAATTCCATGGATAGAGGAGCCTATCCATGGGCTACAGTCTGTGGAGTCACAAAGAATCAGACATGACTGGGCAATTAACACACTTTGTAATTTACTGTTTTATTTCCTTCAGTTAATCCACACAACCAGCCTGCAAACTACTAAAGATGTAATATTCATATATCTTTCGTAGAAATGAAGGAGGAAACTAATGCTGAGTGGTTAAGTGAAAAAGTGAAGGTCACTAAGCAGATAAGTTTCAGAATCAGAGCTTCAACTCCAGTCCCTCCTGTCTGAAGTCTATACTAGTTTTACAATGTTCTGCTGCAAGCGTTTTAATTAGTGTAGCAGATAATAACTGACCTCATGTCAAACACAGGGCATCCACACTTGGCATGGTAGCCCAGAACTGTGAAGATGGTTGTGCAAGCTGAAACTGTGCAAAATGATCTTAATGGAAAAAATTAAAAATGTTCCATGACTTAAATATTTCTGACAAAACTTTAAAAACTCAGTTATATGTGTATAGAGAAATAAAAAATAAAACTTACATTTGAATTTATTTAATATACTGTTTAGTACACTACATTTTAGTATATATTATTTAGTATGCTGCTGCTGCTGCTAAGTCGCTTCAGTTGTGTCCGACTCTGTGCGACCCCATAGACGGCAGCCCACTAGGCTTCTCTGTCCCTGGGATTCTCCAGGCAAGAACACTGGAGTGGGTTGCCATTTCCTTCTCCAATGAATGAAAGTGAAAAGTGAAAGTGAAGCCGCTCAGTCGTGTCCGACTCTTAGCGACCCCATGGACTGCAGCCTTCCAGGCTCCTCCATCCATGAGATTTTCCAGGCAAGAGTACTGGAGTGGGTTGCCATTGCCTTCTCCATTATTTAGTATACTATAACTTAAATCATTAACATTAAGCGTTGATAACAACTCTATTTCTTTGTAAAGAAAAAGTATCAAGAGCAATTTGAATAATTCTTTCCTTTTTGTTGTATAACCTACAGTATGGAGTGAACATCTTTCTATACTTCAGCAAATTGTAATATTCCTTTCTAGGTTCAGATCAGCTTCCAACATTTTATCTTTGCTTCTTTAATATCAAAAAAATATCTCTGAGAATCCTCTTAATCTGAAGATTTTCTCCAGCATCATTTCTTCCAGGATGTCTTTATCCTTTCCATCACAACCACTTTCCCCATTTATGTCAGTAAATTTGCTTTCAGGAACACCCTGGAGGTCCAGTGGTTAGGACTCAATGCTTTCACCACTGGGGCCAGGGGTTCAATCTCTGGTCAGGGAATTATTAATAATATTCCATAAGCCATGCGTTGTGGCCAAAAATAAATATATAATTTCCAATATGTTATGGACTGACAGTTTTTAAAAAGTGCTTTCAAGAGATCATTTTGCTGCATATCCAGAGTCTCAGAACCAAAGCACTGTTAACATTCCCATATCAGCTATTTCTTCTATAACTCCATTTGCACTGGATTCAAATTTCACTTCCAAAGCTATTGCTTTTGTTTCTCGGCTGTGTTTTTATTTTTGTTGACCCTCTTTTGAGTATCTGTGTTTGTAAATTATCACGTTACTTTATCACTGTGAGACAAGGAGGCAATGCAAGTACACCGCTGCTGCATGTGCCTGAACTGATGACAGACTTGCAGTGACCAGTCAACAAAATTGGAAAGACTTGATGTGATTGGTTACTGGTCAGGATGCACATTGGTTATTTTCCTTGTTATTTGCAGACATAAGAGCAAAGGGTGTGCTTTATGCAATGACTCACAGTTAAGATACTATGGTAATGAAATTTGAATCATGGTTTTGGGGAGGCTGATGGTATTTATACTGTGGAGTTTGAAAAGCAAAGTCTGCCCGTATTGAAGCCTATGATACTCAAGTGACCACTAACTTAGATGAGGACACTGAGTAGATTGGATTTAGGTAAAGAAGGGGAAATTCTGTTGTATGAGAAGAGTTACAGCCGGCAGAGGGAGACTGGAGGGCAGATGCCTTGGCTAGGTCAAGGGTGTGACACAAAGGTACAGTGGAAACGGCAAAAGTGGATGATGATCAAAGGCTACCTTCACCGAGTCTGCAATTTTGCCTCACACAAAATGCCACAGTTACTCTAAAATCTAGTTTTCTGACTGGAGAAAACACATAAAAATGTGTTCTTAAATATAAATAGTGGGCGCCCTCAGTCACTCAGTCCTTCCTATCTGACCCTTGGCAGCCCCATGGACTATAGCCTTCCAGGCTCCTCTGTCCTTGGAGCTTTCCATGCAAGAATACTGGAGTGTGTTGCCATTTCCTACTCCAAGGAATCTTCCTGACCTAGGAATCAAACCTGTGTCTCTTGCGTCTCCCAGATTGGCAGGTTCTTTACCACTGTGCTACCTCAATCAGTTCAGTCGCTCAGTTGTGTCCGACTCTTTGCGACCCCATGGACTGCAGCACGCCAGGCCTCCCTGTCCATCACCAACTTCCAGAGTTTACTCAAACTCCTGTCCATCGAGTTAGTAATGTCATCCAATCATCTCATCCTCTGTCATCCTGGGAAGCCCCAAATAAATTAGTACATACACCTAATATCTATGCTATATCTTTTGTTCATATTGGTTACAAAAGTAACATGTACTTACTAATTATAAAAGATTTGAATACTGTAGAATGGAAGAAAGAAAAAGGTGAAAGTCCTTTTATTCTCCCATCTCTCTTCTCTGAAGGTAATAACTGCTACTAGTAAAACTGTGCTTCAATGGCATGCTGTTTTGATTTCCTGTCTTATTATTTGTGTAAGCTTAACACCAACTACAATATTATATGCTGTTTACTTTAATTAGATGTATGTATGTGGAAAAATTAGGAGGAACACTACTAGCACAAACTTAAAATGGATATTTTAAATTACCTTTTCTAAGAAGTGAAAAGATGAAATCAATTATTTGCACTTCAGAAGAAGCAAAGTCACACTTCAGTTGCTGTACTGAGTAGGTATTTCTGGTGAATCCATTAAAAATACATGAAATAAAGACCTTTTCCAAGAGTCAAGTTTTCTGGTTTACTTGTAAAAAGGACACATTTCAAAGTACTTGCTTTCATTTGAATTGGGCGATCTGAACCCTCAAAATCTTTGTCATTCACACTGACCTTGAAATATTAAAAAACAGGAATACATTTTAATCTTGAAATCTTCAAACCTGTAATTTGCCAGAAAAATAATGTGATCATCTTAGAGGTAATTTTTTCTTACCTATCAAATTTATATACCACTAAATCATACAAAACAATATTAATTATATAGCTGTTCTGATATTACTCATGTATTACTTATGTGTAAAAGTATTTACTTAAATGTAAAATGAATATGCATGTATACAGCATGAAACGTAAAATACAAACCCATAACTCTGAAGCCCCCATGCCTCTCCTTGGAGGCACTGCCCCTCCTTCCTAAACTTATTCCTGAAATAGACCCACGGCCTTTAATTCTTGGTTTTAATCCCCCACACACACTTTTTTTTTCCTACAGATTTTACAAGTATTTTCCATCCTAAATCAATTAATTTCTTTTTGCACACTTTTGAAATTTATATCACTTTAATACTGTATAAAATTTTCTGAATTCTCATTTTTCTGATTAACATTATGCTTATTTAATTAAGATAGTTTTGCTACATTTTATTCTTCATTTACAGTACTGTAAGGCATGCCATTATAGGAATATGCAGTAGTTTATCATTTCTTCTGGAAATGGACATTTGGATTGCTTCCTATTTTTAAACTACTTTAAGGAATTTTTGCATGTGTTTTTTTAGTGTGCTTTGGCCAGAAAGTTCCTGAGATGTATGCCAAGAAAAGGAATAAGTGGCTCAGAAAGACTCTGTACATCTTTAATTTACTTATATAGTCCTTCTTTTATTTTTTCAAAGTGATTATATGAATTTACCTTCCCAAGGGCTATCTATTAGAGTTCCCATTTCTCCACACCTCACAAAGATGGGAACTTTTCATTGTAGGAATTAATTTACATTCGACAATTGGCGCAGTTGGCGTACTTTTAAGGTATAGGGGTTTCATCCTGTTGGGAAATGACACAGTCATTGAGTCTTTTGTGAGAGCAGCTTCAGAGAAGTGGCAGGGACAGCTGATCTGGAAAGGATGCAGGTTAAGTCAAAATTTTCTCCATAAGACAAGATGGCATTCTGTCTGCTGAGAATGAAAGGGAAAAGAGGCCTCAAGGAAGCTGGTGAAGGTTTTGAGTAACTGATAAATTTTGAAGACCAAAGACTTTGTTAAACTGTGCCTCATCAGGCCCCATTTATTCATTAAACAGTGATTAAAAAAAAAAATTGAAAGCACCTAATGTTAGGCATTGGAAAATGCATAAGTAAATAAGACTCAGTTCTGGCTCCAAAGAAGCCTAATGAGGAAGTCCAATGTAAACATATAATTACGCAATGAGATGCTTGCTATCCTTAAGGCTCTACTCAGCCCTGCAGGGGTGCAGGACGGAGTAATTGGCTCTGAATGAATGAACAAGGAAGGTCTCATGAATGACAGCTAAGTAGGAGCATTCCACGGAGGGTCCTGCAGTGTGAGCAGGCACCATGAGGAGTCTGAGCTGGGTGTTTCTGAGGGACAGGACACTAGAGACAGTGGNAGGGGTGCAGGACGGAGTAATTGGCTCTGAATGAATGAACAAGGAAGGTCTCATGAATGACAGCTAAGTAGGAGCATTCCACGGAGGGTCCTGCAGTGTGAGCAGGCACCATGAGGAGTCTGAGCTGGGTGTTTCTGAGGGACAGGACACTAGAGACAGTGGAAGTTAAGAAAGACTAAAGAACCAAGTCTGCACATCACAGATCTTGGGATTTATCTTGTGAAAATGCAAAGAGCATCAGAAGTTTTATTTCGTTTGCTTAAAAATTTTTTTTAACTTCACTTTGCACTGGGGAACAGCCTTTTAACAATGTTGTGATAGTTTTAGGTGAACAGCGAAGGGACTCAGCCATACATATACATGGGTCCATTCTACCCAAAATCCCTCTCCCATCCAGGCTGCCACATAACATTGAGCAGAGTTCTCTGTGCTCTACAGTAGGTCCTGGCTGGTTATCCATTTTAAATACAGCAGTGTGTACATGTCCATCCCAAACTCCCTAACTATACTTTCTCCTTCACCTTCCTCTTAGCAAATATGTTTGTCTGAGAGTCTCTTTCTGGTAGGAAAAGAAGTTAGGAGACTAGTTCCAGGAGGGGGCATTTATGGAATTTGGTGGCCAAGTGAAAGGAGTGAGGAAGGAAGATATTTCACTTTGCAGATGGAAGGAAACAAAGTTAACCTATGTGGAGTGTCTAAGAGGAATGAAAAGTTGGGTGGATTCTATACAGAGAACAACTTGATCTAAGTTTGGGGTGAGTGTCTGTGTGTGTTTAGTCACTCAGTGGTGTCCAAGTCTTTCTGACCCCATGGACTGTAGTCTAAAAGGCTCCTCTGTCCCTGGGATTCTCTAGGCAAGAATACTGGAGTGGGTTGCCATTTCCTTTTCCAGGGGATATTCCCCACTCAGGGATCAAACCCACATCTCCTGTGTTTCTTGCATTGGCAGGCAGATTCTTTACCTGCTAAGCCATCCATGGAAGCCCAAGTTTGGGATAGTTTCTTTTATCTTCTCAAATGTTCAAAGGAAATTGAAAAAAGCTGAAATGTATGGTATATAGTGGATTATCAATGGTACCATTGTATGCCCTAATGAACCAAGGTTTTATTTAAATAATTTAAAAACTATTTTACCTGCTAAAATTTAGAAACTACAATCACAACAACTAGCCAATCTGATCACACAGACCATAGCCTTGTCTAACTCAGTGAAGCTAAGCCATGCCGTATGGGGCCACCCAAGAAGGCAGGGTTGTGGTGGAGAGGTCTGACAGAATGTGGTCCACTGGAGAAGGGAATGGCAAACCACTTCAGTATTCTTGCCTTGAGAATCCCATGAACAGTATGAAGAAGCAAAAAGATAGGACACTGAAAGATGAACTCCCCAGGTTGATAGGTGCTCAATATGCTACTGGAGATCAGTGGAGAAATAACTCCAGAAAGAATGAAGGGATGGAGCAAAAGCAAAAAAAAAAAAAAAAAACCAAACACCCAGTTGTGAATGGGACTGGTGATGGAAGCAGGGTTCGATGCTGTAAAGAGCAACATTGCATAGGAGCCTGGAATATTAGGTCCATGAACCAAGGCAAATTGGAAGTGGTCAAACAGAAGACGGCAAGTGTGAACATCAACATTCTAGGAATCAGTGAACTAAAATGGCCTGGAATGGGTGAATTTAACTCAGATGACCATTATATCTACTACTGTGGGTAGATATTCCTTAGAAGAAATGGAGTAGCTATCATGGTCAACAAAAGAGTCTAAAATGCAATACTTGGATGCAATCTCAAAAAACGACAGAATGATCTGTTTGTTTCCAAGGCAATCCATTCAATATCACGGTAATCCAAGTCTGTGCCCTGACTAGTAACACTGAAAAAGCTGAAGTTGAACAGTTCTATGAAGACCAACAACCTTCTAGAACTAACACCAAAAGATGTCCTTTTCATGATAGGAGACTGAATCCAAAAGTAGGAAGTCAAGAAACACTCGGAGTAACAGGCAAATTTGGCCTTGGAATGCAGAATGAAGCAGGGCAAAGGCTGATAGAGTTCTGCCAAGAGAACGCATTGGTCATAGCAAACACCTTTTTCCAACAACACAAGAGAAGACATCACCAGATGGTTGACACCAAAATCAGATTGATGGAGAAGCTCTATACAGTCAGCAAAAACAATACCGGGAGCTAACTGTGGCTCAGATCAGGAACTCCTTATTGCCAAACTCAGACTGAAATTGAAGAAAGTGGAGAAAACCACTAGACCATTCAGATATGACCTAAATAAAATCCCTTATGACTATACAGTGGAAGTGAGAAATAGATTTAAGAGACTAGATCTGATAGACAGAGTGCCTGATGAACTATGGGTGGAAGTATGTGACATTGTATGGGAGACAGGAATCAAGACCATCCCCAAGAAAAAGAAATGCAAAAAAGCAAAATGGCTGTCTGAGAAGGCCTTATAAATAGCTGTGAAAAGAAGAGAAGCCATAAGCAAAGGAGAAAAGGAGAGCTATACCCATTTGAATGCAGAGTTCCAAAGAATAGCAAGGAGAGATAAGAAAGCCTTCCTCAGCGATCAATGCAAAGAAATAGAGGAAAACAATAGAATGGGAAAGACTAGAGATCTCTTCAGGAAAATCAGAGATACCAGGAACATTTCATTCAAAGATGGCCTCAATAAAGGACAGAAATGGTATGGACCTAACAGAAGCAGAAGATATAAAGAAGAGGTGGCGACTCCTGCCGCCGCCGCTGGTGCTGCGCTGATGGCAGTTGCCCGAGCTTCAGAGTCACTGATTTATTCTTGAGAATCCTCTACTCTCATCTGTCCTCATGGATGAACTTCAGGATGTTCAACTCACAGAGATCAAACCACTTCTAAATGATAAGGCACATGACATAGAAACAGCTCACGGTATGGTCCACGTCACTATCAGAGGCCTGCCGAAGGGAAACAGACCGGTCATTCTGACATACCATGACACTGGCCTCAATCATAAATCCTGTTTCAATGCGTTCTTTAACTTTGAGGACATGCAGGAGATCACCCAGCACTTTGCTGTCTGTCATGTGGATGCCCCAGGCTAGCAGGAAGGTGCACCCTTCTTCCCAACTGGGTACCAGTACCCCACCATGGATGAGCTGGCCAAAATGCTGCCTCCTGTTCTCACCCACTTAAATCTGAAAAGCATCATTGGGATTGGGGTTGGAGCTGGAGCTTACATTCTCAGCAGATTTGCACTCAGTCACCCAGAGCTTGTGGAAGGTCTTGTGTTCGTTAACGTTGACCCTTGTGCTAAAGGCTGGATTGACTGGGCAGCTTCCAAACTCTCAGGCTTGACAATCAATGTTGTGGACATTATTTTATCTCATCACTTTGGACAGGAAGAGTTGCAGGCCAACCTGGACCTGATTCAGACCTACAGACTGCATATTGCCCAAGACATCAACCAGGAAAACCTACAGCTCTTCCTGGGCTCCTATAACGGACGCAAAGACCTGGAGATTGAAAGACCCATTCTGGGACAAAATGATAACAAATCAAAGACGTTAAAGTGCTCTGCTTTACTGGTGGTTGGTGACAGTTCACCTGCCGTTGAGGCTGTGGTTGAATGCAATTCTCGCCTGAATCCTATAAATACAACTTTGCTCAAGATGGCAGACTGTGGTCGACTACCCCAAGTAGTTCAGCCTGGGAAGCTCACCAAGGCCTTCAAGTACTTTTTGCAGGGAATGGGCTACATGCCACTGCCAGCATGACCTGGCTCGCCCGATCCCAAACCCACTCCACCTCAAGTAGCATCGGCTCTGGAGAAAGTGCCTTCAGCCGATCTGTTGCCAGCAATCAGTCAGATGGAACTCAAGAATCCTCTGAGTCCCCTGATGTTCTGGACAGACATCAGACCATGGAAGTGTCCTGCTAAGCAAATGCCCCTCCCCAGGACCATGCAAGTCCATCCTCCTTCACACAGCCACTCCATAATATAACACTTCATCCAGCAATCTGGCATCTATCTTTAACTCCTGCATGGCCACTGACTCTCTCTTTCTGGTATCCTGGGTTTATCATCCTCTCTGCCTGCCCACCCTCCTTTTTATATGTACCAAGAATCACTTCCATGCCATTTCTGTAACATTCCAACCTCTTTAGCTGATCAGATCTCCATATCTTCTCTTACCAGCCTTTCCCTGTGCTTTCCCAACTATGTATCTAAGATTCTTTGATTCCTGACATATGTGTGTGAGCACGCGTGTCTGTGTTTGTGTGTGCATAGTTTTGTGATTTTAGACATGCTTTCTTGTAGAGCTTCTACAGACAAAAACAAAAAAGGGATTCTTTTTTTCTGCATTTTTCAGTGGTGTTTTTAGGAGAAATATGCAGAACAGGTTTCTAGGTTTCTAGGTAGGCCGTTACATTCTCTTTCGGTTCCTCTCTGATGGTCAAGATTTGTGAAGTGACTTCAAGAGAGAGGAGATCTGAGGAAGGTGGAAGATCATAATTCCTGTTTAGATTGTTCATTGTGACCAATAGAAGGGAACCTGTTACATAGAAAAGCAGGCCAGATGGCCAGCCACCTTCTCCTGTCCAGTTGAATTCATGTATCCTATAAATGAAAGGAAGGGTTATGTTCTGTTAGAAGCCCATGAACGATGACATTCTGATGCAGTGTGGCATTTTTCTGAAGGAATGAGTGTGGCCTAATTATTGGACTCTCTTAGCTCAGGAAGGTGGAAAACAAATTCCAGGCCTCTGCTCTGTCAGAGCAAAATTGATGTCTCTGCAGTGTCTGATGCCACACACCAGACATCGGAAGGAGGTGCCTCCCAGGAGAAGCACTCTCTATCTCTCCATCCCCCCAGAAAGGAGAAGTCTAGCCTGAAAATTATATAGATGTTGAGGAAATGGCTGGAGAGAGAGAAACAGACAATAACACAATATGATGCTTTTTAAGTATAACCTTGATTTCAGAAGACTTAATGGAGCCTAAATGAAAGATAGAACCCATTCCTCAGAAAGTTAATCCTGTGAACTCCCTCTTCTAAGAGGGAAGGGACCATAAAGGCACCCCGACCAGGTAGAATTGTGTTGGTCTGCTGCTATGTGAGGGGGTCATAGCCACCCAGATAGTGTCTCCAGGAGGAGTTTGAAAACAGTTGCTACCCAGGAAGGGTCCTGCTTTGACAGCACAGAGATGTCAGCTCAGGGTTACGCAATTTCAGTCCTAGGAAGGGGCTTTTCAAACGTAGCATTCGCTTTCTGCTCAGATAGGGAATGCATCACTCTGCCTGAGTACTTTTTACAGATGACGAAATAAAGCTGTATATGTCTCATTGTTAAAAAAAAG
>SJYV01023582.1:0-11997 GCA_006410875.1 Neotragus pygmaeus | reverse complement strand
CTTCTGCTTCTGTTAGGTCCATACCATTTCTGTCCTTTATGGAGCCCATCTTTGCATGAAATGTTCTCTTGGGATCTCTAATTTTCTTGAAGAGATCTTTTAGTCTTTCCCATTGTATTGTTTTCCTCTATTTCTTTGCATTGATCGCTGAGGAAGGCTTTCTTATCTCTTCTTGCTATTCTTTGGAACTCTGCATTCAGATGCTTATACCTTTCCTTTTCACTTCTTTTCACAGCTATTTGTAAGGCCTTTCCAGACAGCCATTTTGCTTTCTTGCATTTCTTTTCCATAGGGATGGTCTTGAGCCCTGTCTCCTGTACAGTGTCACGAACCTCATTCCATAGTTCATCAGGCACTCTATCTATCAGATCTAGTCCCTTAAATCTATTTCTCACTTCCACTGTATAATCATAAGTGATTTGATTTAGGTCATACCTGAATGGTCTAGTGGTTTTCTGTACTTTCTTCAATTTAAGTCTGAATTTGGCAATAAGGAGCTCATGATCTGCGCCACAGTCAGCTCCCAGTCTTGTTTTTGCTGACTGTATAGGACTTCTCCATCTTTGGCTACAAAGAATATAATAATCTGATTTCAGTGTTGACCATCTGGTGATATCCATGTGTACAGTCTTCTCTTGTGTTGTTGAAGAGGGTGTTTGCTATGACTAGTGCGTTCTCTTGGCAAAATTATTAGCCTTTGCCGTGCTTCATTCCACATTCCAAGGCCAAATTTGCCCATTACTCTAGGTGTTTCTTGACTTCCTACTTTTGCATTCCAGTCCCCTATAATGAAAAGGACATCTTTTTTGGGTGTTAGTTCTAAAAGGTCTTGTAGGTCTTCATAGAACCGTTCAACTTCAGCTTCTTCAGTGTTACTGGTTGGGGCACAGACTTCGATTACTGTGATATTGAATGGTTTGCCTGGAAATGAACAGAGATCATCATGTTGTTTTGAGACTGCATCCAAGTACTGCATTTCGGATTCTTTTGTTGACCATGATGGCTATTCCATTTCTTCTGAGGGATTCCTGCCCACAGTAGTAGATATAATGGTCATCTGAGTTAAATTCACCCTTTCCAGTACATTTCAGTTCTTCATTCACTCTTGCCATCTTCTGTTTCACCACTTCCAATTTGCCTTGATTCATGGATCTAACATTCCAGGTTCCTGTGCAATATTGCTCAGACGTTGCTTCTATCACCAGTCACATCCACAATTGGGAGTTGTTTTTGCTTTGGCTCCATCCCTTCATTCTTTCTGGAGTTATTTTTCCAGTGATCTCCAGTAGCATATTGGGCACCTACCGACCTGGGGAATTCCTCTTTCAGTATCCTATCATTTTATCTTTTCATACTGTTTCATACCAATTTTAGTCTTCTGTAAATCTACCATTTACAACTTGGAATCCTTTTCTGGATTTAAATTTCTTATTTCTATTGTTACTTATAATTTCTTATGGTCAATTACAAAACATGCATAAATTTTCCAGATACAGCAAATTCAAATCCACTACTTCAAGACAATTCATTCTCTTTCTCCAAAGTTCTATCTGCATCCTCTACCTTTCTTCACAAATTATAATGTACTTAGTTGCTGAGGTTTAAAAAAATTTCAGGATTATCACAAAGGGAGCAGGCTAAGGCTACTTTCTAACGTGAAAGCCTTTAACAATTCCACTACATTTAGGAACTGTTTCAACTTTTAGTGTAATATTCAGTCCCTTTTGGATCTCTAGCAACCCCAACCCCACAGCAACTAAACTCTTTGATTAGTTTCCTCATCCACACTCTCTTGTTAATGTCACTGGACAGTTATGAGAACCAAATAATAAAATGAAGAAAAGAAGCTCTGTAAACTATGAAGTCCTCTACAAATATTAGAATCATCCTATTCTATCATTTAACACCCAGCTGAAAGCATCCTCCTTTGTGAAGCCTTTTCAGATATGCTATCTGTAACGTCTCCTTCTGAACTCACACAGCATTACCTGTGCCTCCTTTCACAGCACTGAGGCATATGAATGATCTATTCCATCAGATAAAAATGTTTTTAGTAGAGTGGATAAGAAATTAAGCACATTTAAAATACTTATTTCATCTTTGAATTTTTTTATCATGTATTCTTAGGTTGACCATGCCTGTGAAATTGAGAAAGTTCTAAGGTAATTGGCTGAACTTCACCTATATTTTAAACTTTCTGTAAGTCTCTCTCAATTTTTGGTGAAAAGTGAAAATTTGTCACTCAGTCATGTCTGATTCTTTGCAACCCCATGGACTGTAGCCTTCCAGGCTCCTTTGTCCATTGGATTTTCTAGTCAAGAATACTGGAGTGGGTTGCCATTCCCTTCTCCAGGGAACTTCCCAATCTAAGGATTGAACCCAGGTCTTCTGCACTGCAGGCAGATTCTTTACCATCTGAGATGAGAATCATTTGTTTAAAAAATATACACAGAAATCTTTATTTTTAGAAAAGTTTTACAGGTGATTCTGATGCATTTCAAATATTAACTGCAAAATTTGCACTCTACAGCATAGATTTTTTTTTTTTCCATTTTTTGGTAGCACGAGAGGTTAACTTTGATGATGCTTTTAAATGACAAATCACTATTTAATAATGAAGCTATTAGTGTAGTTAGCTAAAAAGAACCTAAAAAAGTCCTCTGATACAATGCTTTATATCATGGGAATATGATACAAAACTTTGTATCAAGGGAGTATGATCACTACATGGTCATACATCTAATGAGTAATCCAGTAATAAATATGATAAATGCATAAATGTATAAAAAATTAAAATATATTATTTAATGGATGCCTCCTTATGTATTTAAAAGTAACCCACATAGAGATTCAGTTAAATGGAGCTATCTAAAATGTAAGGTAGCTTTATCTTTCCTATCTTTGTATTCAAAGTTCTGTTAATATTTGAGGAGAAAAAGTAGAAAGATCTATAGGATCTACTTTTATGTCTATATAAGAATCTTATGTAGAACTGTACACACTTGCCAATAGTCCATGAAAAACTTGCTTCAGAACTATTTTTAAAAACAGGTAATGGGTTTTTACTCTTATTTTAAATAAACATTTTAAAAACTTGTCCTTAGGTTTCAAAAATGCCTCAGAATTCATTGTTCCTTTTCATTCTAAACATCAAACTATGAACTGTATTTCTCTATGACAGTGAATTAGGTATTACCTATAGTTTACACAAAGATCATGTGCAAATTAGTTAAGATTATGTAAACAGGATTTAGAATAATGTTAAAAGTGACAGGCTTATTTAATTTTAAGAAAAGGAGATAACAGCTTCTTACAGAAGCAAGTTGATCCTGCATAAAACTTTATGTAACACTAAATTGGCTTTTTATCTCTTTTTTTTTTTTCCCAGTTATTTTCATTTATGTATAAGCTTTGTGTCTTGGGCGTTTGAGGTTAGGGCAAGGGGAGTATATAATATATGGAGAACGTGGCCTTAAAATCTTTCTTTACTTCAATTACATGATCAAATAAATTTTTTAAGAGATGCAAGTTTTAGTGAACTGTCATTTAAATTTAACTTAAAATGAAGGGATAAATATATACTATTTACCTCATCTTTAATGATTTTCATGAAAGGAAATATGACTCTCACATTAGTTGCTGTTCTTAAGAGCTGGTAGCACTGATCTACAAAAACTTGTTTTGAAGGATTAGACTTTAGCTGAAGTTTACTCCATATGAAAATCAACTCCCTGTAAATGAGAAAAAAGAGAAATATCAAAAATATAGTTTATTCAAATACACACATTAGGTGTCTTTCTTTTATTCTGTAGTGCCCTGTTTGGGATGTATACAAAGTGAGTGTAAGTGGATATTAAGTTAACTGGAAGCTACTTCCAAAGCTACCTGTTGGAACTAACAGAAGCTGGGAGGAAAGGAGACATCAGAAATTATGATTTGCAGTGGTACAGAATGTATCCCAATCATATGCCAACAAACCTAAGGCATCTCTAGTACTTGATCAAAACACATTCTAATTTCAATGTACCAATATTAATGAGATTACTCTAAAAAATAACTTTGACCTTTAAATTAATATCCACTTGCAAATTTAGAAATCAATGTTGTACTTTCTGTAAAGAAGAAATGATTCATACTTTTAAATCTATGAAGATACCAAAAGTACTACACATTAAAATTATTAAGTATATTATAGCACTGATTCTGAAATTTTATGTTTTACATCATCTGCTCTTCCCTTACAGTGTAGTACTTTTAAAGGAACAAGCTATGGACCATTTAAAATATTTCACAGGTAGATTCTTTTCTAAAATATGGAGAGCAAAGGAATCTGGTGTGCTGCAGTCACAAAGAGTTGTACACGCCTAAGTGACTGAACAACAACAAGAGCAAGCAATGGGTTCTGAGACAAAGGAAATTGTAAGGTATAATTGAAATGTTTGGATATTACATTTCAGCAAATTATAACTCCTTGAAAAGTGTCATAAAAGTTACATAAAGCATCATCGTCTTAAAAGTATTAAAATAATTGTTGAAAATATTTTTTTTAAAGCAATATACTGATTATGTACTTTGAGCTCAGCACATAAAGCTATTAAATCTAAGGACAGTTTGACTACTATCATGAAGGTGCACATACTCTATTTAGAGAGACAACATAGAGAACACAAAACAAAAACTGATGGCAAGCATCACAGAAAGTAAAACCAAAATTTCAATTCCATTTCACACTAGCTGTGTAGGTGTTCCTAAGTTTCAGTCTACCGCTCAGTTTTTTTTTTTTTTTTGGCACACAGAATTCCTTTGAGAAGCTCATGAGGTTTCATACCATGCTCCCAAATCTCTACCTCTGACTTCTCCAGTTTGCATAACTGGTTATTTCAGTTTAGATTGGTTTCTATCACTTTAATCCATTTCAGTTCAGTTCAGTTGCTCAGTCATGTCCAACTCTTTCCAGCTCCATGGACTGCAGCATGCTAGGCCTCCCTGTCCCTCACCATCTCCCAGCATTTGCCCAAGTTCATGTCTATTGAACTGATTATATTATGCCATCTAACCATCTCATCCTCTGTTGCCCAAAGACACTAAATATATTCCTCTAACCTGTTTGTTTTTCATAGTCTCTAATTTTCATTATACTTTTGCCCACAATTTTATCATTCTCAATGTTATCACCTTAGACCCTTTAATTTTCCATATGTACTTCTGTAGGGGTTGCTAAACTAATCTGCTACCAGTCTCCTAGATTATTTTATGTAGTACTTGTTCAGTATGCTTTATGGTGTTAAAAGCAACAGAAACATGGGTTTTGGAGTAAGAATGATCAGGATCTGAATCCTGGGCATTCTCCTAGGCTGGTTTCCTCAGTGTCAGTTAATGTGCTTTATTTATTCTCTTGTTTGTTTGTTGATTGCTCTACTTGGAAAATAATTATTTCTAAGATGAGCTTATCTGTCAAAGTCCTTATCAAGTAACTCTTCATGAAAACTTTCATGAATACACCAAACTAAAGTGATAATTATTTCAGAACAGATCTTATCTCTCTTATTGATTTCATGCCTTTCATAAACTTCCTTGTTTTAGAAGGCCTGTTTCCTCACATATTAATGCATTGTAAATCTTCTCAATGACACACTGTATAGTGGAGCTAATGGAAAAGAACAGGGATTGAGAATAAATGAGACCTACTCAAGAGGCCTGAGTCTCAATCAGGCATTATATACCAACTGGGTATATAATGGGATGGTAGCCAGTCCACAGTGAACCATCATTCTCTAAGAAGAGACCTAATACACAGAGTTGGAACCTCAGTGGCCATGCCTTCTATATGACCCTCCTCACTGTTCCTAAAATATTAATCTAAGGATGGGAAACTGACCTCAGTTCAGTTAGAACCCCTGGAATGGTCTCAACTGTAAACTATGAAGCCTGGGGAGTGTTGCCATTCTTCTGGTCTACAAAGAGAAAGACTGAAGCCAACTGGCAGATCAGATACTTTTAGAAAACCCCAGCAATCTCAACATCCTTGTTAGCAGTTATTTTTGAGGACCACTCATATTTCTGCCCTTGATGTGGCTTGTGTAGTATCCCAGTATTCACTCAATAAATGCTACCTTTTCCCTGAACCAGTTAGACACAGAATGATATCACTTGCAAACTGACTAGAATAAATTCCAACTCCATTTTGTTATTATTAATAGCTGTGTGGCTTTAACCTCTTTTATCCAGAGTTTTCTTACACATAAAAAGCATTAAGACAGATAAGTGAAAACACCTAGGTAAAATGTCTAGTATATACTGATGTTTAATAAATTGCTCACTGATAGTCTTTGTGAAGACCAGAGGGAAAGTTTAATGAAGCTTCTGTTTTCTTTTCGCAAAAAGGGTCCTTACAAAAAACACAGCACTGGGACTTCCCTGATAGTCCAGTGGTATAACAATCCGCCTTCCAATGCAGGAGATGCAGGTTTGATCCTTGGTTGGGAACTAAGATCCCACATGCCTCGGGGCACCCACTCACCGCAACTATAGAGAGCCTGCATGCTGCAGGTTAGAGGGCCCGCACCCTTAAAAGCCCATGCACCACAGGTAGAAAAGCCTGCATGCCACAATGAAGAGTCTGCACACCTCAGTGAAGACCCACGTACAGCAAATAAAAAACAAAAAGCCTCACAGCACTGACTTGGTGTACAAACACATTTCCCAGGTAGCTCACTGCTAATATAACCATCAAGTTATCTAATTGCAGAGAGACTATAAAATTATTTATAGCCACCCTTACCACACAGATTTTTTTCATACTAAATCCATTTTATAGTAAGTAATATTTAATAGTAGAGGCTGCTTAGGTTTGAATCTTGGCTTCATTTACCCCATGAGATTGCTGGAATAAATGAGATTATATATAAGCACAGACTAATGAAAGCACTCAGCCAATATAAGCAGCTGTTATTATTATATTATTATTGATGGTGAGAGAACTAGATTAGTAGCTTGCTTCATTGGCTTGAAACAAGAGTAAAACTGGACTGTACATCAAGTTTTGTCCTCAGAAAGGGGAGATGAAGAACAAGCTGAAGACCAAAATGAAACAGACAACACAGACCTTGTAAGCTGGAAGAATCCTGCTCTTCAAGTTACAGTGAAAATCAACTTTTAGAAGAAAGAATACCCTAGCACTCAGAAATATAATGGAGAGAGATAAAAGAAATAAGAGGGCAGGCAATCAGAACTCAGCCTACTCAGAAGGCAGGCCAAAGAAGCAGGCTCAAGAGTCCTTTTTTGTTAGGCAGCTGGGAGGCACACACCCACCTTCTATTTTTAGAAGGTGACTGTGGCCAGGAGCAGGAAAGATAGGCTCTGTTCTATTTTTGAAGTTCCTTTCTAAAGAGTAGAAATTGGTTAGCCAAGAGAATACAATGTTTTCTTGGTCATCTTTTGGTTTGTTTATAGGTGATTCCAGTTTATTTGACATACTTATGATAGCCTTAAATAGTTTAATAAAGCCAAGGGTAGACAACATTCCTATTACCATAGAAAAGATATATTAAATAGTAATGACTATACATTGTTTCAAAATAATTACCTATCGAGAAATGATAATACTTTGAAAACTACTTAGAAGTGTACGTCTTAACCACTATCTCCTAATCATCTTCTCTATTTGCAACTCCAATTTACATAGTACGCTTTTGAATAAAAATTTGTATAATCTAACTTAGAGTATAGTCCCACAGAAGATAAGTCGACTAGTTTCTAGACCTAACTCTATAAACTAACTTTTGACTCCACCTCTGAATCTAAAGATTTTAATCTACAACATCTATATTAAATAAGTTTATCTTTACACCTCCTTCAAGCTAGTCTTTTAAGTATCTAAGAACTTAAAATTTAAAAGCATTCATTAAAAAATATTTATAGCCCATACCATTTCATATTATTTTGTTAGGTAAATGAGACCTAGTTTTCTCTCAAGAATTGGTGACATGTCAAAGTGGTAGTATTGTGTCTATGTGTACTGAGGTAGAGGAGGCAAAAGTTATTAGGATTTTTTTCTAATTATTCTTGATTTTCTCTAATAGTAAAATACTCTCAAATTAAATGCTCTGAAATTAAAATAAAATACTCTCAAACCACATTCTGAATTACATGATTACCTGGATCATGTAATTGGATGCTTCATATGTTCTAACAATGTTTTAATGGTTTTTTAAATGCTCAGAAAAACTAACAGTCACATAATATCATGTATATTAGCACCCCCCTAACCCCCTAAATGAACTACTTAGCTATGAGTCTAGCAAAATATGTATGAGATCTATATGAGGAAAACTACAAAACTCTGATGAGTGAAATCAAAGGAGTAAATAAATGAAGAGATAGTCCATGTTCATGGACAAGAAGACTAAATATTACAAGTTATTAGTTCTTCTCAGCTTAATCTACAGATTCAACCCCAATCTAAATCCTGGTAGTTATTTTATGGATATGGACAAACAGATTCTAAAATTGTTATGGAAAAACAAGAGACCCAGAATAGCAAATACAATACTGAAGAAGAACAAAGTTGAAGGACTGATACTACCTAACTTCAGGACTTAATATAAACTAACATAATGAAGACAGTGTTGTACTGGTTTAAGAATAGACATATAGCTCAATGGGAGAGAATAGAGAGCCTAGAAATACATGTACATAAATACGGTCAATTGTTCTTTGACAAAGAAGCAAAGGCAATGCAGCAAATATCTTGTCAAGAAATAGTGCTCAAGCAACTAGGCATTCACATTAAAAAAAAGATGAATCTAGACACAGATCTTGTGTGTTAAGTGGCTTCAGTCATATCTGACTCTCTGAAAACCTATGGACTGTAGCCTACTAGGCTCCTCTGTCCGTGGGATTCTCCAGGCACAGACCTTACACCCTTCACAAAAATTAACTAAAAATGGATCATGGTCTAAACAGAAAACACAGAAGACCTTGTGTATGGTGATGACTTTTTAGATATAACACCAAAGACATGATCCATGAAAGAAATAACTGACAAGCTGGACTTCATTAAGATTGAAAACTTCTCTGTGAAAGACAGTATCAAGTCACAGACTGGAAAAAAGTATCTGTAAAAGACTCATCCAATGGAAAACTGTTATCAACAATATACACAAAGAACTCTTAAAACTGGACAATAAGAAGTCAAAGAACCCAATTAAAAAATAGACTAAAGATCTTAACAGATACCTCACCAAAGAAGGTATACAGATGGCAAATAAGCATGTGAACCATGCTCCACATCATATGTCATCAGGGAAATGCAAACTACAACTCAATTAAAACAACAATGAGATACTACTACACACCTATTAGAATGGCTAAAATCTGGGACATTGAAAATAACAAATGCTGGTGAGGATACAGAGCAACATGAACTCTCATCCATTGTTGGTGGAAATGAAAAATGGTACAGACACTTTGGAAGCCAGTTGGGCAATTTCTTACAAAACTAAATATATACTCTTACCATACGTTCCATCATGTTCCCTGGTATTTACCTAAAGGAGTTGAAAACTTATGTCCACACAAAAACCTGCACACAGCTGTTTATAGCAACTTATTCATGATTGCCAAATCTTAGAGGCAACCAAGATGTTCTTTAGTAGACAACAGATAAATAAACTGTGGTACATCCAGAAAATGGAATATAATTCAGCGCTAAAAAGAAATGAGCTATCAAGCTATGAAAAGATGTGGACAAAACTAAAATGCNGATTGCCAAATCTTGGAGGCAACCAAGATGTTCTTTAGTAGACAACAGATAAATAAACTGTGGTACATCCAGAAAATGGAATATAATTCAGCACTAAAAAGAAATGAGCTATCAAGCTATGAAAAGATGTGGACAAAACTAAAATGCCGATTACTAAGTGAAAGGAGCCAATCTGAAAATGCTGTATACTGTATGATTCCAACTATATGATACTCTGGAAAAGGCAAAACCATAGAGATAAGGGGCAGGGATGGGAGGGAAGAAATGAATAGGTTGACCAAAGAGGATTTTTAAGGCAGCAAAAATACTCTGTGTGATATTATACTGATATATATCATTATATGTTTGTCCAGATCCATAAAATAATTAACAGCAAAAATGAACCCTAAACATAAATTGGACTTTGGGTGATTAACATATGTCAATGTAAGTTCGTCTTTGGTTAAAAAAAAAAAAAGTACCATTGTGGTGAGTGTTTTGATAATGGGGAAGGATATGCATTTGTGGGGACAAAGAGTATGTGGAAAATGTCTGTACTGCCCTCTCGATTTTGTTGTAAACCTAAAACTTCTCTGAAAAATAATCTCTTAAAAATTTTAAAAATAATTCTCTAAATGTAATGTAAAACATAATTATTTCATTATAACACATTTCTTAAATATAACACTGTTATTACTGGCACATTTTCTTTTTTATCATTTTGTCATTTCTTTTTGATAATTTTCTTTTTTAACCCTTAGGTCTTACAACCCATTGTTTCTTGCACAATAAATGTGTGTGCGGGGGAAAAATGGCTTAAAATTTTCACATAACTTAAAAAAATATAAGGTATAAATTCTGCTAACGAATTCTCCTTCTGCATCCCATCTCACCATTTCTTTGTCTGTATTATGAACACTTACCAGATACAGTACATATCCCCATTCTGGAGCTGTGAAATAAGAAAGGATTCACAGAGTTGCAAGGCTAACATAGTCTTGCCTTCTTTTTCAGTGTTACAGATGATATCAATTCCACTCTTACAATCAGTTTTCAGTAAATGCTATAAGATGAAAAGAAAACTCAGTTCATATCATTAAAAATATNTGAAATAAGAAAGGATTCACAGAGTTGCAAGGCTAACATAGTCTTGCCTTCTTTTTCAGTGTTACAGATGATATCAATTCCACTCTTACAATCAGTTTTCAGTAAATGCTATAAGATGAAAAGAAAACTCAGTTCATATCATTAAAAATATCTAGAAAGATAGCTGTAATAAATGTTTAAGCATTCAGAAGAATTTAGATTTCTAATTTTCTTCTAGAAAGACAATGAATAATACAGAACTACTTTTATGTTTTTCCATAGTTTCACTATATAGCACCTACAGTTTATAATGACTAATTTTAACCTCAATGTCCATAGCTTGTAGATACGTAGGGTCCATATTAGGAAAAGATTAATCCTTTCATCTTAAAAAAACACCAAAGTAACAAACATTGGAATTTAATTTCTTAGTATTTTAATTAAGATGCAAAATCCTGATGCTTCTCAGTTTTTATTTAACCTGTCACACCAGAAACTCGCTCAATACGAATAATGCTTATCAATGAAAATTTTAATTTCATCATGTTAACATGAGCTAATTCAATATGAGCTTAAAAATGGTGTCAAAGGGAATACATCTAGATAATGTAATCTTACGGCCTTTGATAGTACTGTAAAAGGAATTTACCAAAAATGGGTTATGTATTTTTTGGTAAGTTTAATAGGCAAACATAATCTCAAACAATACCTCCCGGAATAGGTGATCTTCTACAGGTGACATAAACAGACAGGTGAAGAGTGCTTGATGGAAGTACAAGTCTTTACTGATTTCTGGGTGATTTATACAACATTTAATAAGAGCCATTGCTTCAGGTATGCGTTCACAAGCAATTAGGTATCTGGCACGTAGTTCAAAGAATAGTGGATTTTCAGAACTTAAATATTTGTTCACTATATTAAAAATAAAACAGACTCTTATTACTCTCAAGAAAAGACTGTCTCAAACATTTTTCTTTGACACTTCAGCACTAACATGTAGTATCTAATTAAATCAACTATTTAATTAAATAGCATTTTCCTTATTAGGAGTTTGTGAAAAGAATATATCAGTTAAATGATTGGAAAAATGGCAATAAAAGACAACAAAACTGTGCCCAAGAAACATTTGCTGATTCTTTTTCAATCTAAAGAAAGAAGCAAAATTAAAA
>SJYV01023576.1:0-13524 GCA_006410875.1 Neotragus pygmaeus | reverse complement strand
CCTGTAAGGTGTTGGGTCTCCCTGAGAGGTGTCGAGTCCCCCTGTGAGGTGAGGGGTCCCCCTGTGAGGTGAAGGGTCCCCCTGTGAGGTGGGGGGTCCTCCCTGTGAGGTGGGGGGTCCTCCCTGTGAGGTGAGGGGTCCCCCTGTGAGGTGGGGGGTCCTCCCTGTGAGGTGAGGGGTCCCCCTGTGAGGTGAGGGGTCCTCCCTGTGAGGTGGGGGGTCCTCCCTGTGAGGTGAGGGGTCCTCCCTGTGAGGTGGGGGGTCCCCCTGTGAGGTGAGGGGTCCCCCTCCCAGGCCTCAGTCATTGCTGTCCCCATCCAGGCTGTCACTGTCGTCAGGACGAAGGTGTCCCCATCCTGCAGGGAAAATCAGCCGGCCCGACAGTGTCCTAGGGATGTTGTGACGGCCCCTGTGTCCTGAGGCTCCGCTGGCCCCAGGAGCAGGGCCACTGTGCCGTGTCCTGGCTGTGAAGGTCTGGCCGGCACACGAGTCATCCTTCGGTCCCAGGCTCGGAGACCCCGGCACAGTGTGTAAAGCCAGGGGGCCGCACCCACTGCGCACTCACCCCCGGTTGCCTCTGTCCGCTCCCTCCTCCCCACAAAACACAGGGGCCACGGGCCAGCACTGGCCCTTTGAAGCAGTCTGGCCGGGCCGCCTGTTCCCTGACTCCGTGGAGATGGTGACAAGGTGGGCACGGCCTGGAGCAGGCAGGCCCTCTGTGCAAGTGCCACAGCCTCTTGCCACCTCCTGACCCTGATGCCTGGAGAAAGCCCCATGAGGAGCCCCCACGCCCAGGGGTCGGTCCCCTCTCCCCCATCTGCTCCTGCCCTGGCACCTGCTGGGGACCTCGCAGGGCTGCCGAGGAGACCCTATGGGTAAGTGGCCGCCAACACCTTCCCGCCCTCCCGGAGCCTACCCCCGGCCCGCTGGTGCTAATCCACGCGCAGCGCGGCTCAGCGGCTCTGCTCCCTAAGCCCCTGATAACGGTTTTACTAAAATCCTCTTTTGATGGAAAAAAAACCCCAGCTGGACATTTCAGGCCTCGCACAATGTCCAGGCCTGCGGGTCCCCTTCCCACTTCACAAAGGCCTCTAATCAAGTGGAAAATGTGCTGGAGGCCAGAGGTTGGCTCTGCAATTATTTTTGCAGGGATTATGGAGAAGAATAGGGGCAGCGAGGCCCTCCCCGCTTTGTTTTCCGCTGGGTCCCCGATGGAGACGCAGGGGGCCGGTGGCAGCCGCCCAGGGTCTTACCTCTCCTTCCCCAGAGGAAGGAGGGCAGCTTTGAACACTGTGACTTCAGGGAGACGGGGAGAGGCTGGAAGCAACACGCAGGCCCTATTCTGACCCCCGTTTAAGCCCCTATTTATAAAGCCACGGTGGGGCGGGCTCCCATGTGTGGGGAGAGCCCTCATTCATTAACCTCTAACCCTGCTCTGAGTGCAGAGGGGAGAGTCCATACACTGAGGGGATTGCGAGCATTCAGGGGGCTTCCCAGGCTTTGCAGGGCAGAGGTCGTGTTCCCAGTCTTGCCAGGTCTCCTCCCCCTTATTTATATACATTGACCCTTCCCCTCACTCTGAGCAAATATCCAAGAAACTCCTAATGCACAACACGGATAAGAATGCAAGATGCACACCATTCTTATCAGCTTACTTGGGATCTTTGTTGAGAAACGCACGCTACGGAAGGGGGTGTGCCCACTGTGCACTGGGAAGGACCTTTTCTGACGTCATTCGTACAGGAATATTCCTTATAGATTAACTGCTGAAGATGAGCATCTCTGGTTGGCCCTCTGTTTTCATCCTTCTATTTCAGCCTAGAGAAACCTCATCCCTCCAGACCAGCTGGTTAGTGATGTATGCAGATCCCCAGTCAAAAGGACACAATCGCAAATTCCTAAACTCACCCTGGGATGGTCAAGGATTAGGCTGTTTGGCTCTGAGAGGTAGAGGTCAGCATATCTTTCAAAATAAATACCAGGCTGAGTGATCATTTTCAGATCCTTTCTTCAAAGTCGCTGAAATGACTTTGGTCAAAACAAACAAACAACAACTACTAACAGCAAGACAACAACCCTGGCCTGTTTTCGTCAGTATAAACGACTTGCCGACAGATTCTGCCTCTGATTTTCCAATGCTCCTGCAGAAAGACCTTAAACCATCCAAAAGTAGATGGGGAGAAACATGACGACTACATTTAGGATATTACACCTAACACGGCCCAGATTCGACCCCAGTATTTGATGCTGGCCCTCCTAGTGCCTTTGGTGGGTATGACAGGAGAAAGGGACCACAGTCTGTCTGGAC
Source organism: Neotragus pygmaeus (assembly GCA_006410875.1). NCBI lineage: Eukaryota > Metazoa > Chordata > Mammalia > Artiodactyla > Bovidae > Neotragus > Neotragus pygmaeus. The sequence continues at coordinate 11,216 of SJYV01023576.1, read as the reverse complement.
CCGCTGGGGTCCTTGACCCAGATCGGGACAAACAGGCTTGCAGAATCACTGCTGCTTGTTATCAAAACTCAACAGCCAGGAATGAATGAATAATCTTCACCCTGCTGGAGAAGAAGATGAACTTTGAAAAAGTGCATGGCAGGAGACAGTGGACCACCTCTGAAGCAGAGCTTGAGGGGGCCCGACTCCCGAAATAAGAGCAAATCACAAGAGAAGCCTGCCTTTCACAGGAGGGCTCTCAAAGCCCCCTTCCCCTGACACACTGCCTGAGTCACTGCCCAGAATGCCCTGTCTCTTATACACATCTATGGTGACAAGGTGGGCACGGCCTGGAGCAGGCAGGCCCTCTGTGCAAGTGCCACAGCCTCTTGCCACCTCCTGACCCTGATGCCTGGAGAAAGCCCCATGAGGAGCCCCCACGCCCAGGGGTCGGTCCCCTCTCCCCCATCTGCTCCTGCCCTGGCACCTGCTGGGGACCTCGCAGGGCTGCCGAGGAGACCCTATGGGTAAGTGGCCGCCAACACCTTCCCGCCCTCCCGGAGCCTACCCCCGGCCCGCTGGTGCTAATCCACGCGCAGCGCGGCTCAGCGGCTCTGCTCCCTAAGCCCCTGATAACGGTTTTACTAAAATCCTCTTTTGATGGAAAAAAAACCCCAGCTGGACATTTCAGGCCTCGCACAATGTCCAGGCCTGCGGGTCCCCTTCCCACTTCACAAAGGCCTCTAATCAAGTGGAAAATGTGCTGGAGGCCAGAGGTTGGCTCTGCAATTATTTTTGCAGGGATTATGGAGAAGAATAGGGGCAGCGAGGCCCTCCCCGCTTTGTTTTCCGCTGGGTCCCCGATGGAGACGCAGGGGGCCGGTGGCAGCCGCCCAGGGTCTTACCTCTCCTTCCCCAGAGGAAGGAGGGCAGCTTTGAACACTGTGACTTCAGGGAGACGGGGAGAGGCTGGAAGCAACACGCAGGCCCTATTCTGACCCCCGTTTAAGCCCCTATTTATAAAGCCACGGTGGGGCGGGCTCCCATGTGTGGGGAGAGCCCTCATTCATTAACCTCTAACCCTGCTCTGAGTGCAGAGGGGAGAGTCCATACACTGAGGGGATTGCGAGCATTCAGGGGGCTTCCCAGGCTTTGCAGGGCAGAGGTCGTGTTCCCAGTCTTGCCAGGTCTCCTCCCCCTTATTTATATACATTGACCCTTCCCCTCACTCTGAGCAAATATCCAAGAAACTCCTAATGCACAACACGGATAAGAATGCAAGATGCACACCATTCTTATCAGCTTACTTGGGATCTTTGTTGAGAAACGCACGCTACGGAAGGGGGTGTGCCCACTGTGCACTGGGAAGGACCTTTTCTGACGTCATTCGTACAGGAATATTCCTTATAGATTAACTGCTGAAGATGAGCATCTCTGGTTGGCCCTCTGTTTTCATCCTTCTATTTCAGCCTAGAGAAACCTCATCCCTCCAGACCAGCTGGTTAGTGATGTATGCAGATCCCCAGTCAAAAGGACACAATCGCAAATTCCTAAACTCACCCTGGGATGGTCAAGGATTAGGCTGTTTGGCTCTGAGAGGTAGAGGTCAGCATATCTTTCAAAATAAATACCAGGCTGAGTGATCATTTTCAGATCCTTTCTTCAAAGTCGCTGAAATGACTTTGGTCAAAACAAACAAACAACAACTACTAACAGCAAGACAACAACCCTGGCCTGTTTTCGTCAGTATAAACGACTTGCCGACAGATTCTGCCTCTGATTTTCCAATGCTCCTGCAGAAAGACCTTAAACCATCCAAAAGTAGATGGGGAGAAACATGACGACTACATTTAGGATATTACACCTAACACGGCCCAGATTCGACCCCAGTATTTGATGCTGGCCCTCCTAGTGCCTTTGGTGGGTATGACAGGAGAAAGGGACCACAGTCTGTCTGGACCCGCTGGGGTCCTTGACCCAGATCGGGACAAACAGGCTTGCAGAATCACTGCTGCTTGTTATCAAAACTCAACAGCCAGGAATGAATGAATAATCTTCACCCTGCTGGAGAAGAAGATGAACTTTGAAAAAGTGCATGGCAGGAGACAGTGGACCACCTCTGAAGCAGAGCTTGAGGGGGCCCGACTCCCGAAATAAGAGCAAATCACAAGAGAAGCCTGCCTTTCACAGGAGGGCTCTCAAAGCCCCCTTCCCCTGACACACTGCCTGAGTCACTGCCCAGAATGCCTGTTTACTGCAGTCCTGGGCTTATCACCCTCATTTTCGGATTCATCGTTCTCCTTACACTTCTCCATCCTTTTAACAAACTCTGCGGAACAAAAGATCAGTTGTTTTCAAAGTCACTCTTTTAGGACTTCCCTGGCAGTCCAGTGGCTAAGACTGCGCGCTCCTAGTGCAGGAGGCCTGGGTTCCGTCCCTGATCAGGGAACTAGATCCCACATGCTGCAACCAAGAGTTCGCATGCCTCAACTAAAGATGCTGGGTGCTGAAACTAAGACCTGGCACAGCCCCCCACCCCCACCAAAATATGTGTTAAAAAAATAAGCCATGAGACTTCCCTGGTGGTCCAGTGGATAAGAATCTGCCTTGCAATGCAGGGGACACAGTTCGATCCCTGGTCCAGGAACTAAGATCCCACACGCCGCAGCGCAACTAAGCCTGCATGCCAACTAAGTCCTGCCAGCAACCGAAGAAATGAATATTAAAAAAAAATCATCCAGAATAGAAAACTTTGGATGACAAAGCTGCCCCTCGACCTCCATCTGAAGCCTTGTCCCTAACCCTCAGGGGCTCTGGTGACAGTGACCATATCCTTTTGGACCCAACTCCAGCTTTCAGAGTTGCCAACAGTAGTGATAAATACCCTCAATTTGGTGCTGATAATATTATCCTTGGGGCTTCCCCAGTGACTCGGGGGTAAAGAATCTGCCTGCAATGCAGGAGACTCAGGAGATGTGGGTTTGATCCCTGGGCCGGGAAGATCCCCCAGAGGAGGAAATAGCAACCCACTCCAGTATTCTTGTCTGAAGAATCCCATGGACAGAGGAGCCTGGCAAGCTTCATCCATGAGGTCACAAAGAGATGGACAGAATTGAGCAACTGAGCACTCAGTCTTCTCCTTGGTCTGTATAAGATCTTGAAATTAAGCACTAGCCAGCCTGGGTGAGACCTCCAGAGGGTCCAGAGTAATCAGGCCACTGAAGCCCCTTCCCCGGGCTCCTGCTCCAGAACCTCTCCCAGGTCCCCTCTGGAAGGACAATGAGTCTATCCACGTGGAGGTGACAGTCGAGCACAGGGCCCATCATGCCTGAACCCACCTTTATCACTTATGCAGCTAAACTCGCTTAGAGAGTCTGTAAAACCCTGACAAGTATCCCTTCTGACCAACCTGTACAGCAGGGGTACACATCATAGGAGCCTGCTGGTTTATTGGGATTAATTGCTAACTAATAGTTAAAATGTTAGAGTTCATGAATGACTTGTTAAAAATACAAATTAGTGTGGGCTCAAGGCTCTCCTTTGCTTGGTAAATATTTATTTGGCAGCGATGGTGGCGGAGGCCCTGGGCCTGGCAGGGGATGGAGGCCCCTTCTCAGTTGGGGAGAAGGAAGAGGCCGAACTGGGAGCCGCCCCCAACCTGCACCTGACTGCTCCGCGCTGCAGCCAGGACCTGGGGGCCCATGGGGGAGTGCCTCCTGTGTTTTCGGGGAAACAAAGTCGGGGGTGGGGTCCCTGCTACCAGGAGGGCTGGGTACAGGAGGCCGGGCTGCGGCCCAGGAAGGGAGCCGAAGTTCACGCAGTCTACCGCCAAGTTCCCTCCAGCCCCAGCTGCCCCCTCAGGCCAGCCAGGCTAGGCTGGACTTTGTCAGCAATGCACAAGCCAAAAGCCTCAGGGGAGGCCAGGCCGGCCCAGGTCCCTGACGTCCAGGACAGTTTGCGTTGTCCCTGGCCCCTCCAATCATTCTGTTTTATTAGAGAAAGCGTTCGTGAGAAGGAAAGGAACAATGTAAGGGTTCCTCCTGCCGCTGGAAGCCAGTGAAATGTAGACAGAACCTTGCTGGCTGTGTTGGGGGCACTATCTCCACGGGCATCTTTGAGTGGATAGAAGCCCGGGGCACAGGCTCCCTGCGGCCAGGACCCTATTGCCCCAAGATCCTGGAGAGGAAGAAGGTTCAGGGCTTGAGCCCAGCCTGCACCCAGGGCTCAGTGAGTCCCAGGATCCGAGATGCTGTCCCGAGGACCACAACCCTGCCCTTACCTTCCTCCACATGCAGGAAACTCCAGCCCAGCTCACTCACTGCTGCTCCTGGGGGGCCGCCAGGTACCTTCGTGGGCTCCCAGGACCGCCTGCTCCGAGGCAGACATGGCTGGACAGAAGCCAACAGCAGCTCTGGGGGCAAGGACGCCAGTGCTGGGGGTGGAGAGGGCCCACCAGATCCCAGAGCATCTGGGAGCCACAAGGGCAATGAGGAGGAGAACATGGTCCCAGTGTCCCTGTGAGTGTTTATTCAAAGTGCCTGTAGGGGCTACCCTGGTGGTCCACTGGCTAAGACTCCGCACTCCCAAGGCAGAGGTCCTGGGTTCAATCCCTGGTCAGGGAGCTAGATCTCACATGCTACCACTAAAGATCCTGCATGCCACAATTAAGAATCTTGTATGGCCAAATAAATAAACAAGTAAAAATTTTTAAAAAGCAAAGTGCCCCAGTCCTAAACAAAGACCTGTGCTTGTATCTGTGCTTGTATCAGAGCCAGGCAGGCAGGCAGGTAGGTAGGTAGATAAATGAGTCTGTCTAGACTGACTTTTTGTTCAACTTTTAATCAGCATCTCCTGAGAAACTGAACTACTTTCATCTCAAAGTGGAATAAAGGAACTCTAGGGAGCAAAGGAGGTCAAAGCCGTGGGGGATCTTTATTTTTATTTTAATATAAGTTTTTTTCTCCCTTGAAGTTTTGCTTATCTGTCCATATATGTGCATAGAAAATATTATTCTTAGAGTCCAGAGTCTGTTCACATTTGTTGTACAGATTCCTACGGGCAGATAAAAGACAAACAGAGATATATACTTTGATACTAACTGTTGTACTTAGATGGTGTGTTTAGATCTTTCCCATCTAGTTCAGAAGTAATTTGTTTACCACGATGGACCTAAAAATACTTTTAAATACACTATTGAGTTCATCAAAGACAACTTGTAAAAGAGCCTGTAACTTCTCCACTGAACTCCTAACAAACCTCTTGATGGCATTGACTTTGCTGGAATTAGACAGAAGTGCTCAGGGGAAACCCCGGGGCTGTGGCCAGTCAGGACCAGGGAGAACTGCTGCGGACTAAAGACATCAACAGGAGGTCAGACTGATCTTGAGCAAATCTCGTCCCGCCATTGCCGTTCTCGCTGCCTCTCCTCAAGTTACCTGGTCAGTGTGGTCCATCGGTTTCTTTTGGTCCTTATTTCATAGCCACAGGGCCTGGATTCCACAGGACACGGCTGAGGAAGGTGCACCGTTCAGTAACATTCTCCTCCAAGCTCTCTACCAGCTGTCAGTCCAGCTCTGATGGCCACAGGGTTGGAGAAACCTTGTCTCTTTCGATTGTTCCAGAAACTGCTGTTTAAGCACAGTCTAAGGACCCTGAAAACTCTCCCCTTCCTGCCCAGTGGGCCTTACTGATGTGTTTGGCTGGGTCAGGTCTAGCGGTGGCATGCAGGATTTTGGTACGTCATACGGGGCTTCATTTGTGGTGCACGGACTCTCTAATTGTGGCGCGCGGGCTCAGTTGCTCAATGGCATGTGGGATCTTAGTTCCCTGACCAGGGATCAAACCCACTTCCCCTGCCTTGGAAAGCAGATTCTTAACCACTGGACCACCAGGGACGTCCCCAGTGGGGGACTGGTTTGGTCTCTAGTGTAAGGGCCCCAGGGCATGAACTTCCCTCATGCAAGCCTGGTGGGCTCTGACCTGTAGCTTAGGGAGCCTTCCTGAAAACATGAGGACACCATCCATCTTGGACAGTTTGATGGTAGCCCTCATACTGAATCACCAAGATTTAGAGGTAGTGATTATCTAGTTCCCTGGCTTTAAACTTTTTTTTTTTTTTTTAAGAAATAGAAGCCTGCTTTTCTACAGAAATCATGTGCTGAAGCAACAGAAATAAAAATTACATGTGTAGTTGAAACTTGGGGAGGGGAAGGGACCTCCAAACTGGCCCCTCAGTAAGAACCGTTTTCATAGACCACTTGTCTAGCCCAGGCAGTCCTCTATGTCACAGACAAGGAAATGGGTCCACGGGGAGGTCAGGCTCATTTCCAGGTCTCAGAGTTAGTGACCAGTCCAGTTCCCTGAGGCTAAATTCTCTGCCCTTTCCACGGGAACACCCTGTCTTTGCGAATCTATTCTGAACCTCCTGAATTCCATGTGGCAACATTAAGCCACAAAAATGACTGACTCTGTCCTCATTAGAGACTCACCCCTGCTCATTCCCTGAGGATAACTTTTCAGTTCTTTGTGCCACATTAACTCTGATCGGTAACTGTGAATTCCTCTGGCAGAGGTAACATAGGTCAGATTCCATGAGACACATATCAGCAAAAAAAAAAATTTTTTTTTCAAACCCAGCTCATGGTCTACAAACTCCAGTAAAAGTTAATCAGCGAGAGTTTAGTACTAAACTACTAAAGAATCTGGATAGTGTTTTGAATTTTACTGTGAAGAGATTTGCCTGTATTGTATCTGTTGGCCTGTATCGGAAGATTTGATCATCCAGACAGCAGTGGACTTCCAAGCCCTCCACCAGAAACACGGCCAGACGTCACAGGATCCATCATGGGGACACCCCGGCCAGGAGGCTGAGGAGTCTATCCCCTGCTCCACTTCCCTCCCCAGGCAGTCAGGTAAGATATGCAATTTGCTGCCCTGGCTCAGGGCCCCTAAAGCCCCCATGGCCCCCACAGGCCCCCTCTGGGATGGGCTCTGAGACCCCAGCTTCATCAGTAAGGAGCTGGATTATTGACAAGACTGGAGGACTTGTTGTTTTTGTTGCTAAGTCATGTCCGATTCTTTTGCAACCCCATGGACTGTGCCCCGCCAGACTCCTCTGTCCATGGAATTCTCCAGGGAAGAACACTGCAGTGGGTTGCCAGTTCCTCCTCCAGGGGATCTTCCCGACCCAGGGATCGAACCCAAGTCTCCTGCTTGGCAGGCAAATTCTTTATCATCGAGCCTCCTGGGCAGCCCACTGGAAGACTTACTAAAGCAATACTGTCCAAGGCAGTTCAAAAGAAGAGAAGATATGAGAAGTGGAAAGAAATGTACGTGCATATATGAAACAGGGGCAGGCAGAGGCAGGCAGAGGCGGGTATGAGATGGGGGTTGGCACCCTGTGAAGGCTCCTGGAACCAGGGGTCCCTCTGACTCATCCCTGCATCCCTGGAAGGGGGTCGAGGGGAGGGGAGTGCTGCAGTTTCAGGAAGGACCAGTAGCAAGAGCAACTACAATGAAAAGGAGATTGCAGGAACGAGGAAACCGTCCATACAGGGTATAAACTCAAGGCCAAGATCCAAGCAAAACATCGAACTGAAAAGAAAAAAAATAACAGAAACATTTCAGATGACGAAGTTGAGACTCTGAGGCGGCTCCTCAGATCTGCCTTTCATGCTCGACAGCCAGAATCGGAGCCCTGTCATCTCCAGACACCGCGTCGGGGATGCGCTGGGCCCTGGGTACAGAGGATGTCAGGTACAGAGGGACCCGGCCCTGGGTACAGAGGGGCACCAGACCCCATGTACAGAGGGACCCGACCTGCCATGCAGGGGCTGGGGCAGGGACAGGTGTGTGGGGGCCGGTGCACCCCCTACTCGGGTTTCTCAACCATCAGCTTGCACTTGGAACCTGGTACTAGAACAGTTCACACTGGGACGCTCCCTGAACTCTTGCCCTGGTCTCCTGGCACTTCTTACCTTGCAAAGGGAGGGAAATTTAACAGCACAAAGAAAACAAGGGAGAGAGGATGAAATAATTGTGAAAGCACTTGTTAGCACTGAGTCATGCACACACATGCCTGGGAGTGGTAAGGGGACCGTGTGTTCTGTGACTCGTCTGACCTCAAGGGGTGGCCAGGCTCAGCTAAGGCTGAGAAGCCAGCCAGGGTCTAAACACCAGGGGCTTTTCAACACCGCCGTACCACACAGTGGTGGTGGCGGCGGCTCAGTCACTCAGTCGTGTCTGACTCTGTGCAACCCCATGGACTCTAGCCCACCAGGCTCCTTTGTCCAAGGGATTCTCCAGGCAAGAACACTGGAGTGGGTGCCATTTCCTTCTCCTGGGATCTTTCTGACCCAAGGATCATACTCATGTGTCCTGCTTTGGCAAGCGGATTTCCAACCACTAGACCACCAGGGACATCCCCCTTGAGGAGCGTTTAAAAGTAAAAGTTGCTGGGTCCTTTCCCAGACCTGCCAATCAGAACCCCTGTGGGTGGGGCTCCGGGATCAGCCAGGATTCTCAAAACATCCCAAGGAATCAATCCAACACAGACATCTTGGTCTCGGTCCACCGTAAGACCCCTCTTAACGGTGAGGTCCCGTGATAGATTGCTGTAACCGAAGCTGAAGCTAAGGCCCCAGGTAGGGGCTGTGAGTGTTGGGAGTTGGGTGGGTGGGACCATCATGGAAGTNTCTTGGTCTCGGTCCACCGTAAGACCCCTCTTAACGGTGAGGTCCCGTGATAGATTGCTGTAACCGAAGCTGAAGCTAAGGCCCCAGGTAGGGGCTGTGAGTGTTGGGAGTTGGGTGGGTGGGACCATCATGGAAGTGGAGCTGAGTGGGGACAAGGGTGGGAACTGGAACCCGAGCTTGAGGCCGAGAAGCCAAACGTCTGGCCAGAAGACAAAGCCCTTGAGTGGGAGTGATGGGACAGAGGTTAGAGAGGTAGGTTGAGACCAGCTTCACACACTCATTCATTCATTCATTCATTGTATAAACTTATTTGGAAATAGGATCTTTACAGAGGTGATCAACTTAAAGCGAGATCATTAGGGTGGACTTTAATCCAATGTGACCGGTGTCCTTATGAAAGGGGGAAATCGGGACACAGACATGCCTGGGCAGGGGAGACGATGTGGAGACATGGGGGGTGCCAGGGGAAGGTGGGGAGGGATCGGAGTGTGAGTCTATAATCCAAGAACCTGCAGACTGCTGCCAACCACCAGGAGCAGGGATGGAGCCTGGACAGGTCCCGCCCCGTCCCCCATGGCCTCAGAGGAGCCCATCCAGAAGGCTTTGATCTCAGACCGCCAGCCTCTGGATTGGGAGATGATAGACAGAATTTGTGTCTATTTCAGCCCCCAGCTTGGTGTTGGTGTGCAGTTGCTACAGCCCCTGGAAAGCGATGTGAGCGGTAAAGGCAGAAGGAGCAGAGGGAGGGTGTGGGGTCAAGCCCTGCCTGCCCATTTTCTGGACTGTGGGGTTAACCAGCTAATTATGCACCCAGGGGTGCCGGGAACCCCTTGTTGAGTACCATCCAGTGCCCATAAATATGTGCTGGGTAGTTCACGAGATGTCAGGGGACCAGGAGGCATAAAGAGGGATTCTAGGGGAGCACGGTGGGACATGTGGTGGGATTGAAGTTCCCAGGTGAGGGGATGTCTCAGGGAGAGATCCCAAGAGGTAGCTGACACAGGAGGGACCCTTGGGAGGGAAGTCTGGGCAGAGATAAAGCTTCAGGAATCGTCCATCCAGAGAGAACAGACCAGATACAGTCAGAAAAAATTATATAGGAGAAGAAAAGAGTGTCATTTAGGGTCTCAGAAAAGAACAGAGGAAGGAGAAAGGATGTGACCAGTGGTGGCCCAAGCTCAGGAGGAGGACACGGCTGCGGCACACCCAGACCAGGGTGCAGGTTTGACACGTGTCGCATTATTCCCTGCCCAGGTAACTATGGTTCTTTCTTTTCTTTCTTTCTTTCTTTTTTTTTTTTTAATATTTATTTGGCTGTGCTGGATGTTACTTGAGGCATGAGGGGTCTTCGATTTTAGTTGTGACAAGTGGGATTTAACTCCCAGACCAGGAATGGAACCGGAGCCTCTGCATCGAGAGGGAGGAGTCTTAGTCACTGGACCACCTGGGAATTCCCTGGGTCTGTCTTTTATCTCTTTTTAAAAAATAATTGTGTTTATTTATTTTGGCTGTCTGAGCTGCGCTGGGCTTTGCTGCTGCATGCAGGCTTTCTTTAGTTGCAGGGAGTGGGGCTGCTCTCAGGCTGTGCTGCACAGGCTTCTCACTGCAGTCGCTTCTCCTGTGGCCGAGTACGGGCTCTAGGGCACATGAGCTTCAGTGGTTGCAGCCCATGGGCTCAGTGGTTGCAGCTCCTGGGCTCTAGGGCACAGGCTCAACAGTTGTGGTGCATGGGCTGAGTTGCTTTATGACATGTCGGATCGTCCCTGAACTAGGGATCGAACCTGTGTCCCCTGCATTGCAAGGCAGACTCTTAACCATTGGACCACCAGGCAACCCCTCTTTCTTTTTTTAAAAAACATAAATCCACGGAAAGTCTTGAATGGTTTTAAATGGAGTAGCTTTTTAATTTCTTAAATTCATAAAAGCATTCAAAGGGGAAAAAAAAGTGCACTGTTAATCCTGACTGTTTCAACAGCAACCCTAACCTGCCAAGCTCAAAGAGCACAGGCTCACGCAAAGAATCTAGTAGCAAATATGATCTCCCTCCTGCCACAGGTGAGAACACCCAGAGAACCACTGATCTGCAGCCCAGAAAATGGGGTTCGGGTGAAGGGCTGGTTTCTGACTCCTGGGCAAATATTTGGATCAAAACACCAGCGGATTTATTTGTCTGCTCACTCATTTGACACGTTACTGACCGGCTGTCACTGCCCTAGAAACACAGAGATGAACCAGATCATCAAGGCACTTCAGACGGGCACACGGTCGGGTAATTTTTTTTTTTAATGTTGAAGACCTTAATTAGAGAAACTTTAAAAAACAATACTCTTCCATTGATGGATGACTGGATAAACAAAATACGGTACATGCAACACAATGACACATGGAGGAGCCTTGAGGACCTTGTGCGGAGAAAAACGAACCAGGCACAAAAGGACGAGCACCGCATGATCCCACTTATCTGAGGTCCCAAGAACAGGTGAGTGCACAGAGCCAGAAAGCAGCGAGTGGCTGCCTCGGGCTGGGGGAGGGGAGGGGGAGCTG
>SJYV01023575.1:385807-438990 GCA_006410875.1 Neotragus pygmaeus | reverse complement strand
GTGGGAGGTGGGAGGGGGACTCGGGATTGGGAGCTTGTGTGCACCTGTGGTGGATTCGTGTCGATGTATGGCAAACCCAATAGAGTATTGTAAAGTTAAATTTAAAAATAAATAAATTAAAAAAAAAATGGTAAAAAAAAAAAAAAAGTGCTTACATCATTATGAGAAGTTTGCTTTTTTCACTATATACCCAAGTAGTTTATAATGATAACATATCCTTTTCTTCAGTTCCAGGGTCACAGTCCCTATGACTCACAAAATAGTCTAATTTGTATGAAATTCAAGTTTTTTAAAAATATCTATTTCACCAATAATTCAAACTCATGGTGCTGTATTATAGTTTGCCTTTTATTTGGACCATACCTTTTTTGCACAGTTATATTTCTCTTCCTGGAATTCTGACTGCTTTATTTATTTATTTCAGATTTTGCAATTGTAGGATTTCCCAAAGTATCTTGGATGAATATTAAAAGTCTAATATTCTCTTGGTCAGAAGTATGGGGCTCTCTCTCAAATCATTGTGTCTATATGCAAGTACAAAAAAAAAAAAAAAGAAAACTTGTGTTTTACTGCTCTGGTGACTGAATGCTGTGGAAAGCTAAGGAGCCATATTCAAAAACAATATATGAGAGTCATGCTTGAATTCTGGGACTCTGCTTGAATCTTGTTGCCAGAATGACTGAATACTGCTTTACTTGCTGTGGGTACCATCACCACTGTATCAAAAATGGCTCTATAACTTTTAGCCATTTATTTCTGAGAGGTTGAAGGTGAAAATAAATTCCAGGAGACACCATTTTGTGAAATCTTTGGTGCTAGAGCAATTACAATAATAAGATTCATAGAGGGCTTGCTGTTAGTTCATGATGTAGCTATACCAATATTTTTGTCTCTTGAGACTTTTGAACTCTTAATTACTCTGGGCACAAGCATGGGGAGCATACTTACTTCTGATCTATGAGGTCTTTGTTCATCTTGAATCTTTCCAGATTGCCGAATTGAAAGACCTCCAAGAAAAAACTGGTGATGAATTAGATGAAGATCACAGCTGGCTGATGCATAATTGCCACTTGAATATGAGGGACATTTAAACATATTAAAACTGCCAGATGGTATGTGGTTCAGACTGATATGCTGTGGGATCACTGCAGGCAGACACTGGTTGTTTTCAGACTACAGTAGCAGTGGGTGTGTGGGGATGTGGATGGGCTTGAATATATTTTAAAACTTTTCACAGTTTAAAAGCTCAGCTAGAATATGATCCTATTGACCACAGATTAAAAGATTTTATAGTTTCTTTTTCACAAATATGCTCAGAGATGTTCACTGGAAGTTGGAACTTGGGAGTTCAGACACTCCTATGCTTCTGCTAAGGGAGAGACTTTGCCTGACGATCTCTACTTCACTAAATGCCTAATTTTGGAAGAAAACATACATGGAGGAGAAAAGTGAAACTGAAAGCTGTTCAGTCCTGTCCAGCTCTTTGCAACCCAATGGACTGTACAGTCCATGGAATTCTCTGGCCAGAATATTGGAGTGGGTAGCTGTTCCCTTCTCCAGGGGATCTTTCCAACTCAGGGATCAAACTCAGGTCTCCTGCATTTCAGAGAAAGTAGAAGAGGAAGGTTTAGCATACCTGACAGTCAAAAAGATTGAATTACAATGCTGACATTGTAGGAATGATAGATAATCCCAGCCAAATCATGCTAATACCCAGTGCTTGAACATAATTTTCATTTTTGGTTTAATTTGAACTTTTTAAAATAAAAATTTTAAAAATTACACTTTTATTCAGAAATTAAAAAAAAAAAGTCTAAAATGGTTTTAATGTAGTTCTATCAAGCCAGGAAGGAAAACCAATGAATGCTAAGTTCTTAGTGTTAAAATGACTCTAGGACTATGCAAGCTACTGTAAATCTGTAGGAAGAAATGTAAAAATGGGTTCTGATTTCACCTAGATTAGGATAGAAAGTTTCAAAGGTGGGTTTTGGTACTATCTTGGACTTCCTTAGTGACTCAGTTGGTAAAGAATCCACCTGCAATGCAGGAGACCTGGGTTTGATCCCTGGACTGGGGAGATCCTCTGAAGAAGGAAATGGCAACCCGCTCCAGTATTCTTACCTGGGAAATCCCAAGGACAGAGGAGACTGGCGGGCTACAGTCCATGGGGTCCCAAAGAGTCGGACACAACTGAGTGACTAAACCACCATCATGGACTCGCTATAGTTCACCTTCAAATGGCTCAATTTCATGTAAAAATGTTCTGTTTTTAAAAATTAAATGAAATAAAGTTAGGAATCAAATGCCCTAGAGTCTTTTTGCATAGACTAAATTTTCTTACAAAGGTGAAGTAAATTAATAATGTTTTCTGAGCTACGCATGAGATTATTCATTCTGATTTAACCTAAAGGACTCAGAACTTATTTTGAGTATATGAAGGATTTCCTTGTGGAAAAAGGACTTGATTTATTATGTGTAGCTTCAGGGAGCTGACCAAAGTCAGATCCATCGTTACCTGTTAGAAATATCAGGACCAAATTAACATCCCATTTTTAGCAAAAGTACAAGATCAAGTAAAGTCTTTTATGTAATAATTTGTTAATAATTCTTGGTATTACCTTATTTTTCCTTTTATTTTCTCTCATTTCTTCCTTTGTTTAAATTTATTTTGTCCTGTTTGTGTACATTTTTCTAATAATGATGCAGAGCATTGAATAAACAAGTACATAAATAACTAATGAATGAAACCTGCAGTATAGCAATTTTTCACTCAGTATGAGAAGAAAAAAAGAAAGTTCTCAGTAGTGAGGCAGACATTGTTGGTTGTCACACAATATATACATGACCACAATAATATAGATATTAGAGCTATGCGTTTTTTTTGGTGGGTGTGGGGGTGGGATTCAACGATTTAACAATCTCTCTCTCAAGCTGATATCCTATCCCATGAATCCTTGGTATAATGAAAAGAAAGAAAAAATCTTTTGGATTGCTAAAAGAAACATGAAAAGAAAAGATATACCATCTAGATCTCTTCTTGGACATATCACTGCTAATTTGTGTTCTGCCAAAGACTGACTTTTTCATTTGCTTCTAACTGCCTAGATAACAATCACAAATGATTAAGCTTAGAATTTTGAATACAGCTGTTTTACAAGAAACATGTTATACATCAGCTCATTTGTGTTGCAGTCCCAAATTTGAGGCAGAAAAAGTTGAAGGACTTGACCACAGTGGCAGCCAATCAGCAGCCTAGACAGGAAATAGATTTCAGATATCTGTCATTCATGGTAATTTGCCATTCACCATAATATGTTCGTGATGATACATTTTAAGTTATAGCTGGATGCATATCTAAAAGGATCATTTCGATAAGCATTTTATAAAACAATAAGGCCAAACTCAAACATTCGACACAGTTGCTGCTGATGGAAAATACATAATCTCATTTCAAACTGGCATTCAGTGGATCGTGCACATAGTCCACAAATAGCCACAAGAAGAGCTTTGGTTTAAAAATAAATCCAATCCCAACCCTACCTCAAATGTAATCTCAATACAATTGATATTCCTTTTTCAGATAATGGCCTTCTTGTCATCCCACCAGATTTTCCTGTTTCTATATTAATTTTGTGTTAATAACCAACATACAATGTTCATGCCTCAATCTATTGAGAGAGAAGGCAGAAAAAGGCAGCTGCTATACTCTGAAGGAGGGATGCAGTGCATAGGGAAGAGGGTAACCAACTGAGGTTACTTGCATCCTTGTAGTTTGGAGAGGAGCTCAGGAGGATGCTGTAGGAGAATCTGGGCCAAGAGGTAAAAGATCAAGCAATGGAATAGAAACAGAAAAAAAAAGGTTGCGGGGGGGAATAGGATGATGTATGAGGGAATTTAAACAACTGGATACACACACACAAAATTCAAGATTTTAAAAAATTCATGACTTCCTCTAAATAGAATTACAAAAGTATAATTGCAATTCAAAATGCATTTACAATACAACTTTGAAGTTAGAAAATAGAAAGTGCTTAAGAATAATGTGAGACAAATTCTTAAAACATCAGCTTTTCTCTAAAATATAAATGCTGTGAAGAACAATCATACAACATAAATCATTACTGCTCAGTTTTTTGGGTTTTGGTTTTGAATTTTTCAGTTTAAAAAAAGCACTTTATTTTTGTAGAGCTGTTTTATGTTTACAATGAAATTAAAAGGAAGGTACAGAAATTTCCCGTATGCCCCTTACCCCCATACAGGCATAGCCTCTCTATTCTCAGCATCACTCACCAGAAGGATACAGTTTTATAAAAAATGAACCTACATTGATATATCATAATCACTGTTTACCTCAGAGTTCACTCAGTGTTCTGGACTCACAGTTTCAAAAAGTGGACAATGTCACATATCCATTATTATAAAATCATACAGAGAATTTTCATTGCCTTAGAAAGTCTTTTGACTGTTCATCTCTCCTCCTGCCCATACCCCTGGCAACCACTGATCTGTTTTACTGTCTCCATGGTCTTTTCCAGAACGTCATATATCTGGAATAATACATTATGTAACCTTTTCATATTGGCTTCTTTCAGTTAATAATGTGCACTTTTCTCCATGTCTTTTCATAGTTAGATAGCCCACTGTATTTTTGCTGTTGTTTGTTTTTGTTTTCATTATTGTTGTTTTTCAGTTGCTAAGTTGTGTCTGACTCTTTGCATGGGGAGCATGCCAAGCTCTGTCCTCCACTATCTTCCGGAGTTTGCTCAGATTCATGTCCATTGAATTGGTGATGCTATTGAACCATCTCCTCCTCTGTTGCTCCTTCTCCTCCTACCCTCAATCTTTCCCAGCATCAGAGTCTTTTCCAATGAGTCAGCTCTTTTGCATCATGTGGCCAAAGTATCAGAGCTTCAGCTCCCATCAGTCCTTCCAATGAATATTCAGGGTTGATTTCCTTTAGGATTGACTGATTTGATCTCCTTTCTGTCATAGGGACTCTTGAGAGTCTTCTTCCAGCACCACAACCTGAAAGCATCAGTTATTCAATCCTCAGCCTTCTTTATGGTCCAACTCTCTCACATCTGTACATGACTACTGGAAAAACCATAGATTTGACTATAAGGACCATTGTCAGCAAAGTGATGTCTCTGTTTTTAATAAGCTGTCTAGGTTTGTTATAGCTTCTCTTCCAAGGGGGAAAAGTCTTCTAATTTTATGGCTGCAGTAATTTTGGAGCCCAAGAAAATAAAACCTGTCACTGTTCCACTTTTTCCTCTTCTATTTGCCATGAAGTGATGGGACCAGATGCCATAATCTTACTTTACTGAATGTTGAGTTTTAAGTCAGGTTTTTCACTCTCTTTCACCCTCATTAAGAGGCTTTTTAGTTCCACTTTACTTTCTGCCATGAGAGTGGTATTATCTACATATTGAAGATTTTTGATATTTCTCCTGGCAATCTTGATTCCAGCTTGTGATTCATCCAGCCTGGATGAGTATTTTTAGTTGTATGCAAAACTACTAAGTTTTTCATAGTGGTTGCATCATTTTACATTCCAGTTAGCAATGAATAATAGTTCTTGTTTCTCCACATCCTCAGCAGTATTTGATTGTCTTAGATTTTGGTCATTTTAATAGGTATGCAGTGGGATTTGCATTTCCTTGGTGGCATGTAATGTAGAGCTTCTTTTCAATTACCTTGTCATTTCTGCATCTTCTTTGGTGAGGTGTCTGTTAAGGTCCTTGGCTCATTTTTAATTGTTTCCTTGTATTCAGTTCAGTTCAGTNTTTGGAACCAGTCTGTTGTTCCATGTCCAGTTCTAACTGTTGCTTCCTGACCTGCATGCAGATTTCTCAAGAGGCACGTTAGGTGGTCTGGTATTCCCATCTCTTTCAGAATTTTCCACATTTTGTTGTGATCCACAAAGTCAAAGGCTTTGGCATAGTCAGTAAAGCACAAGTAGATGTTTTTCTGGAACTCTCTTGCTTTATCCATGATCCAGTGAATGTTGGCAGTTTGATCTCTGGTTCCTCTGCCTTTTGTAAAACCAGCTTGAACATCAGGGAGTTCATGGTTCATGTATTGCTGGAGCCTGGCTTGGAGAATTTTCCTTATATTGTTGGGTGCTAAAATCTTTGGATAACAATCTTTTATAAATTTGTCTTTTGCAAATATTTTCTTTCCATCTATGGCTTGTCTTCTCATTCTCTTCTCATTGTCTTTCAGTGAAGAAGTTTTTAATTTTATGATTATTTCTTTCATGAATTGTGTCTTTGGTGTTGCATCTAAAAACTCATCACCATACCCATGGTTATCCAAGTTTTCACCTATGTTATCTTCTAAGGAGTTTTACACTTTTCCATTTAAAGTTTAAGTCTGTGATCCATTTTGAGTTAATTTTTGTAAAACATGTGAGGTCTGTGTCCAAATTCATTTTTTTGTCTAGTTTTTCCAGTACCATTTGTAAGAGGCTACCTTTGCTCCTTTGTATTGCCTTTGTTCCTTTGTATTGCCTTTGTTCCCTTTTTCAAGGATCAGTTGGCTTTATTTATGTGAATCTATTTCCATGCTCTTCATTCTTTCCCACTGATCAACCTGTTTATTCTTTTGGTAATACCATACTATCGTGATTGCTGTAATTTTATAATAAGCCTGGAAGTCAAATAATGTCAGTTCTTCAATTTTGTTTTTCTTCAATGTAGTGTTGGCTACTCTAGGTCTTTTGCCAAACCATAGGAACAGTTTTTCAATATCCATAAAATAATTTGCTAGGATTTTGAATAGGACTACATTGAATTTATAGACTAAATTGAGAACAACTAACATCTAGATAATATTGAGTCTTTCTATCTAGGAACTCTATCTCTCCATTTAGTTTTTTTTATTTTTTTTCATCAGANACAGTTTTTTAATATCCATAAAATAATTTGCTAGGATTTTGAATAGGACTACATTGAATTTATAGACTAAATTGAGAACAACTAACATCTAGATAATATTGAGTCTTTCTATCTAGGAACTCTATCTCTCCATTTAGTTTTTTTTTTATTTTTTTTCATCAGAGTTTTGTTTTCTTCATATAGATCATGCATTTATTTTGTTAGATTTGTATTTAAATATCTGGAGAGGTGCTAATATAAATGGCATTTTTAATTTTAAATTCCACTGGCTCATTATTGGTAAAGGAAAATCGACTGACTTTAACATACCAGCTCTTTATCCTGAAACCTCACTACAATCAATCACTTATTAGTCCCAGTTCTGGGGCTAATTTTTTTTTTTTTTTAATTTCTATATAGACAGTCATACCACATATGAACAAAAACAGCTTTATGTTCCATCTCAATCTGTGTATATTTTATTTCCTTTTCTTTAGCTTTATTGAATTAGCAAAGACATTCATCATAATGTTGAAAAGGAGTGATGGGAAGGGACATCCTTGCCTTGTACCTGATATTAGTAAGGAAGCTTTGAGTTTCTCACCATTAAGTATAATACTAGCCATAGGGTTTTATAGATAGTCTATATCAAGCTGAGAAATTCTCCCTCTATTTGTAGTTTAATGAGAGCTTTTATTATGCATAGGTGTCATTTTCATTGTTATTCAGTTGCTCAGTTGTGTTCATTTCTTTGCAACCTCATGGACTGCAGCACTCCAGGCTTCCCTGTCCTTCACCATCTCCTAGAGATAATGGGTTTTGTCAAATGCTTTTTCTGCATTTATTGATGTGATCATGTGAGTTTTTTCTTTTTTGTTTTTTGGTCTGTTGATGTAGTGGATTATGTTAATTGATTTTCAGAAGTTGAATCAGCCTTACATACCTGATATAAATCCCTCTTGGTTATATTTACTTATGCATTGTTGAATTTAATTTGCTAATATTTTGTTAAGGATTTTTCCATTTATATTCATGAGAGATATTAATTGGTAGTTTCCTTTTCTTGTAATGTCTTTGTTTGGTTTTGGTGTTAGGGTAAGACTAGCCTCACAGAATGAGTTGGGAAGTATTTTCTGAACTTCCATCCTGAGATTTTTTCAGAGAATTGGTATCATGTCTCTCTCTTAAAGCTACTGAGTTTTTTGATCCATTAACCGCCATATTTGTTTGATCATGAGAACTATCAGGAACAATTTGTAAAAATTCATGTTTCCAGAGTATACTCTGTCTGCTAAATCAGTTTCTCCAGCTAAGTAATCTGGAAATCTGTAATTTTAACAAACAAACCAAGGTGATTTTTAAGAGGTGACAAAGTTGGAAAACAATGCATTAGAGAATGTTGCCTAGAAGCCAAAGCCATGAGTATAAACCCCTTCTCTGTAGAGAAGGCACTTCAGATTAACGTGTTGGTCCAAGGTGATCCTCTCATTGAACGTAAACTTTAAGTCACAATAAATTTATTTCCTAGTTCATAGACTATTAATGAAAATTTGCCTTCTATTGGTTCTCATCTTTGTTTTTGAAGAAGTGCATTAAAATTGCTATCCCAGTGTTACTGTAGTCACTTTTTTAAGCATTACTTCTTTATGTAGAAAGACAAAGTTAAATTAATCTAACAAGCCTCATGAAAGGCTTTATTTTAAGCACCACACATGGCTAATTAACAGTATATGCTGTGTAGACTCCAGTGACTCCATCCACAATAGATAATTCATGTAACAATGGAAATAGAGGCCAATTCCATTTCTTTTCTAGGTCTAAGAACAGAGAAGTGATTAATACTATCGACTATAAGTACCTTAATTTTAATTTGTATCTTTATCCATTTTATAGCAAAAAGATCTTCATCACCTGAAAAATTTCAACTTTTCTATTCTTTTCAAAAATAGTAATATAAGCATTATAAAAGAGATTACTGCTGTCATGAAAATAATATGTGGTTTATGAAGTCAAAACTATACCTTATTCAAATTACTACTTACCTTGTAATTTGCTTTATGACTTTGAATTGTTTATTCAATTTCTCAGAGCCTCAGCTTACTCATATTTATAATGGAGGTATAACACCTTCCTACATGGGGAGTAACTGAGATGAACCATGTGTTGTGGACTGGATTGGCTCCCCAGTCTTTATTCTCTTCCACCGTGTGGTCTTGCAATGCACAAGAGTGGGTGGTATACACTTGTTACCCACTGGTCTTGGCTTAATCCTGCAGCTTATTTTGGTGGATGGAATGAGGGCAGGTATGACAGTGTGCCAGTTTTAAGCTAAGGCCTTAAGAGAAACCTTAGAGCTTATTCTTTCATGCTTATGATCAGTCATAAAAATAGCATGCTCATTGTCCCTTCAGCCTAGAATGATTTATAATGAATATAGGTGGGGAAATCCTGAAACTCCAAACTTCAGCCTGAAGCAAAGATGACTTAGCCAACTCACAGACCCACTGGCAAGAAAAGTAAATACTCTTAAATCACTGAGTTTGGGGTAATTTGGAAAGCAAGATT
Organism: Neotragus pygmaeus; assembly: GCA_006410875.1. Lineage (NCBI taxonomy): Eukaryota > Metazoa > Chordata > Mammalia > Artiodactyla > Bovidae > Neotragus > Neotragus pygmaeus. The sequence continues at coordinate 429,547 of SJYV01023575.1, read as the reverse complement.
ATTACAGTACCAATGATGGCTAATTTATTATGTAATACCTCTGACCTAGTGTTAAATCTCCTCTTATATATTTTGTCACTTAGTATCATTTGAATTTAAAATATAAGAATATATAGAGGGAAAACAAACAAATATATTCACTAAATACATATCTACTATTATCAGTGTGATGATGGACAAAACATGAATGCATATAATACACAAGTATTAGAAGCATATCGGAGGTGAGTGGGATATTAAGAACTTTTAAAAGAGAGTTGGCATAGAATTGAAAGGGAAACTATGAAGAAGGATAAATTAAAAAATCTAAAGGAGGTAAAAGAAGCAAGTATTTGCCTACTAGAAAATAAAATTCAGTTTGGAAAATGTTTCATTCAGATTTTACTTGCATTTCTAAGAAACTATGGAAGCATTAAAGACAGGAGTTTATTTGCCCACCACCATATAATCCAGCACAGCAGTGACGTAGCACACAAGAAGCGTGGCAGCAAATGAGAGAATGCGCACAAACCACCTAGCCAATGTCTAGCACAGAGTAAATGTTCCATATGCTTTCCATGCTGTTCTCCTGGCTCGACACAGAAATATTGGCAATTTCTTCCTAGTCAGGAATGAAGTTTCTTTTCTGACTGTGGCTCCTTGAACATAGGGTCAATATTTTACTAATCTTTGTGTCCTCGGTGTTTCATATATTAATAAGAAGCAAGCATATAGAGAAAGCAGTCTACAAACTGAAGGTGAAGAGGCAAAAATCTCTAACATGACTTGAATTCGCCAACTACAATATTTACCCTGTAAGATTATAAAAAATTCATTCTTTTTAATTCATCACTTAAGGTGGTTTATGCTCTTTCTAAACTTCGTTTTGACACTTGTAATTGACCTGCCCGAAATTTCTGTTTCCTGATACTGTGCTTCATCTATTTGTCAAATAAAAAACATTCCATTCACACAGGAAAAACATCTTCAAATAAATACAAGATTTGTTTGCTTGATTAAGGTACTTGTTTCACCTGGACATGAAAGAATGAGGGGCTTTCCTGGCGGCCCAATGGTTGAGACTTCACCTTAAAATGCAGGGGGCATGTGTTCAATCCCTGGTCATTGAATTAAGACCTCACATGCTGTGAGGTGTGGCCAAAAAGTAAGAAAAAATTCTGCTTCTTAAATAAAGGAACTAGTGAGTTGGACACTCTTCAGGCTTGTGCATCTGTAAAACATAAGCCAAACAGCTCAGGCCTTGCCTTCCATGAGTCCTGCAAGATACCTTGCGGAACACTGATTATGATCTATGCAATGTGTGTTTGTGTGTGTTAGTTGCTGAGTTGTGGAGTTTGCCAGGCTCCTCTGTCCATGGAATTCTCTAGGCAAGAATACTGTAGTCGGTAGCCATTCCCTTTTCTAGGGGATCGTCCTGACCCAGGGATTTAACCTGGGTCTTCTGGATTGCAGGCAGATTTTTTACCATCTGAGCCACCAGGGAAGCCTGATTTGTGCACTACATTTCTCTAAGACCTTTAGAGGACATAAAGAAGAATAAGACCACCTCTCTTTTCTCAGTGAAATTGCGGTTTAGGAAGGAGGATTGGAAAGACATACAAAGACCAAAACACAGGAAATGAAGGTAAAGGCCATAAATGACTTTAAAGCAGTCACAGTATTTTACTTTCAAAGAAGGTCCCAGAGAAACCATGTGCCTACAGCCAAAAAAAGCCAAGGAAATAAAAGAATTTACTTAAATCAGTGCTTAGATTTTCACTTAGAAACTTGGCCAGAGTTAAGTGTGAAAATCCCAACTTGAATATGTCCTGTCTTTGTGGAGGTTCTGAGTGTGCAACTGGTAAATACAGAGGAGCAGTCTCTGGATACTTTAGCAGCCAAATAGTGTATTAACCTGAAGTGTTAATGAGTTTTTTAGGAGTTCTCCTGAGCATAGCTTCAGTGCTAGAGTGTCATGGGCATTCATCTCAGCCTATTCCTTCCTGGAGCCTGGCAATAGGAATCAGGAAGGTTTTCATCTGATCAGCGAAGAGAGAAGAGAACAAGGGTTTCTGAACTTGTGGGTTTGTCAGACTGGATGGAGGCTATTTGTTGGTGAGGCATGACCACTGGACCTATGCTGTGATTAGACTGAAATGAGGATGTTTTAATGTTGACATTTTTAATTTTAAGTATTTTCCCTGATTTCCTTTTATATATCACTCTTCTTTCTAAATTCAAATTGTTTCTCTTTTTCCCTTATTTTAGGAGTTTTGTCATTGGATAATGAAAAATAAAACCATATTTTAAGAACTACAGTTGTCACAGTCAAATAGGTATTGAGCTTGTGATGGAACAGATTTTGTATATATGTCAAAACCCATTTATTTCTTATATCCTCAAAGAACAGAATAAGAAAATAGGAATATAAGATAAGATAAAAAAGAATTTCATAGCCACATACAAGGCTGTGGATTTTCTGTTTCTAAATTTAGTTCTCTTGTCCTGTTCCTTTCTGCTTGGGTCTAACTTTAGCCTATAGATAGTCTTGATGAGAAGTTATCTTCTTCTTTAGAAATTAAAACAAAAATAACAACCTTCACCCAACTGCTCATAAACAGTATATACTGGATCCAGTTGATACAGGCTCACAAAATTTTACAAACCATTAATCATAATCACTATTTAGATTATACAGAGTTAAAATTAAGAAGATTATACTAAATGCAAAGGTAGTAAATGTCCTAACTTCGTCCCTTTCTCAGGATTTTACTGACTTCTTAAAGCTACTTACATCTTTGAATGTGAAAAGCTGTTTAATAGTGTGCTACTGCATACATCCTTCCAAGTCCGAATTCAGTGATGTCATGTTTGTAGAAGCCAGCCATGTAGAGAGTTTTTACATCACGGAAATTGATAAGTGCTATGATAAAGGTTTAATTTATTGTTTTGTTTATTGTCTGGCTTAAAAAAATGCCTAGAGGAAGAAAATGTTAATAATGATGATTAAACTTAAAAGTGTATCATGTCTAGTGCTGAAGGTGAAAGAGGGTTTAATTTTATGCTTAGAATTTGTACAAAAGTAAGAATTAGTTTAATTACACATCACATATCACATTTAATGATACATTTTTTGAGAAAAGAATGACTGGACTCTCTTTGTCAAATAATGAGTGAACTTTCCCCATAGGTTGGCTATGGAGAAAAGATTTTGGCAAACATTAATGGAAGCATTCTGTGAGGATCAATTGGCTGTGTAATTTACAATAAAAGTATTTTGTATGTTATTTTTCATAAGTTTTGTGCCATGCATCTAACAATCTTATAGAAAATTATGTTCATGTATATATGTGCACATTCTTCCCCTGAGACCTGCTCATTAAGCATTTACCACACACCACTGCAAAAGATTACCTGAAAGAAAAAAAAAATTATCTTTTCACCTACAATTTTGAATATTTGAATAAATACTTCTTAACCAAATCATTATTAAGCTGGGCAATTCTTTAATTGTTTTGCTTTGGGGGAAAATAAGGCATAAGGGAAAGAAAGAAAACATCTGTGGATTAAAAATAGCATTTAAAAAACACTGAACCAGTGACCCCTCAAGGTTGTGTTTAGTTCTTAACTAAGTGGCACTGGTGGCTCAAGTGTGACTGGGTTGTCAATTAGATTCAGTACAAGTTTTTTTTTTTTTCCCCCTCAGTATTTATTGCCTTCCTCATGAAACATGACACTATTTTAAAGGTTTTAAATTTTGAACCCCCCCACCACCCTGGAGTGTGACTCAAAGCATTTACACCTGGGATGGGATTTCGAAGGATGAGGGGTTCCCCTTTCATCCACTGGAGGGATACGGGAAAATCTGACATTTGTGCTTCAGAGAGAAAAATCAAAGCCAAAACAAGTGGTTAAGCAATAGACCAGTTCTCTCGGGCAAGGTAATCAATACAGAATGCAGGTAACAATATTATTTATTATTTATTGATAAGAGTAAGGTATAATGTCTGGTCTATAACTGACACTGAATAAGAATGCCGATTAATCTGTCGATGTAAACATGTATATTAATTTAGGGGACTAACCTTGACATGATTAAACTTTGAGAATCACATTTAATAAATGGTGTTTGGGGACTATGACAACAAGAGCCAAACTTATTTTTGCATTAATTTTTTTCACTGTGTTGACTCTTCATTGTGGATAATAAACCATCCTCAAACCTAATGACTTAAAATAATGTTTTACTATGCGTCACAATTCTATGGTCTGGCTGTAGAATGCTTGTGCTAGTCTAACTTGACATCACTCATGCTTTTCATTCATCTGAGAGGTCTTCTGAGTTGGAACTAGAGGGTCTAATGTGTCCTCATCTATGTATCTGAAATGGATGAAGGCTGGGACCTTTCTTTCCACAGAGCCTCTTATTATTCTTATATTAGCCCAGTCTGAGCTATTTTTAATGGTGGCGGGTTTGGTCTCAAGCGTTAAAGTGGAAGCTGCCAGTCTTTTATTTCATAGGCTTGGAAGTGACAAAACTTTGCTTCTGCCATGTTTTATTGATCAAACAAGCCATAAGCCCAGTATAGATATAAAGACAGAGTAAATGGATGCTTTCTCTTTATAGGAAGAGCTGCAAAGTTACATTGCAAAGGTTCATGTGAAAGATTATTGTCACTTTCTACAGTCAATCTCGGTCCCATCCTCTGGAACGTCTATGAAGTTGGTTTGATAATATTCTTTTATTTGTGAGTTTCCACTGTCAGTCCTTGTTGTTAGTCACTCAGTCATGTCTGACTCTTTGCGGCTCCATGACTGTAGCCCACCAGGCTCCTCTGTCCATTTTCCAGGCAAGAATACTGGAGTGGGTTGCCATTCCCTTCTCCAGAGGATCTTCCTGACCCAGGGACTGCACATGGGTCTCCTGCTTTGCAGGCAGATTCTTTACCATCTGAACCACCAGGGAAGCCCTCTAGAAATAATAAATAATAGTATCTACCTTGTTGTGATAGCAATAACAAAGGGTTGTTTTGAGTAGGAAGTGAAATACTGTCAGCAATTAGTACAGCAGCTGTCTCCATTGAGTTCTGAATAGCTTAAAGCTGTAGGTATTATTAACTATAATTAGATATTAAAATTAAAAACCCATAATTTTTTAGAAATTATAAAGCAAACATAGCCCCAAATGAAACTATTAAAATGGATGTATGAGATATTATAGGCCACTGTATTTATGTATGCTTTTCAAATGTTTATTTTGAATATAAATTTACATTTCTCTAATTTTTATTGCTGAGTGAGATTAGCAAAATGGCAAATATAAAATCACTGTACCTACTTCAAATTCTGTATATCTCAGTTAGCTCTCTTGAAATACAATCTTTGTGTTGGAAACTCCTCTGCCATAAAAGGTGTACACAGTCTTATGGGGTGGGGGTGTGAGGGTTACAGAGTTTTTTAGTAAATATTAGATCCCATTCATTTCTTAGTAAGAGATTTGTTCACTTCCTGATCTTTTATTTGAATACTCTTTCAAGGCTTCTCTAATTGACTATTGTAGAGCCCTTTAGCTGATGCTTCTTAGTTGTATAAAGCATAAAGAGTTTTTTTCTGTAACCCTCCCATCTTACCTCACTAGGTGTTGATCTGGTAGCATGATCAGAATTCCTGAAGTTTCTTCCACTGTAGCCCCATCATGTTCATAAAGTGCACTTCCGACAAGAAAGTTTCTCTCTCCAAAGTCTTGCTTTTTCTTACTTGTATTTCCTGATCACTTTATATTCTACATAAAATGACATTACCATGACAGAAAATGAAATCACAGGCATTTAGAAGGTGTCTTTCCCAAAGATGGTTTATATGGCGAAAACCATATGGCAAACTAATTATCCTCCAATTAAAATTAATTAATTAATTAAGAACATAGTGGGAGTAGGTTTGGGCTTGAAGTGGGGTTTTCATTTTCAGTCTGTCCGGTTATTCCATCTGAAATGTTCTTCATACCTCTAGGCATTTATTTACAAGAGCCAAAATGCATGCAAGAGAGGAGTCTGCCAAGAGGAAATTTAGGGTCAATGTTCCCTGGGGAGAAATACTGAGATGAAGATGACAGCATGATGCCTGCCAGGGGTCTTCAGCTGCTTCTTATTTAGAGTCTAAAGCAGATACCGAGAGGCTTGCTATCATGACGGCGTCTTTAGTATTGGGGCAGACATATGCTTGGCATTTATGTTCAAAAGTCCACACAGAATTGGGGATGTTGGTATTCTCCTCTATTCTGTGTTGAAATATGTGAGGCTCTGATGAAGGAGAATTGTTTTTGCTATGCAGTGCTGTATAACAAACCACCCCAAAATAGAGGCTTAAAGCATTAACAGCATTTCTTTTGCTCACTTTTCTGCATTTTGGGCAGGATTTGGCTGGGATAACTCATTGCTGCTCAACTAGGTGTCAGCTACGGCCTTTCTAAAGGTATAGGCTGGAAGGATCTGAAGATTTCTATTTTTACACATCTAGCAACTCATGCTGGTTGTAAGCTGGAACCTCAGCTAGGGCTCCTGGTGGAAACAAGCGTCGGCTCTGTGTGACTTGTGTTCCCCCACAATATTTTGGCTGGTCATGAGTGCCAGGGTTCTAAAGAGAAGTCAGGAGGCTGTATCCCTTCCGTGATCTAGTCTTGGAAGTCCTATAGCATCATTGCTGCTTTACTCTATTGCTCTCGACAGACAGAAGCTTCCCAGGTTTAAGGGGAGGAAACAGGGCATCTATTTCTTGATGAGAGAGTGGCAAAATTCTGGAAAAGCACATGGGACCAAATGTAATGCTGTGACCAATTCCGAAAAATAGAAGCTTCCATAAAACTCATGTGGTTGCAGATGTTCATGATCATGCTTAAGCAGTTTCAGAAGTGCTAAGGGGACATTAGGCATGCAGGCTTCTCAAGAGAGCACCCAAGCAATGGTTCTAATGGTGCAGTGTGCCTTTTTCCCAGCTCTTGGGCACAAGATAGCACAGGACATATCGATAAGAAAATAGGAAAGATTGATGCTAGTCTTCCATTCAGCTCTCCAGGAAACCCTGAAGATTTTGAGGCTGTATGAGTAAAGGATAATAGGCATGGAAATGTGAATTCCATGTGAATTCATTTGTGCCACAGGCTTTAATCCTAGAGCGATGCAGGCTAATGAGAATATCCAACAATCACCCAAAGTAGCTTTAATCCTGTATGGTTTTACACCAATGACTTTTCTTCTCAATATCATAGAATCATTTTCCTTCTTCCTGAATCCATCTTCAAAATGACTCCTTCAAATGAAACCAAAAATCAGTTGTCTTTGTTACTACAATTTTACAAAAACTCATAGATAACTTGTTAAATTTCTTATTTGTACAAGGAATTTGTGTAACTGCTTTGTTATAACTGCATTCCTGTCTTGTCTCTTGTCTGTTCAGTTAGACGTTAGATCTTCTTTTAACCAGTACTTCCAAGAAGAGATTTCAGAGAGATTTGATTTAATTTCTGCTGGAATGACAATTGATAAAAGTTGAATTTCAGGTGCTTTCATTTTTGCCAAAATACCAAGCATAGAATTCATGTGGTCACTTTCATCATTCTTGACTAATATCCTCTACTTACTTAGAGCAGTCATTGCAGATTTGGCAGCCAGACCCTATATGCCTCTCAGTATCTCCTCCTCCTCATTAAATACGCTGTATTGAATAGTGCCAGAACCAATGCTAGAATCCTGGATGTCTAATTATTAACTTCACTCTCAAGCACAGCTGTTCACTAAGATTGCTGCTGCAGCTTTTCACAGCAACGCTTGGCAGTATTCTGCCCTCTATCCTCTAGTGACTTCTTCCCTTAGCAATCTGTAAGAAGGAAACTTATCAGAAACCTTTTTGAAAAAGCTGAGCAAATTTATTGGGTTGTTTATATAGTATGCTATAAGTAGATCTTACTTAACATGGAGGGGATTTAATAAATTAGAAACACACCTCTTTTTTTTTTTTTTAGAGTTGTTTCTTTGACTCTGTTAACTTTATACTATAGGCATACTGGTTTGCCCTTAACTAAATTCTCAATCAACTTACCCGAGAATGAAAATTAATTTTATTATGCTACGGTTTCTTAAATTTCCTTTGTAAGTTCCCATATTTTTAATGATTTATGCCATATTAGTGGTGATTTTCAGGCACATTGATTGTAAGTAATAACAATATAATATAACAAAATGTGAACTACCTGAGATTAAAATTCCTCATAAAAATTAGAAATACATACATGAACTTTCCCCCATGTATCTTCTGGCCTAAGTTGGCTCAGGTTTGGCATATTTAAGTTTGCCAGATGTGAACAGTAATTTTACATGTCGGCCTGACTGGGCCACAGGGTACCCACATACTGAGTCAAACATCATTCTGGGTGTTTCTGTATGTCTTTATGTGAGATCAACACTCAACTGGATAGTCTGAGTAAAGCAGATTGCCTTCCCTACTGCAGGTGAGTTTTATCCTATCAGTTAAAAATTTAAATAGAGTAAAAAGGCTGACCATCCTCAGTAAGTGAAAATTCTTTCTGGCTGACTGCATTCAAACTGGAACATCAGCCTTTTTCTTACCTTCAGACTTTAAGTGAAACATCATCTCTTTCTGGGTCTCAAGTTCTGCCTGCCTTCAGACCAGAGCTCTACCTTCAGTGCTCCTGAGTCTCAGCTTGCTGTAAAGAAATATTCATCCATTCTGCATACAAAGCTTTTGGGGTATATAAGGTTTGAGAGATAACAAAACTGAGGTTGAAAGAGGTTAAGAGGCTTTTCTAAGCTAATAGTGGTTGTCAAAGGTGGGTTCAGAATATAGTGGAGGAAAACTAAAAAACCACAGTTCTCCCACCAAGGTGGCATTCGTATGGGGTAAGGTAGACTGGTTGTTCCTATCAGTGCTGACCATCTGCAACAGGTCTCATCTGCAGACAGGTGAGGCAATCACTGTGGCTCTCCAGATGAAGTAGACAGATCAGTTTGAATCCACACTGGACCAGGTGGTCTATACCTGACATGCTACCTGATGTCCCGGTGCTTTTTCAAGTAATGAGATAGATGATACTAAACCTAATATTGCAATAAAAAAGAAGAACTTAAGTAGGGACTCTGGAGAGCTTTAAGCATAACACCACAGGAGCTAAAGACCTTTCAGTAGCTCAGTACGATGACCAAACTGACCTGGCCCGTGATGGATGTAGCCATGTTGATCAGGAAAGGGGCCCAGAAGTCATGGTAACTCTGGTTTGACTTGTTCAGTTTCTTCAAGAAATGAGAAGGTAGCTGGTAACAAAAGAGATGAACTTTATTCAGACTAAAGACTAACTTCTATCACCAAGCCTATGATTTGGTGGCACAGCTATAGTTGAATCACTGGGCTTCCAGATTTGTCCCAGAGCCTCCCTTCTCCCCTCTTCCTTGCATATGTATGTCTCCCTTTTCTTTCTTTGGTAACTGTCTGAAAAACTAGCCTTGGCCCCTTCCCTTAATTCTTCAATTACTTATCAGATATGTCCCAGCTGGAAACCTGATCCCACCTGACATACTTAGGCCTCTGTGTCACTTTCTGTATACCTGTATTTGGAATTGGGTAGATTTTTCTTTCCATTTGACCTGCCTCTCAGTTGATTCTAAATCAGGGGCATTGGCTTGAGCTGAGGTCTCAGGAGCCCTACCTGGAGGAGGGAAGAAATGGGTGTCATCCCAGGCAGGATTCAAAGGGAATAGAATCCCAGGCAGGATTCAAAGGGAATAGAATCTAACATCTGGAGGAGTTATGGATGAAGTGGAAACAAGGGCAGGTTCAACATATCAAGTCAGGGATGTCTGAATTATAGCATCAGTAGCTAAGAAATAGGATAAGTGATGGTTTTAGTAGACAGAGCCTGGCTGGATCTGCAGAACCGCAGTGTCTTAGAGGCTGAAGTTCTTATGGAAGACATCAGAGAGCTCTGCCTTCCATTAGAGTGAATGGTTAATGGATTCTTAGGACTGAACAGGGTAAATGTATGTGTCACCTTTTCCCAGGTGGCTCAGTGGTAAAGAATCCTCATGCAAATGCAGGGGACTCAGGAGACAAGGGTTCAATCCCTGGGTCAGGAAGATCCCCTGAAGCAGGAAATGGCATCCAAATAGTATTGCTTGAAAATTCTCATGGACAGAGGAGCCTGGCAGGCTACAGTCCATATGGTTACAAAGAGTCGCACAAGACTGAGCCCACACGAAAGCAGCTTTTTCTAACTGTGAGATCTTTGGTAAATTATGTAATTCCCTTGAGTTTCTGTTTTTGTTTTTGTTTTGTCTACAGACTGGCAGTAATAATACTTATTCAGTCAAGTAATACTTATTCATGTCCAACTTTTTGCCACCCCATGGACTGTAGCATGCCAGGCTTCCCTGTCTTTCACTGTCTCCTGGAGTTTACTCAAATTCATGTCGATTGAGTCCATGATACCACCCAACCATCTCATCCTCTGCTTACTCCTTCTCCTTCTGTCCTAAATCTTTCCCAGTATCAAGATCTTTTCTAATGAGTTAGCCCTTTGCATCAGGTGGCCAAAGTGCAGGCACTTCAGCTCCAGCATCAATCCTTCCAATGATTATTCAGGGTTGATTTCCTCTAGGACTGACTGGTTTGATCTCCTTGCAGTTCAAGGGACTCTCAACACCATAGTTCAAAAGCATCAGTTCTTTAGTGCTCAGCGTTCTTTATGGTCTATCTCTCACATCTGTACATGACTACTGGAAAAACCGTAGCTTTGACTATGCAGAACTTTGTTGGAAAAGTGATCATCTCTGCTTTTTAATATGCTGTTTAGGTTTCTCATAGCTTTTCTTCCAAGGAGCAAGTGTCTTTTAGTTTTGTGGTTGCAGTCAATGTCCACAGTGACTTTGTCTACTTTNCTCCAACACCACAGTTCAAAAGCATCAATTCTTTGGGGCTCAGCTTTCTTCACAGTCCAACTCTCACATGCATACATGACCACTGGAAAAACCATAGCCGTGACTAGACTGACCTTTGTTGGCAAAATAATATCTCTGCTTTTTAATATGCTATCTAGGTTGGTCATAACTTTCCTCCCAAAGAATAAGTGTCTTTTAATTCATGACTGCAATCACCATCATGAAGTCTGTCACTGATTCCACTGTAGCATGATAAACAGGAACAACTAGTGAAGTGTACATGACTAAAAGGTCAGGTGATAGACAAACAACAAGTGCCTGTGTGGGGCAGTATTGCTTATGCTAGGTTTTCTAAACTGAGCTGAGACCACCTGGGAACCATACTACTACCCTTGCAGTGGAAGGGTTGCTACTGTGTTAGCAAACTTGGAATACATAAACCTATGCCAAATGTATCTTCAGTGATAAGACCTGTCTATTAGTGCTGTAAAAATATGCCCATTGTATCAAATGAAGAACAGGTAATCAACAGAACCTGATTAACAAGGCAATCTGAACATAGCTGTCAAATGGGGTTGAGGATACCTTCAAAATCTGTACCTCAATGTGACTCATTCTTTTGATTCTATATATGTCTACAACAGCTTCTTTCACTGTTATAATACAATATCTCTTCTTCTTACACTTATGGTATACTTTTGGGTCTTTGGAATATATTACATGGATATTTGAATATTTTGAAATATATTTTTAAAAGACACCCAAGTATATCACACCAAAATGTTGAAATGTTTTGCAGATTTGTGAAGCTGGAAATCATTTCATCAATGTAGTGTTGGCTCATCCCAGTCACACAGGTTAGTCACTTTTTTAATCTTCTCCAGAGTGAATTATGCTAATTATTATTTTTTAAATCAATGGTTGGAAACATTAAAGTTTGTGTTCCCCAATTCTTGTTTTATTATGTCTAATTTTTAAAAATAATTGAACTAAATTATAGTCTCTAATTACAGTTTCTCTAAAATGAAGTGTACGTGTACACACGCACACACACACACACATTTTCTTTAAGCATATTAAAAAAAATGATTAAGATGTAAAGAACTGTGAAATCCATTGATGATTATCCAAATTTCTTAGTTTAACTTTCAATCTTAATCTGGTTGGGAAAATATCTGTTATAATTCAACAGGATTGAAAAAAAAAAGTTGAATCTTCTCTGACAAATTTAGTGGTAGTGGAATAGCAATACCTGAGAAAACACTGAACTTAGTATTTTGCTAAAAGATTTGAAAATATTTACATTGCCTAGAAAGTTCCATTGACAGAGGAACCAGATAGGCTACAGTCCATGGGGGTCATAAACACTTGGGCAGGACTGAGTGATTGAACACACAGAGTTTCTATATAATTTCAAAGTATTTTTGGTAAATCAGTACTCTTATTCAGGCTCAATTATAGCACAATGACTTATTTTACATTGTATATAATTTAATTGTAATTTCAAATAGCAGTGGTCAACATTTGGGTTTCATGTTTTCATTATCTAGTTGCAAGTGTGTTTGTGTGTTCAAGTTTGTTTTAACATCGACATGAAATTCCTAACATTTTCTTGAAAGTTTCTAGCAGGCTGGAGAAGTAGATATATAAAATATGTTCCAGAATATTTTTTCACATAATATGTAAAATTACAAAGGGAATTTACATGACTATCTATGAACATATAACAAGCTATATATAATATATAACATAACTGTTTTATTATAATATTCACATATTTTAATTACTAACTTTTGAATTGAGTTTATGACAGCAAATTATACATTTGGATATATAAAACAACTGAATATGACCTGAAACTATCTGTACTTTCTCTTTTTAAAAATACTTAAATTATTATTTTAATTGGAGGCTAATTACTTTACAATATTGTATTTGTTTTGCCATACATCAACATGAATCTGCCATGGGTATACACATGTTCCCCATCCTGAAGCCCCCCGCCTCCCACTTCCCTCCCCATATCATCCTTCTCGGCATTCCCAGGGCACCAGCACCAAGCATCCTGTATCCTGCATCGAACCTGGACTGGTGACTTGTTTCTTATATGATATTATACATGTTTCAATGCCATTCTCCCAAATCATCCCACCCTCTCCCTCTCCCACAGAGTCCAAAAGACTGTTCTATACATCTGTGTCTCTTTTGCTGTCTCGCATACAGGGTTATCATTACCATCTTTCTAAATTCCATATATATGCGTTAGTATACTGTATTGGTGTTTTTCTTTCTGGCTTACTTCACTCTGTATAATAGGCTCCAGTTTCATCCACCTCATTAGAACTGATTCAAATGTATTCTTTTTAATGGCTGAGTAATACTCCATTGTGTATATGTACCACAGCTTTCTTATCCATTCATCTGCTGATGGACATCTAGGTTGCTTCCATGTCCTGGCTATTATAAACAGTGCTGCGATGAACATTGGGGTACATGTGTCTCTTTCAATTCTGGTTTCCTTGGTGTGTATGCCCAGCAGTGGGATTGCTGGGTCATAAGGCAGTTCTATTTGCAATTTTTTAAGGAATCTCCACACTGTTTTCCACAGTGGCTGTACTAGTTTACATTCCCACCAACAGTGTAAGAGGGTTCCCCTTTCTCCACACCCCCTCCAGCATTTATTGCTTGCAGACTTTTGGATCGCAGCCATTCTGACTGGTGTGAAATGGTACCTCATTGTGGTTTTGATTTGCATTTCTCTGATGATGAGTGATGTTGAGCATCTTTTCATGTGTTTGTTAGCCATCCGTATGTCTTCTTTGGAGAAATGTCTATTGAGTTCTTTGGCCCATTTTTTGATCGGGTCGTTTATTTTTCTGGAGTTGAGCTGTATAAGTTGCTTGTATATTTTTGAGATTAGTTGTTTGTCAGTTGCTTCATTTGCTATTATTTTCTCCCATTCTGAAGGCTGTCTTTTCACCTTGCTTATCGTTTCCTTTGTTGTGCAGAAGCTTTTCATTTTAATTAGGCTCCATTTGTTTATTTTTGCTTTTATTTCCAATATTCTTGGAGGTGGATCATAGAGGATCCTGCTGTGATTTATGTCGGAGAGTGTTTTGCCTACGTTCTCCTCTAGGAGTTTTATAGTTTCTGGTATTACATTTAGATCTATAAACCATTTTGAGTTTCTTTTTGTGTATGGTGTTAGAAAGTGTTCTAGTTTCATTCTTTTACAAGTGGTTGACCAGTTTTCCCAGGACCACTTGTTAAAGAGATTGTCTTTTCTCTATTGCATATTCTTGCCTCCTTTGTCAAAGATAAGGTGTCCATAGGTGTGTGGATTTATCTCTGGGCTTTCTACTTTGTTCCATTGAACTATATTTCTGTCTTTGTTCCAGTATCATAATGTCTCAATGACTGTGGCTTTGTAGTGGAACCTGAATCCAGGCAGGGTGATTCCTCCATTCCATTCTTCTTTCTCAAGATTGTTTTGGCTATTTGAGGTTTTTTGTACCATTGGTAGCTTGATAGGCATTGCATTGAATCTAAAGATTGTTTTGGGTAGTATACTCATTTTCACTATTATTGACTTTTCTGATCCCTGAGCATGGTATATTTCTCCATCTGTGAGTGTCCTCTTTGATTTTTTCACCAGTGTTTTATATTTTTCTATATATAGGTCTTTAGTTTCTTTAGGCATATATATTCCTAAGTATATTATTCTTTTCTTTGCAATGGTGAATGGAATTGTTTCCTCAATTTCACTTTCTATTTTCTCATTATTAGTGTATAGGAATGCAAGGAATTTCTGTGTGTTGATTTTGTATCCTACAACTTTACTATATTCATTGATTAGCTCTAGTAATTTTCTGGTGGAGTCTTTACTGTTTTCTATGTAGAGGATCATGTCATCAGCAAACAGTGATAATTTTACTTCTTCTTTTCCAGTTTGGATTCCTTATATTTCTTTTTCTGCACTGATTGCTGTGGCCAAAAATTCCAAAACTATGTTCAATAGTAGTGGTGAAAGTGGGCACCCTTGTCTTATTCCTGACTTTAGGGGAAATGCTTTCATTTTTTCATCATTAAAGATAATGTTTTCTGTGGGTTTGTCATATATAGCTTTTTTTATGTTGAGGTATGTTCCTTCTATTCCTGATTTCTGGAGAGTTTTTATCATAAATGGGTGTTGAATTTTGTCAAAAGCCTTCTCTGCATCTATTGAGATAATACTGTGGCTTTTATTTTTCAATTTAATGTGGTGTAGTACATTGATTGATTTGCAGATATTGAAGAACCCTGCATCCCTGGGATAAAGTCCACTTAGTTATGGTGTATGATCTTTTTAATGTGTTGTTGGATTCTGATTGCTAGAAGTTGGTTAAGGATTTTTGAATCTATGATCATCAGTGATATTGGCCTGACTCATGTATTTTTTAAGTTCTAGAAAGTTTTCTTGTATTATTATTCTTGCATTATGGTTTAAATTTTATTTGTTACATTGTGGATGATGAGAAAATAGTGGGGTGAATATGTTACATTTGCTTCTATTTTATATTNCTAAGGAGGTAGTTAGTATTTAAAGTCAATATTACTACCATAAAAATTAACAAGTGTTCAGATTTTTATATTATGATACTCTTGCCATTGACAAAGCCTGACCTAATTCATTTGCTTTCAAATTTCACTGCAAAGTGCTTTTGGAGTTGCCCTGTCTGCCTTCTTACTAGTAAAAAGTCTTCCTTTTTGATTGCTTGATCTTTAGCTCTCTGAACTGACTTGCTCACTAGTAAAATGGAAATAGGTATAGTTTCTGCCTTTTAGGTTGTGAAAGGACTGAAGAAGATCATATAAGTGGATTAGGTGACATAATATTTGTAACATGTTTTGGACGGTGCCTGATATATAGCAAGCATTCAATTAAATACCAGCCATCATCATCACCACCACCACCATCATCATCACCACCAATATCAAGGAAGTCATTTGGCTTCAGATGAGTTTAATTTTGAAAATAAATTCTTTCTCCAAACTTTACTAATTAGAGTGAGGAGACTTACTGGAAACATTATTTTTAGGTGCCTGCCATCAGTTTGGTCAGTTTAGAAATGTGCTCACAGTCAAAATGACTCTTGAAACTTCCCTTTTGGTAGAAGGAGAGAAATACTATTAACTATGGTAGGGCTGTATGTTAAGAGAAAAGCTGTCTTTATTCATTTATTTCCCCCAATTTTATTTTCTATTGACTTTTAGGAAGTAAATAATGACAGAACTTTCCAAACTCCTCTTGGCTCCACATCCACCTTGTAGGTTATTAAAATATTTTTGAAATCTTTATTTTTGTCAAATCAAATCCCCTAATTGTACAGTTTGTATTAGAGCCCATAGAATATGCTCCACTTCAAAAATGCTTTTGATGGTAGCACCTATTTTTGCTTCTTTTGGACTAGTCTTTAATGCTTTTGGTGTTCTTATTTAGGAAGCCTTCAGTGAGTATTTTTGAAATTTATTAGATCACAGAAAATATTACTTCTACTGATGGTAAACATAGTGCTTTTGAATGGTGGAACAGGGCTGAAAATTATCTAATTCCAGCCAGAGGAAGGGACATTTCCTAGTTGACAACTGTGAGGCATTTTACTCTCAGTAACCTGGTGCAAATGAATGGAAAGTTTTTGTATTATAGAGTATTTGTGATATGCAAGTTACTTCACCTTATAAAAGCTGATCTTTATAGAGTATTTTGTATTTGCATTACATTGAATACAACTTATTTAATCCTAGGGTATAAAGTCTCTGAGGTAGATTCTCTTATTCTTCCTGTTTTACAGATGAGATATAATACTTGAAACACAAGAGTGACAGCTTGCTTAGATTACCCAGCTAGGAAGAAGCAGAATGGAGATTTGAAGCCAGGAATCCTGGCTCTTCACCACCATACAATCCCCACAGCAAACTGCTGGGTGGATATCACTGTCTCACTGAGGGCAAATTGAGGCTCAGGGTAATGAGGTAGCTTGAACTTGCCTCCCCACTCTATCAGGCTTAGACAAAAGCAGGTCATCTCATACATGCACACATGCTAAGTAGCTTCAGTCCTGTCCTACTCTTTGCGACCTCATGGACTGTAGCCCACCAGGCTCCTCTGTCCATGGGATTCTCCAGTCAAGAATACTGGAGTGGGTTGCNCACTCTATCAGGCTTAGACAAAAGCAGGTCATCTCATACATGCACACATGCTAAGTAGCTTCAGTCCTGTCCTACTCTTTGCGACCTCATGGACTGTAGCCCACCAGGCTCCTCTGTCCATGGGATTCTCCAGTCAAGAATACTGGAGTGGGTTGCCATGTCCTCCTCCAGGGGATCTTCCCGACCCAGGTAGCAAACCCATGTCTCCTGTGGCTCCTGTTCTGCAGGCAGATTATTTACTGCTGAGCCACCATAGAAGCCCCCATCTCATACATATCAGTGGTCAATTATGTCTTGGCTAAAGGCAAACAAAAAGCAGGTTTTGGATGTGGGTATGCCCACCTGTGGTTGTCTGCCAGAGCCCTACACGCTGTCCGGGTGAAGCAAGATCATGAGGATGCTCAGGAGAGCCAGGTGTGAAGAAACAGTGAGGTCTCTGTCTGGAAGCACCTTTGAAAATAGTTTGCAATCCTTCTAGCGCATGTGCTGGCTGATGAGAAACTAGCTAAAGATCCAGAAGGTGAACTCAGCTTGTTCTCTGGGGCCATGATCCCCACTGGCCTCTGTTGGCAGGGGAGGTGGTGTTAGCATCCTTCTGCATCCTGAGGGTTGCCAGCTAAGGAAATTTTTTCTGCAGATGCCGTTGGTCAGATTGAAATAAATGTAGGAGAAGAGGGAAAAGAAGAAAACCAGGGGAGGCAGGAAAGGGAAAGAAAAGGGAGTAAAAGAGAAGTAAGAAGACAGGGTAAAGAAAGGAGTCCAGCACTGGAGTTTATCTACCCCTGTCAGAAGGGAGAGTGGAAGTGCTCTGATCCAGAGGTGTCCTATTCCCCAGCTCCTAGGGAGAAAGCAAGTTCCTTCCCCTCAGGGTTCTGAATCCTGCACCAGCCAAAAAATTCATCTAAAAAATTAAATTATGTCTGAGGTGCAATCATCCTTCAAAAGGCCCTGGAGGTCAGAATAATCAGGACTTAAATTAATTGCTTAATTGGGGTGGGGGGGAGATTTCTGAGAAAAATGCTGATAATTTGCTAAAACTAGGGTATGTTTGTAGCTCTTTGAAATGAATTGAATTGCTGGTTATAAGAATTAATGCTTATAAAGAAATTGTGATTGGAATCCCCGAAGTTTTAATTCCTTCAAGCAATTGGTAATTAGTAAAGAATTGTGCACGTACAGTCAATGTTACATTCAACACATAATTATATACTGTCTCAAGTTGTTTCCCAATTGTTGCATGTATATTCGTCTTGTCTCCCCAGACTTGGTCATAAACTCAGTGTGAGCAAGTGCTGGGATGTGTTCTTTTATTGGTGCCTCCCGCTGTGCCTAGCACAGCTCTAAACTCACACAGATACTCAAAAGCTGATGGATGTGGATTGGAACAAATCCNTCTTGTCTCCCCAGACTTGGTCATAAACTCAGTGTGAGCAAGTGCTGGGATGTGTTCTTTTATTGGTGCCTCCCGCTGTGCCTAGCACAGCTCTAAACTCACACAGATACTCAAAAGCTGATGGATGTGGATTGGAACAAATCCATGAACTTAGAAAACTTTGGCCTTTTGAAGATAAATTTATTTAGTTATCCCAGCATGCCAAGAACAGGGCAAGTTTCTCAGGAGGCGAGCCAAGAAAGTGAACACATGATGTAGCTGGAGATTGCGTGTGTTTAATGGAGTAGAGAATTTGAAAGGACACATCCTATTTTAGTGAAAAGAAATCGTAGATGACTCGGGGTCAGATGCTTGCTGTGGAGCAGCTTGATTTGGATTTTGTTGATTTACCTACATTTTACGATGTCTGAAAATAGTCATTAGGCCTGGAAGGGGATTGGGAACTGAGGGCACCAGGGCTGCAGTTTTCTGCATGAATCCCCACACTTTTCAAAAGCTTTGTCTGTGATTTGTCTATTAAAAAGCAACTAAAACACAAGGTGTTGCTACTATCCATTTGTCAGTGACAAAAATAAAATATTTAACGTTTTGTTTACTAAGTTGAAGTTCATTTCTCTAGTTCAGAGGCACATGAATAATCTCAGCTATCAAGAATATTCACTTATATTTTCATATTTCCAGTAAGTGTCCTCTTTAAAAACATTTAATGTATACATCTTAACAGCAGGAGTCTTTGAAAGAATACTAAAGATGATTAGTCCGTGAAGAATTGTGTCTTATGTATGTTCACTTTAATTTAAGTGAAATTATAAATAAGAGAAAATATAAATAAGCCTATTTTACAGTAACTGAAAGGTTAATTGAGAAATGACTGCCGATCATACTACTTCATATCAACTATGGGTAATATTCTTGTACAAAGGAAAGGCCTTCTATGAACTTGTCCATATCTATTTCTCAAAACTCTTTTCACAGCTCTTCATATTACAAACTATATTTCAGTAACTTCAAATTACTTATGGCTCCCTGATTAAAGGGCTTCCCTTATGGTTCAGCTGGTAAAGAATCTGCCTGCAATGAGGGAGACCTGGGTTCAATCCCTGGGTTGGGAAGATCTCCTGGAGAAGGGAAAGGCTACTCGCTCCAGTATTCTGGCCTGGAGAATTCCATGGACTGTATTGTCTGTGGGGTCACAAACAGTCAGATGCGACTGAGTGACTTTCACTTCGCTTCCCTGCATAAAACACATTTTTCTAGTTATGCGATTTTGCTTGGCCTAAAGTGTCCTTTTCACTTTTCTTGATAACTCTGACTTACCTTGCAAGACTTTTCCTGTGCAAAGCTCCTAAAATGTTACTTTAGCTAAATGTTCAGGTTGGATTAAGCACTTTAATGATTTATCTGTGTCACTATGGGCACCCTCGCGTCTATTGTGTGCATGTTCAGTCATATTTGACTCTTTGTGATGCCATAGACTATAGCCTGTCAGGCTCTTTTGTCCACGGAATTTTCCAGGCAAGAATATTGGAGTGGGCTACCATTTTCTTCTCCAGGGGATCTTCCCAACCTAGAGATTGAATCCGCGTCTCTTATATCTCTTGCATTAGCAGGCAGATTCTTTAACACTGCGCCACCTGGAAGTGTCCTTTGGGCACCCTGACATGGCTTAGTGCCATCCCCTTCCATGTTACATGAAAAATCCGACTATATGTGTATGTTCTCCACTAATCTACATTTTTCTCCTCCTTCTGCTCTGACTCTTTTACTCTTTCTTTCTTGTGATGACTAGCTCAGTGCCAAGCAGCACACAGAAAGTGCTCTATAAATTTTGGTAATTATTACTGTTACTGTTGTTATTAAAGGGCAAGAATGGAGTATTTTGTGTAGTCGAGGGAAAGAAGTGGAATGTGCCTCATCAACAACTTCTGCAAAGTCCGAATTCAGTCTTGAAAGAAGTCATGGGAATCTTTACAAACTGAGATTTAAAGGTGAGCTGAACTTCTCGTTTGACGATTTCACTCTTTCATGCATCTCCTGTCTGTGGGAAGTCAAGGAAGCAGAAGAGTACGCCCTGACATTGAGCCATCAAGCTCTGATGCTCAGACCTCAGTCACCAGGAGTAGCCACAGAAGCGGATCTTCTGGGGTGCCAAGGGGTTTATGATGCTTTGGAGCTCTCTGTTCTCCCCTTATATTCTGTCTTAAGATATATGTATATATCTTAATCCTCCTTATATGAAGTATTATCTTCCCAGATTCTTGTTCCTCTTCTTCCAATACTCACCTGCCCTAATATGTTTTATTTGCCATCTCCCTCTTGCTGATCTTACCCACTGCCTTTTTCCTTCCTGTTTCTCTGGACTTCAGGGTGACCATGATAAACGCAGCAGAATGGGCTTAAAAATAAAAGTGAAAGTGAAGTCGCTCAGTCGTGTCCAACTCTTTGCAACCCCATGGACTGTAGCCTATCAGGCTCCTCTGTCCATGGGATTTTCCAGGCATGAGTGCTGGAGTGGATTGCCATTTCCTTCTCCAGGGGATCTTCCTGACCCAGGAATCGAACCCGGGTTTCCCACATGGCAGGCAGGTGCTTTACCGTCTGAGCCACTAGACTCTAAGTAGCTTAAAATGGCTTTATCGTTTCTGTTCCCACATCTGTTGCATTTTCTTTTCTATTGTAAGTTATTCAAGTATAAATATTCAGATATATGAGGTGCTTTGAGTTTGGCCTACTTGCTTGGTAGCAGTCCAACATAAGATATTGTTTTAGGTTATAGGGAGAAATAGAAAATTAGTGTCTTTTAAAATCATTGACCTGATTCCCAGGGAAGGAAAGAAAAAAAAAAAATTGTAGGGTCTTGACTTTATTCTCTCTCTCGCTCTTTTTTTTTTTTTTTTAATGAAAGAAATTCAACATTTTCCTTCATGTTCCCAATCCCTTTTTAAAATAAGAACTAGAGAATGTAAAATTTTACCCAGTAATCACAGAAAGCATTCTAAAGTTCCGCTTGATAGTGTGGTTGTTTTAAGGGAGAAAGAGACAAAGGAGATAAGAGGAAACGTTGTAAAAGTAAAGAGAGATATAGAGGTAGCCTTACAGATATAGTCAGAGACCAGTAGAGACCAGTGGGAAGCTAAGGATGGTGTTATGGTAATAGTGTGTGCTTTGCTTCCTAATCCATATTTGTTTTCATTCCATTTTTTTTTCTTTTTGTTTTTGTTTTTTTGGTGTAGGACAATTTACCCAATCCATTTCAGCATCAGTTTTCTTATTTATTAATGAGGAATAAAAATAATAAAATTACATATTTACTGGGTAACTTGTGGGATTAAAAAATATCCATTCTAGAAATATATACTGAGTTTCCAGTCATGTATACTGGTTTCTGCTGTAACTATTTGTTTCTGGTCTTTATCTCACTCCTTCATCAATATTTTTCCATATGCTCACTGCTTTTTCCTGTCTGCCACATTGCTGATTCTCACCTCATGAAACTAGAGGAGATAAAAATGTGCTCGGTCGCTCAGTTGTGTCTGACTCTTTGCAATCTCTAGCATTGTAGCCCACCAGACTCCTCAGACCATGGGATTCCCCACACAAGAACAATGCAGTGAGTTGCCACTTCCTTCTCCAGGGGATCTTCCTGACCCAGGAATCGAACCTGAGTCTCTAGTGTCTCCTGTGTTGGCAGGTGGATTCTTTACCACTGAGCCACCTGGGAAACCTGGAGACCAGAATATGCTACCCCAAACTCTGAGTGTAGGAGAATATAGCTCACCACTCAAAACATACCTCTTTGGCATGAACAATATTTTGAGCTAATTATTTTAAGAAATAGCAGACATAGGAGAATCTCTGTAAATAAATAATAGTTATCTTTTCCTATCTACTGTTTGTAAAGATATCCATTTGTAAGAATTTTTCCCTCTCTATACCAGAAAAAGGATGATTCTAAATCATAAGAAAAACTTGTCAGTGGAAAAGGCACTAATCGAAATCTGCATAAACAACTTTACTCTTGTCTGTCATATTTTTTTTCCCTGGTCACCTTCCCATAACTGGCATTGACTTATACCCTCCTTTCTTTGATTTAGCTGAAGATGATATTTAAGCTTGAATTCTAAGCCATCTCTATGAGTTACTCATTTCCCTGGGTATGGCTTATGTATATATGAGACATACATGTTACTGTACATGTATACATGTTTGTTTTTCTCTTGTTAATTTGTCTTCTGTTAAATGGCTCCCAGCCAAGAGCTTAGAAGTGTCAAGACCCTGCACATAAATAAAGAGGCAGAAACGAACACGATAGACATGGTTCATAGGTAATTACAACATTTTTTAAATGCAAAGTTTTGAGTCATGTTGCCTTTAAAAAAATATTATAATAACATTTTTTCCCTTCATTGTGTATTGATGTGAGTGGAAGGTACAATGTTTAGCCAAGAGCTGCTGATTTTCTATGCTTGCTGAAGAGAGACAAGGACAGTTCAGAATTGGAGACCGAATATCATTTAATCTTTCAGTTGGTCCTTTATTTGACCTACTGTTTCACATATTTTCTGAAAATTAAATATTGGCATCTGGGTGGGATTATTAGTACAACCATAGTAGGTATGAGCCAATAAGAGATTCAGGAAAAACACTACATTCCATTTATTTTTATCTTTCAATTTCTAGTGATATTTTCACAATCTTTGAAAGCATTGTTATGGAAGAATGAATACCTGTGCAGAAATCAAAATAACAGAAATAAATGGAAGAACATCTGGCTGATTCAATCACATTAAAATTTGAAGTCAAACTTGGCTTATTAATATTTATGAGTTGAAAATATGTCCTTGGAGTTTGTCTAACAGTATCCAATGTGATATTTAACAATTGAATGATTAGATTTTCTTAGTTATTTAAATATTGTGACTTGACTCTTTTGTCATTTGAAAATAAGTCATGAAAAATTCAATTTATCACTTTTTGTTTTTCCCTTTAGGAAAATAAAACATTGTTACATGTTTGTTTATGTTTACATACAGTTCAAGTATGTGCTTACAGTAAAGTTGTTAGATATCAATGTTTTTTTGGTCCTAGTTACTTGATATTTTTAAAAAGTAAGGGTCTAGTAAGTAAAAATGCTTTCCACAGTAAGTATTCAAGTAACTAACAAGTTTCACAGATAGATATGGAGGTTCATGTCTCTGCCTTGGACTGTACTAGCATCAGATGAGATCTAGAAACAAAGCTTAAAAACATACATTTCAAGAAAAGTGTAAGTAATAATTATTATTGTTGTTGTTCAGTCACTCAGTTGTGTCTGACTCTTTGCGACCCCCATAGACTGCAACATGCCAGGGTTCCCTGTCCTTCAGTATCTCCCTGAGTTTGCTCAAATTCATGTGCATTGAATCAGTGATGCTATCGAGCCCTTCTGTTTTCAATCTTTCCCAGCTTCACGGTTTTTTTCCAATGAGTCAGCTCTTCGCTTCAGGTGACCAAAGTATTAGAGCTTCAGCTTCAGCATCAGTCCTTCCAATAAATATTCAGGATTGATTTCCTTTAGGATTGACTAGTTTGATCTCCTTATAGTTACCTCTATTGAGTACCTATAGGTACTAAGTGGAGAAGGCAATGGCAACCCACTCCAGTACTCTTGCCTGGAAAATCCCATGGATGGAGGAGCCTGGTAGGCTGCAGTCCATGGGGTCACGAAGAATCAGACATGCCTGAATGACTTCACTTTCACTTTTCACTTTCATGCATTGGAGAAGGAAATGGCAACCGACTCCAGTATTCTTGCCTGGACAATCCCGGGAACGGCAGAGTCTGGTGGGCTGCTGTCTATGGGGTCACACAGGGTCAGACACGACTGAAGTGATTTAGCAGCAGCAGCAGCAGATACTAAGTATTTACATATATTATCTCATTTTGTACTCTCAACAAACCTTCAAGCTAGCTATTTTTATCACTGATCAGCAGCTGAGGAAACTCAGCTCATTGACTTTACAGAAGGTGAAAGCATCTTCTTTTATCTGCCATGTGGTAAACCTGGGATCAAAATCTGTGTTTGTTTGATTCTAAAACTTGATATTTCTCTCTGTTAGGTTATTGATGTTCTGGACTTTTAAACAGATAAAATAAATTTAGTAACTTCTCCAGCATTTGTCAGTTATTTCATTAAAAATATTTTTAAGAAAAGATGTACTAATCCTTCTCAATGGCAATATTGTGGCCACTTATTGGAGTCAGCTGAGAATAGCTGAAAGATGAGTTCAGAGAGAATGGAAACAAGATACATGAGACAACCCCTTAAGAGATGAGCTCTGACCTTATCTAGGGCATGGGTTAGGGTGGGCATCTAAGGTCTGTCTTGCATTTGTTGAGCTACCTACAGAATGCTCTTTCTTGACCTGATTTTAGCTTGATCCCATTGCTTGTTATGCCACCTTTTAACCCTCACCCTTTCACCAACCTGGGGATCTTGAACTACAAATTGAATAAATGAGATTAGCAGGTTATCATTTTATTTTGTTTCATTTTGGTTTCTGCATGAATTGTATATTTACACATTTCTACATTTAGCCTAATTTAGCCTAATCCATGGACTGGGCAAATCATTTGCACTGCCCACAGAATCAGTCTCTGCAGTTGGCTTGTGGTTTTAGTTTATTCTATATTTGAAAGTAACCACCCCCACCTCTGCCACCAGTAAGCATATTATTTTATTTTTCTTAGACTCCCTATCATCACCTTCTAGCATTTCTTTTGGCTTCCACCTAAAGAAGAAGAATAGTTCTGTACCCAGGTCTCCTCCACTTCCCAATAATCCTTGAAGTCCCGTGTGTAAAAACAGCCTCTTGATCCCCTGAGCAGTTGTGCTCATCTTCCATTCACAGACATTTCTGTGAACAGTTTCTCATTTAGGGGCACTCTGACCCCAAGCTGATGCTCTGACTTGTACCCCCTCCTTTACATTCCTTCACTTTTCACCACCCTACTCCTTGTCTAACTTTTCTTCTCTTTTTTAAGTTCCTCTAAGGCAGACTATACTACTGTTCACGTCTTCTTTCTAATCTGTCAGTCTTTAAAAAACCTTTTTCCCTTCTCTTATTTGATTTTGATGACTATGTGAACATTCTCTGAAGGCTTCTCATCACACTTTTCACTTCTCTACACATTATTTTACCTAAAACTGATATTTTTGTGGTTATTTCAGCCTCAATACAGGGTCCCCCAGGTTCCTGAAATACTTCATCTATGAATACAGAGGGTCAGTGGTGAGCTATATTTCTGCCTTTGGTTTTCTAGTGTCTCAGAAAGCTCATTCCTCACATAAGCTGATAGGCATAGAGGCAGCCTTGGCAGAGGTTAGGTAGTGCTGACCGTGAATAGTGTTAAAACTTTATAGACTCCAAATTAACCTTGGGAAAAAAAAANGGAGGAATCCAGCTGACATTGTTAAAGTTACAGTGCATAAAATTCTAAGCATGACAAGACAATAGGATATTCTATTGGTGACAGATAAATAGGAGCCAAGACGCTCAATAGTCAACTTCCATCAGTTTATTTCCATCTGTTCATATCTACTTAACTACCCTAAGTTTATTTAGAGACAATTATCCATGGCAACAACAGTCCCTCTGAGAAGATTGTAATTTTTTCATAAAAAAACTCAATGAAAATTCAAAACCAAGAGACACCACAGTGTAATTCCCAAACTAGTTATTGTTAATTGCAAAATAAAATTAAATCTGCCAAAGGGGAAGCAATGAAATGCACTCTACTTTTTTATTAAGGCATTAGGAGGAAGAAGTGTAAATTTCTTCAGAAAGAGACTCTCATGTTGAAGATTATGGATGAAGCCAACAAATCATCCTTGGCTACTGCTTCGAAAATTCTGAATTTCTTCATCTTATCTGAACAAAACCAGCATTCATTACTGTCAAGGATATGAAAAAAATCAAAATATTGGGCTTTTCCCTCATTGGTGCCTTAGAAACAATTCTTAGTGAACCTTTTAAGATGAATTTTATTTTCTTCCATCTAAGAGTCAGACACGACTAAACAGCTAAACACTGCACATACAAGGTGCTTGATAAACTAATTAGCTGGACAAGAATGTGATACACCAATAATTAAGTTTAATGTATCTTTTGGCTAATACTCAACCCAGTCTGAAGGTTTTGCAGACTTGAAATTTTCCATCTTACTGGACATTTCATTTGGGGTCCTTACCATTATCTCATACTCTACATACTTAACAAATTAATCATCCTTCCAGCCTGTTCTACCTTAACTATTGCTGTAGGTGATATTGCTATTTCTCCATGCCCGCTGACTGGAAACTTTGAAGTCTTTGTTGTAGCCTCCTTTTCTTTTAGAACATTAATATATGTCAGCATTATTTATGTTATTAAAAAGATGTCATTAAAAAAATTATTCTTTACTAGGTTTCAAGTCCTATTCCATTCTCTTCACTACATGTGACCACTGTCATTTGTGTTCTTGTATTATACATTAATTACTATAATAGCCTCCTAATCTATTTCTTCCACTTACTTTCCCACATCACTGATTAATCATCCTAAAAATACTGGCTTTATATTCTAATCTTTGCTAAAAATGTTTCTCTATTAACTTTCCTTTCTGCATTGTGACTTATTTTCAAGTTTTGTTTTTTAATTGTTCATTTCTAATACTTAGAATATTTATCTTACAGCAATGTAACAGATTAAATAATCTAACTGCTCTTAATAAATCTTCATAAAGTAAGATAATAGCATAATAAATCTTAGATGAAAGCTCAAGATATCAGGCAGATAAAAGCAGAACTATCCTGCTTGAACGGAAAGGGACGAGTAGTAGCATGTAGGTGAGATCAACCTGCTAGCCATTCCCACAACCTAAGCAAAGGATCACTCCCTTCTAGAAAGCATCCCAGGTTTCTCAGCCTCCATTGATGGGGCCTTTCTCTCTAGTCATTGTGTATCTTATTAAGCACTATGGCATTATATCTTTTTTGTTTCTTTTGCTTTTGTCTTTTAAAAACTGAAGTACAATTGATGTGCAGTATATATCATGATATCTTTTTATAAATTTGATTTCCTTACTTACCCCATAAGCTCAAAATAGTGCTGACGTAATGCCATGAGAAACATTGATTGATTATTGGCAAACAAAACGTGAATCAAATTCCAGAATTTGAGGGAAAGGACCTCTTGTTCAGTAGGCAGTATGTATATTTAAGTAGTGAGAAGGCAGTTATGCACCTTAACCCATGAAGAACTAAGCAAGCATCTAATGTACACTGTGGGTATCTAGTCAAATGAAACTTTGAACACTCTTGTTCTGACACGTGTAATGAGCATTACTTTCAAAAACAGTGAAGAGGCCTTCATGATTGTTAGGTAGTGAAACTATTTTAGTTAGTATGAGTTTCCCACATTTGAATTATTTTCCATCTCATCTCTCCTGATACCATAAATAATTAATTTACAAGCAGTACACATTAAACACCTGCTAATGCCAGTTACTGTTGGATATAGTATACAAGTTAATTTTTGTCTCCAGTGTGCTCACAGTGTTATACAGATATACACACAACACACATTTGCATGTATAATATACATATATTAGGCCAAGCCCTATGCATCAAACAAAGTCTAAACTGGAACATGGATATACTGGAAACATTTAAAACTGAAAACATTTAATATTGGGAGTTGGTTAAATAAGTTATAGACTTTCTGGGGATCCACAGAGCAGATGATGAGTCAACCAAGAGATTAGCATCAGAAGGAAGCCTCTATCAGCTGCAAGAAAGACAAGGAGGTCTATGATCCCACAGTGCCCGAACCCATATTGGCCTGTCCAATAGGAGCTGCTGTCACAGAGAGAACATAGTCATTGACAAAGATACCACAGGAAATGGAGAAGGAAAAGAAATATCTCTGCTTACCTGCTCCTCCTGTCCTTTTTGTTTACATCTAGTTTTTGGTTTAGTTCAGTTCTGTCGCTCAGTCATGTCCGACTTTTTGTGACCCCATAAATCGCAGCACGCCAGGCCTCCCTGTCCATCACCAACTCCCAGAGTTCACTCAGACTCACGTCCATTGAGTCAGTGATGCCTTCCAGCCATCTCATCCACTGTCATCTCCTTCTTCTCCTGCCCCTAATCCTTCCCAGCATCAGAGTCTTTTCCAATGAGTCAACTCGTTACATGAGGTGCCCAAAGTACTGGAGTTTCAAATTTAGCATCATTTCTTCCAAAGAAATCCCAGGGTTGATCTTCAGAATGGATGGGTTGGATCTCCTTGCAGTCCAAGGGACTCTCAAGAATCTTCTCCAACACCATAGTTCAAAAGCATCAATTCTTTGGTGCTCAGCCTTCTTCACAGTCCAACTCTCACATCCATACATGACCACAGGAAAAACCATAGCCTTGACTAGACAGACCTTAGTCAGCAAAGTAATGTCTCTGCTTTTGAATATACTATCTAGGTTGGTCATAACTTTTCTTCCAAGGAGTAAGTGTCTTTTAATTTCATGGCTGCGATCACCATCTGCAGTGATTTTGGAGCCCAGAAAAATAAAGTCTGACACTGTTTCCACTGTTTCCTAATCTATTTTCCATGAAGTGATGGGATCGGATGCCATTATCTTAGTTTTCGGAATGAGCTTTAAGCCAACTTTTTCACTCTCCTCTTTCACTTTCATCAAGAGGCTTTTAAGTTCCTCTTCACTTTCTTCCATAAGGGTGATGTCATCTGCATATCTAAGGTTATTGATATTTCTCCCGGCAATCTTGATTCCAGCTTGTGCTTCATCCAGTCCAGTGTTTCTCATGATGTACTCTGTATAGAAGTTAAATAAGCAAGGTGACAATATACAGCTTTGACGTACTCCTTTTCCTATTTGGAACCAGTCTGTTGGTCCATGTCCAGTTCTAACTGTTGCTTCCTGATCTGTATGCAGATTTCTCAAGAGGCACTGCCTTGCAATTAGCTAAGTCTAGCCAAAAGTGTTGGGGCAGCAGAGCCTAGAAAATAGTTCTTATAGAACAAAGCAGAGAAGAGGAAAGGGGAGGACATTAGGTAGGAAACCAACAGGCACCTCTTTGTCAAGTGATATTATATTAAAATAACAGATTGCAGCTTTATTTGCTCATTCCAGATATTAATGTCTTACTATGTTTATCATTAACATCTATCTACTTTGCTTTCCTTTTTTCAATTTCTGAAAAATTATTTTATATCACAAAAAATGACAATGCTCACTTTAAAAATAGTCTGTATACTGCTGTCTATTAAAATAAGATGAACATAATATACACATATTGATGCTTCTTTTACAAGGAAATCTGTGATTAGTGATATAATTAAGTCTACAACTACACTGTGATGTCCTAATCAGTAATCCTTCTCCCCTTGTAGGTATCTGTGAAACCCTTAGGTAGGTGTGATTAAGGGGAAAGTTTATAACTTTGTTCTGTTTAGAGCTTTAACTGAACAGTAGATGTTTTGAGAGACAAACCTGCGTTTTATATGTGTGCATATGTATTTGTAAAAATAGGACTAGAACCATGCATGCATTTGCTGAATGACTGAACCACTTTGTGATCTAAAAGGAAATCAAGGAGCAAGAAGCAAGGTTTGGAAGGGCCTGTGACGGTGGCTGAGCTTCTGTTTGAGAAGAATAGATTCCAGTTTCAAAGATGGTAGATGATGGTACCTTCCCCTCCATCAGCTACTAGAAATAGATCATCAGGAGTCACAGCCTATTTCACTCAAATCATTCTCTTCCAAATGAAGATAAGGGAGGAAAAACTAGAATCAATGTTTTTTTTATTGTTGTTGTTGTTACCCTAAAAATTGTAGGATATACTATATTCTTCATCATTTAATATTTCTTAAGTTTGTTATGGGTAAACAATGGAAACAGTGACAGACTTTAGTTTCTTGGGCTCCAAAATTACTGCAAACAGTCACTGCAGCCATGACATTAAAAGGTGCTTGCACCTTGGAAGAAAAGCTATCACAAACCTAGACAGCATATTAAAAAGCAGAGACATTACTTTACTAGCAAAAGTCCATCTAGTCGAAGCTATGCTTTTTCTGGTAGTCACATATGGATATGAGATTTGGACCATAAAGAAGGCTGAGCACCAAGGATTGATGCTTTTGAATTGTGGTGTTGGAGAAGAAGGCTCTTGAGAGTCCCTTGGACAGCAAGGAGATCAAAGCAGTCAATCCTAAAGGAAATCAACCCTGATTATTCATTGGAAGGATGATAGTCAAGCTAAAGCTCCAATACTTTGACCACCTGATGTGAAGGGCCGACTCCCTAGAAAAGACCCTGATGCCACGAAATACTGAAGGTGGGAGGAGAAGAGGGTGACAGAGGATGAGATGTTGGATGGCATCATTGACTCAATGGACATAAGTTTGATTGAGCTCTGGGAGATGGTGAAGGACAGGGAAGCTTGGTATGCTGCAATCCATGAGGTTGCAAAGAGTCAGACATGACTGAGAGACTGAACAATGAGTTTGTGATGCAGAAGTCTTATAATCACTTGGCAGATTAAAAAATTAATGCTATCTATCTATCTATCAGAAAAGTTAAACAGGTTACATAGCAAGTGATTGGTACGGTTAAGTTTACAACCAGGCATGGAGAGCTGAAAAGAAAATATTATTAGGTTGGAATGAAAGAAATTGCAGTTTTGCACTGTTGAATTTGCCCTTTGATATGGGGATACATTCTTAAATAAATATGGTTATCTTATAAATCATTTTAATGTCCATTTCTTGCTTTATCTTATTTTCCTAATGACATTACCTTTTGTATATTTTATACTTATTTTAGACTATGGAATTGATGTTAGACAAAAAGCAAATTCAAGCAATTTTATTATTCAAGTTCAAAATGGATTGTAAAGCAGCAGAGACAACTTGCAATATCAAGAGTGCATTTGGTCCAGGAACTGCTAATGAACATACAGTAGAGTGGTGGTTCAAGAAGTTTTGGAGAGGAGGTGAGTGCCTTGAAGATGAGAAGCACAGTGGCTAGTCATGAGAAGATGACAATGACCAGTTGACATGATCATCAAAGCTGATCCTTTTACAACTACATGAGAAGTTACTGAAGAACTCAGTGTCAACCATTCTGTGGTTGCTCAGCTTTTGAAGCAAATTGGAAAGGTGAAAAACCTTAATAAATGGTTGCCTCGTGAGCTGACCAAAAATAAAAATTGTCATTTTGAAGTGTTGTCTTCCTTTATTCTATGCAACAACAAACCATTCCTCTGTTGGATTGTGATGTGCAACCAAAAGTGAATTTTATCTGACAAACACTGGTGATGACCAGCTCAGTGGTTGGACTGGGAAGAAGATCCAAAATATTTCTCAATGCCAAACTTACACCAAAAAAAAAAAAAAAAAAGTTATGATCACTGTTTGGTGGTCTGTTGCCCATTGGAACCATGACAGCATTCTGAATCCTGGTGAAACCATTAAATCTGAGAAGTATGTTCAGCAAATAGATGAGATGCACTGAAAACTGCAATGCCTACAGCTGGCACTGGTCCACAGAAAGGGCTCAATTCTTCTCTATGACAACGCCTGACCGCATGTCATGTAACCAAAGCTTCAAAAGTTGAATAAATTGGGCTAATTTGTTTTGCCTCATCTACCATATTTACCTGACTTCTCGCTAACAGACTGCCGCTTTTTCAAGTATCTAGACAACTTTTTGCAGGGAAGATGCTCCCATGATCAGCAGAATGCAGAAAATGCTTTCCAAAATCTTGTCGAGTCTCAAAGCACAGATTTTTAAGCTACAGGAATAAACAAGCATTTCTCTTTGGCAAAAATGTGTTGAATGTAATGGTTACTACTTTGTTTAATAAAGATGTGTTTGCTGCTGCTGCTACTGCTAAGTTGCTTCAGTCGTGTCCGACTCCATGCAACCCCACTGACGGCAGCCCAGCAGGCTCTCCTGTCCCTAGGATTCTTCAGGCAAGAGTACTGGAGTGGGGTGCCATTTCTCTCTCCAATGCATGAAAGTGAAAAGTGAAAGGGAAGTCGCTCAGTCGTGTCCTACTCTTAGCNGACTCCGTGCAACCCCACTGACGGCAGCCCAGCAGGCTCTCCTGTCCCTAGGATTCTTCAGGCAAGAGTACTGGAGTGGGGTGCCATTTCTCTCTCCAATGCATGAAAGTGAAAAGTGAAAGGGAAGTCTCTCAGTCGTGTCCTACTCTTAGCGACCTCATGGACTGCAGTCTACCAGGCTCCTCCATCCATGGGATTTTCCAGGCAAGAGTACTGGAGTGGGTTGCCACTGCCTTCTCCGAAAATGTGCTTGAGCCTAGTCATAATGATGTAAAATTCACAGTTCAAAACCGCAATTACTTTTGCACCAAGCTAATACAGAGTATCTCAATTTCCATACAGGAGGCCTAGAATAACTGAAGCCAGTTAGAGAACTCACTTCATGAAGCACACTAGAACTCTTGTCACCTAAATAATTACCCCAATTGTTCAAAATGTTCAATGGGAGAGGCACTTACATCTCACAGTTAAAGAGAAACGAAGCCTTATAAAGCAAATTGGACTGTAATTGTAAAACTATTAGTGTGAATAGTTTTAAATCAATGTGCCAACGACTGCTTTGAGCTTTAAATAAAAAAGAGGCTTAGCAGGCAGAAAGGGTNATGTTCAATGGGAGAGGCACTTACATCTCACAGTTAAAGAGAAATGAAGCCTTATAAAGCAAATTGGACTGTTATTGTAAAACTATTAGCGTGAATAGTTTTAAATCAATGTGCAAACGACTGCTTTGAGCTTTAAATAAAAAAGAGGCTTAGCAGGCAGAAAGGATAAGTGCATCAGAAGTAGGGACTAAAGAGAGAAGAAGGTAGTAGAACAATAGCTCTAT
Source organism: Neotragus pygmaeus (assembly GCA_006410875.1). NCBI lineage: Eukaryota > Metazoa > Chordata > Mammalia > Artiodactyla > Bovidae > Neotragus > Neotragus pygmaeus. The sequence continues at coordinate 396,115 of SJYV01023575.1, read as the reverse complement.
GAACACTAATGACAGATTTCAATAACTTTGTAGTTGTTTCTTAGTTGTTACTTCCAATTTCAACTCTGGATAGGAAAATCAAAGCTGAGGCCCTGCTATTTTGCTTTGGGAAATATCTCCCCAATTCTCCCATGAGATCACCTCTCTTTCACCTGTTGGTAATACCAGGCTTTGACTTGAAAACTGTTTGAGAAAGAGTTTCTCCCTCAAAAGAAAAAAAAAAAAAGTTTAGATATCACAACTCCAGAACATTAAAGACAGTTGTGAAAGAAGCACTGAAATGGGGCTTGGGAGCCCCAAGTTTATTCTGGCTCTTTCTCCTGTAGTGCCTCCTTCATTTCACCTCGGGAACCTCCCCTTTTTTTGTTTCCGTTGGACCAGGATCTAAGTATCTTATTAACTGGAGTCCTTCCAACTCTTAACATTTTCATGGGGAGATGCATTTTGCAGCATAATTTGATTTTTATCACTCCTCATTTTTGTTGTCATCTCTTAAATCATTTTAATTTGTGGGAGCACCTATAATTTTAGAGGATGGAGGAGACTGGCGAGCTGTGGTTAATTACAGGTAAACAGCATTTTGAGGTGAGGCTGTGAGATAGCACAAGCCTATGTTAATTCTAACTATTTTACACTGGGTTATCATTAGGAGAACTTGTTTCAAAATGCCTTTAACTTATAGAGATGACCGTAGACATAGTTAAGATAACCTAGGATCAAGATATCACTGTCAGACTCTTGTTATAGTGACCTATTTAATTTCTTTACCTTGAGACCCACCTGGAAGTCCTGAGGCTGGAAAAATGGCTGTGCATCTCCAAAGCGGAAAAGGTTATGATCTCTAGAGAGGGCACCCAGGAAATCTAAAGAGAAAATGCCTAGTACCTGTTTGTGTAGAGATTCATAGTCTTTGTTCATACACCAAACTTTCAGAGACTTGTCAGCACACAGGGATATCTGGCTACACTAATGTGAACTCCTCATTTTGTTGTAAGAGTTTATAGTGTGAACTTTCCTGGTAGTGACGGGCATAAATTCTAGCGAATTTATCCTCCCCCCTCCAAGAGCTATATTTATGACAGAAAATAAAGCAATAAAGCTATCTGCTGGTCCACAGATGCAAAATTAATTCTTTAAAAAAAATTATTTCTTTTGTTATTTGCAAGGATATCCAGGGAGCCTATAATGAGGAGACTATCTAGAATGTGAGTTGTGAAGGACTTTTTCACCTGCCTGGAATACAGAACACATAAAAAAGAGCTAATATAAAGTATAAGCTTTGACTCCAAATGATCATGTAAGAAAGTGTTTATAACCCATGAGGTGCTCCGAGTTTGAGGTGAGAAATGGTAGGATAGAATCTAGCTCATTGACTGACTCCTAATCCCCATCACAGCACAGTAGTAATAACGGACATACACAAATCCAAAGGCTTATTGTAACACCATTCATTCAAATATTTAATCAGTACATTCTATAGGCCAGGCAATATTTTAGGCTCTGAGGACATAGTGTGAAGAAGACATTTAGACAATATCTCTTCATTCATGGAAATTATTTTATTGTGAGCAAAAGAGTAAACAATATGCGTTTTAGTACTACAGAATGTAATGTCATCTACTAAAATAAACTTGGGTAAGATGATAGAGCAAGAGGGTTGAAGGTTAACATTATGCAGTGTGGTATTGGGAGTCCTGACTGATGAGATGATATTTCAGCAGGTAACTGAAAAGTTAGGAAAGCAATAAAACTGGTATTTGAAAGCAAATCTTTACATATTTCATTAAGCTTATTTTAAGACTGATATGACTATTCTGTTTTCTATACCTAAAATTTCCACTTTCTTCACAAATTTTAGCATTTAAGACCTAATTCATGATATACTTTGTTTCTTGGTATAATTTAGCATAATCTTGGGTAAAATTCCCCCATTTTAGTCTGAAGATCCCTTTCTTGACTTTCACAGTGCAACTAATAACTTTTCCTCTTTCTTGAGAAAAATAGAATCAACACAGGTGATAATGAAGTGGGTTGCATGAGGCTTTGTAGGCCCTTTTTAAAACACAAAATATTATAGTGAGTATTTCTAGCAACAATTTTGTGAAAACTTTCTTTCTATAGAAACTATCCTTCCTAAATTTGTTTATGCTTTATTATTGTTCAATTGCCAAGTCATGTCCAGCTCTTTGCACCTCCATGGACAGCAGCATGCCAGGCTTCCCTGTCCCTCACCATCTCCCAGAATCTGCCCAGCTTATGTCCATTGAATCACTGATGGCAAATAACCATCTCATTTTCTGTCTCCTTCTGTGTTCAATCTTTCCCAGCATCTACGTTGCTGAGACTAAAAAATGTCTACCCACAGCAACTGCCTCAAATGAGATCCCAGAGTTACAAGTGACTTTTACCCCTTTACATCATTTTTCCACAGGTGGAGGTGCGCACCGCAGAGTCACCCTGTGTGTGTCAGGCAGAGTGTCCTGTCTACCCCCAACAAAAGTAAATGCATGGCCTGAATGATTTGGACTTCTTTAAAAGCAAGTTTTTAAAGGCTGTGGTACAAAATACCACATAATATAAAATTTACAATATTAACCATTTCTAAATGTATAGTTTAGTTGTATTAAGTATATTCACATTGTTGTGCAACCAGTCTCCAGAACTTCATCTTACAAAACTGAAACTCTGTACCTATTAAACAGTCACTCCCTATTTCCCTCGCATTTCAGCCCTTGCAACCACCATTCTACTTTCTGTTTCTGTGAATTTGACTACTCTTGGATTTGCATATGTGATATCACACAGTATTTGTCTCTTTATGACTGGCTTATTTCATTTAGCCTAATTCATCCACAGTGCAGCATGTGTCAGAATTTCTTTCCATTTCAAGACTGAATAGTATTTCATTTTGTATATTACATATACGTATATATCAAGTTTTCTCATTCCATTTATAAAACAGTTTTATTGATATATAATTAATATAAGATGCTGAACACATTTCACATTTAAAGTGTTCAATTTTGTAAATTGAGATGTATGAATTCACTCATGAAACAACCGCTACTATCAACGTAGTGGACATATTTTCTTGGGATCCAAAATCACAAAATCATGACTGCAGGAACGGTAACTGCAGTCATGAAATTAAGATGCTTGCTCCTTGGAAAAGCTATGAAAAACCTAAACAGCTTATTAAAAAGCAGAGACATTATTTTTCCAACAAAGGTCTGTATAGTCAAAACTATGGTTTTCCGGTGGTCATATAGGGATATGAGAGTTGGATCATAAAGAAGGCTCGGCCCTGAAAAATTGATGTGTTTGAAACTGTGGTATTGGAGAAGAGTCTTGAGAGTCCCTTGGACTGCAAAGAGATCAAACCAGTAAATCCTAAAGGAAATCAACACTGAATATTCATTACAAGGACTGAAACTGCAGCTGAAATTCCGATACTTTGGTCACCTGATGGATAGGGCTGACTCATTGGAAAAGATCCTAATGCCAGGAAAGATTGAAAGCAGGAGAAGGGGATGACAGAGGTTGAGATGGTTGGTTGGCATCACTGACTCAATGAACATGAGTTTGAGCAAACCCAGGAGATGGTGTTCCCTGGGAAGCTTGGTATGCTGAAGTCCATGGGGTCTCAAAGAGTCAGACACAGCTGAGCGACTGAACAACAACAATCCATCACCTGTGAAAGTTCTCTCATGCCCTTTCTAATCTCCCCTTCTAGTCTTCCCTGAACCGGGGAATGGGAAGGCTACAAACTGTCATCAAACCTGTTTTCCACTACATTTTAAAGAACTGCTACTGTCACTCCATGTAATTAACTTGAGATTCATCTATATATTGCATATATAAACGTTTCTTTCTTTCTTTTTACCATTGATTAGTATTCTACAGTGGAGAAGGCAATGGCACCCTACTCCAGTAACTCTTGCCTGAAAAATCCCATGGACGGAGGAGCCTGGAAGGCTGCAGTCCATGGGGTCGCTGAGTTGGACACGACTGAGCGACTTCCCTTTTACTTTTCACTTTCAAGCATTGGAGAAGGAAATGGCAACCCACTCCAGTGTTCTTGCCTGGAGAATCTCAGGGATGGTGGAGCCTGGTGGGCTGCCGTCTATAAGGTCACAGAGTTGGACACGAGTGAAGTTAAGTCGCAGCAGCAGCAGCAGCAGTATTCTATAGTGGCCTCCCAGGTGGCATAGCAGTAAAGAATATGCCTGCCAATGCAGAAGACACAAGAGACACATTTTTAAAGTTTTTTAATTTTTTAATTAAATGTTTTAATTTTTAATTTAATTTTTAAATTTAATTTTTAATTAATTTTTAAATTAAATTTAATTTAGTTTTAATTTAAAACATTAATTAAATGTTTTAAAATTTTAATTTTAATTTTAATTGGCAACCCAATCCAGTATTCTTGCCTGGAAAATCTCATGGACAGGGGAGCCTGGCAGGCTACAATCCATGGGGTCGCAGAGCATCAGGCTTGACTGCATGACTGAGCATGCACAGTATTCCATAGTACAAGTATATAACAGTTTGTTTATCCATTCACCTGTGATAGATTTTTATACATTATAAATACATGAGTATGGCAACTACAATTACAAACACATGAATGTTATAAATATATGTATTTAAGTCTTTCTGTGGATATTCTTTTATTTCTCTTGGAGAAATACCTAAGAATGGATGAAAAGATGCTATGCTAGATATATGTCTAACTTTTAAAGAAACTGTCAAAGTGCTTGAAGAATTTTACATTCCTATCAGTTTATATTAATAGTTCCAATTTCTCTACTTTCTTGCCAGTGCTTGGTATGTCAGTCTTTGAATTTTAGCCATTATAGAAGGAGTACAGTGATATCTCAGTTTGATTTTAATTTGCCTTTGCTACTGACTTATTAAGGTGAGAAAAAGAAAGATGAGCAATTTTTTATGTGATTATTTATCATTTTGGTGAAATATCTGTCAAAATCCCTGGTCCACTTATTCTTGAGTTGCTTGCTTTATTACTGAATTTGGAGCTTTACAAAATATACTGTGGGCCCAAGTCCTTTAGCAAATAAATGATTTCCAAATATTTTCTCCTAGTCTATAGGCTTATGTTTTTATTCCATTAATTATTCCAGAAAAGAAAAATATTTTATTTTGATGAAGTCTAATTTATGTATTCTTTTCTTGTATGGATAATACTTTTGATATTACTTTATTTCTAAGAAATTAGCCTAGTCCATGAAACAGGAGAGTGAAAAAGTTGGCTTAAAGCTCAACATTCAGAAAACGAAGATCATGGCATCTGGTCCCATCACTTCATGGGAAATAGATGGGGAAACAGTGGAAACAGTGTCAGACTTTANAACACCAATACAGTATACTGACACATATATATGGAATTTAGAAAGATAGTAATGATGACCCTGTATGTGAGACAACAAAAGAGACACAGACATAGAGAATGGACTTTTGGCCTCTGAGGGAGAGGGAGAGGGTGGGATGATTTGGGAGAGTGGCACTGAATCATGTATACCATCATGTAAGAAACGAGGCGCCGGTCTCAGGATGCAGGACATATGGGACTGGTGCACGGGGATGATCCGGAGGGGCGTTGTGGGGTGGGAGGTGGGAGGGGGATTCAGGATTGGGAGCTCGTGTACACCTGTGGTGGATTCATGTCGATGTATGGCAAAGCCAATAGAGTATTGTAAGTAAAAAAAAAAAAAAAAAAAAAAAAAGACTAAAGAAAAGGTAGAGCCTCAGAAAGCATTTTCAGAAGTAATGCCTGAATTGTGGCTTGAAGAATGAATGGGAGTAAACAAAGCAGAAAAGGAAAGCGCGAGAGTGATAAAGCAAAGATTTGAGGAGAAATTCCTGTGGGGATGGGGGGATATCCCTAGGGGGATAAAGATATACTAATACAAAGATATTACAGATATGGGTACGTTTGAGGAACTACAAGTAATTCATTATGGCTAAGAAAAGAGTATAGAAATATCTCCAGAAAGAATGAAGAGACAGAACCAAAGCAAAAACAATACCCAGTTGTGGAAGGGGCTGGTGATAGAAGCAAAGTCCAGTACTATAAATAGCAATATTGCACAGAAACCTGGAATTTAGGTCCATGAATCAAGGTAAATTGGAAGTGGTCAAACAAGAGATTGTAAACATTGAAATTTTAGGCATCAGTAAACTAAAATACACTGGAATGGGTTAATTTAACTCAGATGATCATTATATCTACAATTGTGGGCAAGAATCCCTTTGAAGAAATGGAGTAGCCATCATAAGAGTCAAAAGTGCGGTACTTGGATGCAGTCTCAAAAACGACAGAATGATCTCTGTTGTTTTCCAAGACAAACCATTTAATACCATGATAATCCAAGTCTATGCCTCAACAGTAATGCGAAGAAGCTGAAGTTGAACAGTTCTATGAAGACCTACAAAACCTTTTAGATCTAACACCCCCAAAAGGTATCCTTTTCATTATAGGGGACTGGAATGCAAATGTAGGAAGTCAAGAAACACCTGGAGTAACAGGCCAATTTGGCCTTGGAGTACAGAATGAAGCAAAGCAAAGGCTATTAGAGTTTTGCAAAGAGATCACGCTGGTCTTAGCAAACAACACAAGGGAAGACTCTAACATGGACAACACCAGATGGTCAGCACCAAAATATGATTGATTATATTCTTTGCAGCCAAAGATGGAGAAACTCTATACAGTCAGCAAAAACAAGACTGGGAGCTGACTGTGGCTCAGATCATGAACTCCTTATTGCCAAATTCAGACTTAAATTGAAGAAAGTAGGAAAAACCACTAGACCAATCAGGTATGACCCATATCAAATCCCTTATGATTATACAGTGGAAGTGGGAAATAGATTAAAGGAACTAGATCTGATAGACAGAGTGCCTGATGAACAATGGATGGAGGTTCGTGACATTGTACAAAGACAGGGAGCAAGACCATCCTCAAGACAAAGAAATGCAAAAAACCAAAATGGCTTTCTGAGGAGGCCTTAAAAATAGACGTGAAAAGAAGAGAAGCAAAAAGCAAAGAAAAAGATACACCCATTTCAATGCAGAGTTCCAAAGAATAACCAGAAGAGATAAAAAAAAAAACCTTCCTCAGTGATCAGTGTGAAGAAATAAGGAAAACAATAGAATGGGAAAGACTAGAGATGTCTGCAAGAAAATTAGAGATAGCAAGGGAACATTTCATGCAAAGATGGGCAAAAAAAAGGACGGAAATGGCATGGTTATCCCTACTTTCTTCAATTTAAGTCTGAATTTGGCAAGTATATAAAACATCTATTATATATATTAGTGCCTGACAGTTTTTTAAAAATGATATCTCTATTATTACTTTTATTTACTTATTGCATCTTAACGTTTTCTTTTCTGCTTTTTTTTTTGTAGCGCTGTGGTTAGTCACTCATTCATGTCTGACTCTTTGACTCCATGAACTTTAGCCTGCCAGGCTTCTCTGTCCATGGGGATTCTCCAAGCAAGAATACTGGACTGGGTTGCTATGCCCTTCTCCAGGTGATCTTCTCAACCCAGGGATAGAATCCAGGTCCCCCGTGTTGCAGGTGGATTCTTTACCATCTGAATCCCATGGAAGTCCAAGAATACTGGAGTGGGTAGCATATCCCTTTTCCAGGGGAACTTCCTGACCCCAGAATTGAACTGGGGTCTCCTGCATTAGAGGTAGATTCTTTAACTGAGCTACCTGGGAAGCTTTTACATTCTCACACAGACAGGAGAGACCATTTTTTCCCCTCTACTCTCAATATGTTACTTTAAAATCTAAGCATTCACATGTTAAAGTAAAAATTGACATTGTACTTAGCAGCCTCTAACCTGCACCAATCATCCCCTTGCCCAAGGTATATCCTGATTTAAAATAAGGATGCATGCACTGGTTTTGGTATAATTCTGTTCTTAGCCACTCATAGGGTATTCATTTTTAATGATTTCATATGCCACTTTCACACTCATCTCCATTTACGAGTATTTAGCTATCTCTAGATATCATCTACTTTTATTATGCAATTTTCAGACCATATACATAAGATTATGAATAATTAATGCATTGTCATGCATATTAATAACGATAAAATTTTATCCCCACTTATCATTTATCAATATGCTTCCATATTGTAATAAAAGTCAGCTTTTCATTTAGCTGAGCTTATGTTCATAAAAACAACATCAACAATGTTCATAATAGGTACATTCATATTATAAATAAAGTTTAATAATTTTTCTTACTTGTGTTTAAAATAGATCAACAAGCATTTTTACTTTTGGAGTAAAAATGAAATTAATGCAGCTATCTGATTCAAATTTTGTAAAAAAAAGTATTTCAATAAAAAGTGAAATGTAAAATGATCCCAGGTCTTCAGAAGATGTTGTAGCACTAATGAGCAGGCTACAGAGTTGCTATGTATGTAGAAATGATAGATTTTCTAGGTCATAGAGTTTTGGAGCTGGAATGAGTCAACAAGTGTCAGCTGAGTGGCCACAACTGTTGAACCAGGGATAGATTAGGTGAATACTGAATGAGAATGAAATTGCCACTAATTCATGGATTCTCGCTACCTCACCAACACAGTAGGAAAGGTTGACTTGGTTATTGCTGAAACCCTGCCCTAGGATATTTATTTAGAAAGTCTGGTGGTTTTCTGAAAGGCTTACCAAGTTTCTTATAAGTGCACTGAAGCTCACTGAATCTGTTCATCCTTGTCTAACTTTGCAAACAGTCCCTTGGTCAACATCTCAGTGTCCTAGGAATACACCAGCTGCTGTTGCTCAGACTCTTTAACAATCTCTCTCCACGAAAAGTCTTGCCAGAGAGATTAATAAAAAGGAAATATTTATTCAGTTTCTTTCAAGTCTGCTGCCTAATTTCTTGCTGACTGAATGGTTTTTGGTGTTTGGCATGTGGACTAATGTAAATGGACAAATCAGGAGTCCCAATCCAGTCATGTATTCATAAACCCTGAGAGTGAGTGGAGTTTCTTGACCCTAGTTGCAGAACATCTCCTGGGGAGCTTTTAAATATTATTACTGGCATGGCCCCTCCACAGCCAATTAAGTCACAAGTTCCGAGAATGTATTCTGGGTACTGATTGTTTTAGTTTCCAAGAAGATTCTAATTTGCAGCCAGAGTTGAGAACAATGGTTGCAGTTTTCTAAAGTGATTTAGAGATCATGCAGAGCACCTCAGTGGCTGTCTAATCCAGTATATGAAACAAATCAAGGTAGGTCTGGTTAACAGGGAGAGGAAAATTTCAGACTTCTGTTTGCTCCTCCTCCATGTTCCAAAATCATTGCAGATGGTGACTGCAGCCATGAAACTAAGACACTTGTCCTTAGAAGAAAAGTTATGACCAAACTAGACAGAATATTAAAAAGTAGAGACATTACTTTGTCAACAAAGGTCCATCTAGTCAAAGCTGTGGTTTTTCCAGTAGTCATGTATGGATATGAGAGTTGGACTATAAAGAAAGCTGAGCACTGAAGAATTGATGCTTTTGAACTGTGGTGTTGGAGAAGGCGCTTGAGATTCCCTTGGACTGCAAGGAGATTCAACCAGTCCATCCTAAAGGAAATCAGTCCTGAATATTCATTGGAAGGGCAGATGCTAAAGCTGAAACTCTAACACTTTAGCCACCTGATGCAAAGAACTGACTCACTGGAAAAGATCCCAATGCTGGGAAAGATTGAAGGCAGGAGAAGGGGGTGACAGAGGATGACATGGTTGGATGGCATCACCAACTCAATGGACATGAGTTTGAGTGAACTCTGGGAGTTGGTGATGGACAGCGAGGCCTGGTGTGCTGTAGTCCGTGGGGTCACAAAGAGTCGGACACGACTGAGCAACTGAACTGAACTGATGTGTCAAGGAGAAAATTATTCAGTTATTCAGTGACAGACTATTTTCTTGGGCTCCAAAATCACTGCAAATGGTGATGGCAGCCATGAAATTAAAAGACGCTTGCTCCTTGGAAGAAAAGTTATGGCCAACCTAGACAGCATATTAAAAAGCAGAGACATTACTTTGCCAACAAAGGTCTGTCTAGTCAAAGCTAGTGTTTCCAGGTTCATGTATGGATGTGAGAGTTGGACCATAATAAAGGCTGAGCACCAAAGAATTGATGCTTTTGAAGAAGACTCTTGAGAGTCCCTTGGACTGTAAAGAAATCAAACCAACCAATTCTAAAGGAAATCAATTCTGAATATTCATTGGAAGGATTGATGCTGAAGCTGAAGCTCCAATACTTTGGTCACCTGATG
>SJYV01023575.1:357187-385170 GCA_006410875.1 Neotragus pygmaeus | reverse complement strand
GAAGAAAAGTTATGACCAAACTAGACAGAATATTAAAAAGTAGAGACATTACTTTGTCAACAAAGGTCCATCTAGTCAAAGCTGTGGTTTTTCCAGTAGTCATGTATGGATATGAGAGTTGGACTATAAAGAAAGCTGAGCACTGAAGAATTGATGCTTTTGAACTGTGGTGTTGGAGAAGGCGCTTGAGATTCCCTTGGACTGCAAGGAGATTCAACCAGTCCATCCTAAAGGAAATCAGTCCTGAATATTCATTGGAAGGGCAGATGCTAAAGCTGAAACTCTAACACTTTAGCCACCTGATGCAAAGAACTGACTCACTGGAAAAGATCCCAATGCTGGGAAAGATTGAAGGCAGGAGAAGGGGGTGACAGAGGATGACATGGTTGGATGGCATCACCAACTCAATGGACATGAGTTTGAGTGAACTCTGGGAGTTGGTGATGGACAGCGAGGCCTGGTGTGCTGTAGTCCGTGGGGTCACAAAGAGTCGGACACGACTGAGCAACTGAACTGAACTGATGTGTCAAGGAGAAAATTATTCAGTTATTCAGTGACAGACTATTTTCTTGGGCTCCAAAATCACTGCAAATGGTGATGGCAGCCATGAAATTAAAAGACGCTTGCTCCTTGGAAGAAAAGTTATGGCCAACCTAGACAGCATATTAAAAAGCAGAGACATTACTTTGCCAACAAAGGTCTGTCTAGTCAAAGCTAGTGTTTCCAGGTTCATGTATGGATGTGAGAGTTGGACCATAATAAAGGCTGAGCACCAAAGAATTGATGCTTTTGAAGAAGACTCTTGAGAGTCCCTTGGACTGTAAAGAAATCAAACCAACCAATTCTAAAGGAAATCAATTCTGAATATTCATTGGAAGGATTGATGCTGAAGCTGAAGCTCCAATACTTTGGTCACCTGATGTGAAGAACTGACTCGTTAGAAAAGCCCCTGATTCTGGGAAAGATTGAAGGCGAGAAGAGAAGAGGTTGAGATGGTTGAATAGCTTCACTGACTCAATGCACATGAGTTTGAGCAAGCTCTGGGAGATGGTGATGGGCAAGGAAGCCTGGTGTGCTGCAGTCTATGAGGTTGAAAAAAGTCAGACAGGACTGAGTGACTGAACAACAACAAACTATAGTATTCCATGTTTACTATTACCAAATTAAGAATATAAAAATCACTGAATTTAGTGGCTTGCACAAAGTAATACAGACTTTGAAAGACTAGTCATGCTTTCTGACTTGAATTTCAGTCCCTGTTCTACTTTTCTATATTGCTTTAGCCATATTAACATGAACCATGATGCTTCTCCTTTAAAATAACGTTTAGCATGATAACTATGAGTCATTTTTCACACTGCACTCAAGTAATTTGTAAACCAGCAGTACCTTTGTGTGTTTCTTTCATCATATTTGCAAAAACATAATGTTGGACATTTTCATTCTATCTTTATTTCAATATAGGACTCTATATCTAAATTAATTTGAAAGACATACTATAAACTCATCCAGTGGAGACTCCTACCATCTTGTTTTTCTGGGATTAGTGTTTGCTTGCAAGGTCATTTGTACCTATTCATGTTTTTTCCCACCTTGCATCTGACATGGTGGAAGAAACCAATGACTCTGGTCATTGCAGACGGAAGGATGAATTCCAGCCTAAAGAAAAGCAAATAAGATGATGGAGCCAAATGCGAATTAAAGCACCTGACAGTGGTTCTGTGATGAGAACACAGACTACTTTTTAATGTAGCCTCTTGTCACATTTTATGTTATGATTTTGTCCTATTTATTGGAGATGAATACTGAAGAAGTGACTAAATAAGAGGGCAAGGAATCAGGATAATTGGTGTCATCTCAGCAGAAAGAGAAGGCAGAAAATAGTATTTTTTTTTTTCTCAGTCTCTGTTACTGCATATGCCTCGTCTACACATTCTGAAATAACCTTGGAATGTTTCCTTTATTCCCTGATATTTCTGGCACTGTCCAGCGGTGAGAAACTATGATTGGCAGAGGGCAGATAGAACTCTGAAATCCTGAGGGTAGTAAATGTATTTATTTGTATATGATGTATATTCTCTGAGTATGCTGTGGCACTTATTACTCCATTTCTGAAGACCTTTCAAACTCTCCATTTCTTTTCAAAAATACAACTACAGCTGAATCCCTTCTGAGCAGAAAAGATTGATCACCTTTTACATCTTGGGAAGAGTTTATATGTTAGGACCGCTTGTGGGAAAAAAAATTTTTTTATAAATATTTGAGAATTGGAGATTAAGAGTTTAAACCTTAGACATTTCTTAAACCTTAGACATTATCTAAACCTTAGACATTATCTAGGGCTATGTAATTGATTCCCTCTCAAATATTGTGTATGTTCTTATCTTTGAGATAACATATATATTTTACATAAACCTGGGGGAAACATTTGCCAACAGACACCAAAATACAAAAACATTGCTAATAGTGATGTTTATAATAGCAAGATTAAATTGAGAACTATCTAAAAGTTTTTTGAAAAGAGAATGACTAAACTGAGATTAATGAATACATTGGAATAATATATAACATTGGCAGTGAAAATTATAGCTATTTATCATGGACTAAAGTTTCACAAAATCAAGTGCACAAACTCATGTGACACTAGTGGAATTATCAATTTAAATGACTGCTTTGGAAAATAATTTATTATTATATTATTGAAAATATAATGAACATTGTGAAATGTTTACTATGTTCCATTTATTTTCCTAACTTTACCAATATTATTTCATTTTATCTTTATAATTGTGAGGTACATACTGTAATTTTAATCACTTTATATATAAGGAAATTGATATAGAGAGTTTAGGTAACTTGGTCAGCATCAAAAAGCCCATTACTGGTTCCAGCAGCCTTGAATCTAGGCAGTCTGACTTCAGAGTTCATCCTCTTAACCATTATATTACACTGTTCCTTTCAACTAGTAAAATCAGTAACTTCACTTATTAACATATATCATAGCAGAATTTTTTCCAATGTGCAAAGATACAAATATGCTCATAGCAATTATGTTGATAATAAAAAGAAAAACCTAAAAACCCATTGAGAAGAGAGTAGGTAAATAATTGAAATGTACAGAATAATGTTACACCATGCCACTAACTGTACAATGCAAACAAATATCAAAAAGTGTTGGTTGATAAAAGCAAGGGCAGAGAACATATATCATATATAAAAATATATGTTCAAATACTTGAAAACCTAATCAGTATATATTTACATGTATATTAAGACTATTAAGTTTGTACATCAGACTACCACAAAAACAATGGCTGATAACTATTTGAAAAAAAAGTTCCACTTCACATGAATTTTTAAGTTAAACACAGGGTGATGTGATTTTTTTTATTTGTTTACTGAGTTGACAAAAAATATGCATGTTTCAATGTATAACCTTTAATGAGAAAATTTGAAAATATATATCAAAGACTTTACCATGAATTTTTAAAAATAATTTTTGGTTAAACATCCATGTGAGAAAATAACCAGAGATGTGCATAAAGATACTTTTGAAACATAGCTTTGCTTATGAAAATTAAAAATTGGAAATAATACATATTAGTTTACCGCTGCTGCTGCTGCTGCTAAGTCGCTTCAGTCGTGTCTGGCTCTGTGTGACCCCAGAGATGGCAGCCCACCAGGCTCCCCCATCCCTGGGATTCTCCAGGCAAGAGTACTGGAGTGGGTTGCCATTTCCTTCCCCAATGCATGAAAGTGAAAAGTGAAGGTGAAGTCACTCAGTCGTGTCCGACCCTCAGTGACCCCATGGACTGAAGCCTTCCAGGGTCCGCCGTCCATGGGATTTTCCAGGCAAGAGTACTGGAGTGGAGTGCCATTGCCTTCTCTTATTAGTTTACTAAGGCTACCATAAGAAAATAACACAGACTGAGTGATTTAAGAAACAGAATTACATATTCTCACCATTCTGGAAGCTAGATGTCCAAGATCAAGGTGTCAGCGGTTTGGTTTCTTCTGAAGGCCTCTTGCTCACTGACATGCAGATTTGCAGATCCGGTCTTCTGGCTGTGTCCTCACGTGGTCATCCCACTGTCTATTCTTGTCTGTATCCTATTCTTTACTTTTTATAAGATTACCAAGTTGTGTTGAATTGGGGTTCATCCTAAGGATCGCATTTTAACTTAGCGATCTTTTTAAAGACCAAATCTCCAAATACAGTCACATTCTGAGGTACTGGTGGTTGGGGATTCAGATATGTATTTGGAAAGGAAACAGTGCAGTGCATAAATTCAAGTAAGTATTTACTAATCCAAAATGAGGTAATATAAAATAATTTAATACAATATAGCGAACAAAAAATAAAAGCTATTTGAAGTCTCCTCAGTGGCATGGAACAATTCTCATGATCTATCGGTTGAAAAATATGTTTATAAATATGAATGTATACTCTAAATTTGATCACAAGAAACCATGGCAACAAAAAGATTAATAGTAATTATAGTGGTAGCATCTTGATTATTTTTTATTTTGCATACTCAAGGTTACCTACGTTGAATATTATTATTTTATGATCAAAAGAGCTTTTAATTTACTACATGGAGACGATTACACTTCAAGAGCAAGCCATTAATACATTAAGAGCAACATTCCCTGGTAAAATTTATTATTTTATTTATTCAACCAATATTTACTGACTGTCAATTCTATGCCTAGAAATCAGGATGAAAATGGAGAATTTGGAGGATAAATAACTTTCTTTTTATGTAAAATATTTATGCATATATATACCCATGACCTAGGTTTGTAAATTTGTGACTCAGAATAAAATTTGTGATTTCAGAATTTTTAAGGCAAAGTTACCAAGTTCTGTTATGTATCTAATAAAACACAGGAGATAGTTATATAAGAGAACAAATAAAGAAGAGGAGGCTCATGACAAATTTCTTGAAAAAATTGAAAGGGAGCCATATGTAGAAGAATACGTAATTTGTAGGTACATTTTAGGAAATGGAGCTAGTACAAATGGGTGGAAGTTTGATTACATATATGGAAAAAAAAATTCCTTAAAAAGTAGTATTTAAAAAGCATCACAGACACTCTTGGGAGGTACTGAGTTTTCTGTAATGATAGTGTTAAAATTTTGTTTACACTGGCAATGCCTAATAGAATTTTTTGTGGTGGTGGCAAGGCTCTGTACCTCTGCTGTTCAATGGAGAATCCACTAGCTCCATGTGTCAGCTTATGAGCATATGAAATGTGACCAACAACTGAAAAATTGGATGTTTACTTTTAAGTTTTTCATTAATTTAAATTCATGCATCTACATGTGGCTAGTGACTCACCAGACAGTACAGGTCTAGCAAACCTTTTGGCAGGAGAAAACCAATTTGAATGTTTAATGAGTAACACAGTTAAAGTATATGACTGTTTAAGGATTCTCCTAGCCTAATGTCGTATGTTTCTTTGAATTTGAAGTTATGGGACAGTTCTTTCTTTTGTGTCCCTTATGAGAAAGAAACATATCCTGGTTGGATATGGCCAGTGAACATGTTTAGATTGTCCAAAGTGCTATGAAAACATGTTTTCCAAAATTGAAGGAGTGGTAGAGATGAGAGTATTCAATATAACATGAATAAATGGGGCTACTAAATGTTCAAAATGTTACACAATTCAACTAAAAGTGACAAGGGACAATCATGTGTGAAATGCAATATCTTAAAGGTACTATTACAGATCATTTATACAAATCCCAAATGTGTAAATTAGAAAACTGAGACCCAGACAGGACTCTTGTCCACTAGACTCTCATATAAATTTTAGGCACCCCTTAAGAGCAGGTTTTTAAACAATACTAATTAAAAAGTGGTGATTGTCAGAGTGGACACTGCAACTCTGGTCAGCTGAGTGAATTGAGTCCACATTCCACTCTACCATGCTTTCTGAAAATGCATATAAACCAAGAAGACCCTGAGAACATACTCACAGTAATAACACCACTGACACATCTAGGAATGCCAAAGACTTAAACTCTTTACATGTATGTTCTAGCTGCTGCTGCTGCTAAGTCATGTCAGTCGTGTCCGACTCAGTGCGACCCCATAGACGGCAGCCCACCAGGCTCTGCCATCCCTGGGATTCTCCAGGCAAGAACACTGGAGTGGGTTGCCATTGCAACAGAGACATGGCTTAAAATTTCAAGCTAGTTTATATATGATATTAGACATGTTTAAATTAAATAAATATATATTAAAAAAATATTTCAAACTAGTTTAAAGAAAGTGTACCAGAATGTGTTTCTTGTGACGGGATAAGTAATCTTTGAAGGTTTATTTCTACAGACTATTCAAGTAACTGAGTAAGCAATGACCTATGTCTTTGACAAATATGTTATCTATAATAAGCAGGGCTTTGAAGTGAGAACTGCAACTTGAAAACTAGTTGCCTGGATTATAACAAGCATTAATGTCAGGAAAGTCCATTGAGAAGTGACCTCCAACAACAAGCTTTTGTCATTTAGACTTAGTCCACATTCTTTGTCAAACTCAGTGTGAGTAACACTATTGACCTTTTGCTTTGCATTAAAAGGTCATTAGGAAAAGTTAAGCCTCCTGTGTGTCCAATCACTTTTGAAGTTTGCCTTTCTCAGCACTCCATTTAAGAGGTTATCAAAGGATGGGGAGAAGAAATCAGATAAAGGCACTGCAAACTTTAAATCTGTAAACTACATCAAGCAGTTCAAATTGTCACCTGCCATTTAGCTGTATAATTAGAAATGCCTTCCTTTCAACTTAATTCAAATATCATATCTCATTGTGATAGCAATGGTATGCTACCTTCACCAGTGCCTTACTGTGTTTATTTCTACACTTCAGTGTTAGAAATAGAATCTCTTGTTGTTTTCTAAGCTTCTTTTTCCAATGGCTCTTCCGTATCGAAGACATCTCAGAAAAACTCTCAAACTGAATTGCTATGGCTTGGAAAGAAGTGATAAGTAAAAGTATTGGGTGTTATAAAGTGGTTACACTAGAAGATGTAGGGTGAGAAAAGCTCATTTTAATTTAAGAATATGTTTTGGAATACTGGTAAGCATCATAGAAGTATAGATATTGTATGAATAAAATATTGTTTGATTGCTATTAAGAGAAAGGAACAGATAGTGAAATGTTAAGTTTTTAACTAGTGGATAAATAAAAACCTATGATATAATCATGCCAAGGTCAACCTTAGGAAAAGTATTTTGCCCTCATTTTTCTAGGTGAAAACTGTGTATAATCTGCTTCAACTTATTTCACAAAGATGGCTTCCCTGGTGGCTCAGAGGTTAAAGCGTCTGCCTCTAATGCGGGAGACCTGGGTTCAATCCCTGGGTCGGGAACCATCCCCTGGAGAAGGAAATGGCAACCCACTCCAGTATTCTTGCCTGGAGAATCCCATGGGTGGAGAAGCCTGGTAGGCTATAGTCCACGGGGTCGCAGAGTCGGACATGACTGAGCGACTTCACCTTGCTTCACCTTAATGCAACAGTACATACATCTATAAATGTCTCAATGCCCCTCTGAGAAAAAAGTGTATACATTTTTGCCATTGTTATTAAAATCATAATTATACTTAATGAAGTAAAAAATATGTTGCTATTATTGATATAAATGGATTTTTGGAATAAGAAGATAAGAATTGGTTGGACAATAGCGTGAAGAACAGTATCTGATTGCACAGGTGTGACATTCTAAAACTCCAAATTCCTAGGTTTAGGAGCACACAGCTTCAAAAACCAAAGACTATAGGATTGCTTTTTACGGAAACATGTAATTTTCCTGAAAGCTGCTATGTTATGAATTATATAGAGTAATAAGTATAGGTCTGTGATAATATGTTGTCCTATTTTGGGCTTTAATTTGTATAGCAGTGAGGGTAATTCCATAAAGTTTCCTCTCTGTGTGAATATACGTACTACATTCAAATTAATCTTTGTCAAGCTATTCCTTTTTGTCTTTATTTTAAAATACTTCTGTTTACTGAAGTATTATGCTAAAATGGAAAATATAAATTTGAAGATAAAATTTATTCGGTTCATATTTTTTAAATTTTCTGGATGCAAAGATAGATTATCACAGAAATCCATTATTGTCTTTTAAATCATTAAATGGATGCTACTACAGGCAGTTGGCTTGTTGTTTCTTGGCTCTTCCAATATGACAATGAGTGTATGTATACTCTATGAGTTGATTCATAATTTGGACCCTGCTTTTTGATAAGGTATGTTTCCAGCTAGCTCTTTGAGAAGGTTCTGCGTGTATTATCTTGATGTCAAGCAGAAAGTACTGGCTTATCATTAGAGCCACATGGGTTTTCATAAATTTTGCCATCAGACAGATATTTGAATATTGTTAAGGAGACTTATGTTTCATTATTGTACTTTGTTTCAATCTTGAATTAAAGGTGGCTTGCAAAAAACATCCTGGCAACACAAGAATGTTTCTGTGTAAACTCTTGCAGCACATCAAACTAAAACAAACAAACAAACCCACAAATCTCATGTGTGTTAGTGATAGCTAATTAGGACAAACATCAAGCGTGGATCTCTTTAATTTGGCAGTCCCACTATAAATGGAGTGGTTATCAACACTAAAGTGGTCTATTTATCCTGAGATGAGGGAGGGATGGCCGTCAGCAGGAGAGAGGGTGGTTTCTGAATCACATGCTCTCTTTGGAAAGACATAGGAGATTCTGTTAAAAATACTTTGTTATTCAGGCACTTTAGAGAATACGCTCACCAGTCTCAGAGATTTAAAAATGTCTGGAGCTGCTGGCAGGCAGGATGAGAGAGAATTTAAAACATGGNTCTGAATCACATGCTCTCTTTGGAAAGACATAGGAGATTCTGTTAAAAATACTTTGTTATTCAGGCACTTTAGAGAATACGCTCACCAGTCTCAGAGATTTAAAAATGTCTGGAGCTGCTGGCAGGCAGGATGAGAGAGAATTTAAAACATGGTATAATAATTAAAAAAAAAAAAAAGTTCAACATCCAATCTACTGTGCTTTTTTCCTGTTTCTTTTTCTGGTGGTCTTATAATGGTCACAAAATAAAGGCATGAGAAGATACTCAATTACCGGAATGCTTCTAACAGAGAAAAGGCTTACTCAAGCATCTTCTTAGTTGAATATGGTAATGAAGATCTCAAAGTAGCCATGATGCTCTCTTTCATTTAATTTATACTAGAACAACTTGGTATGCTTGAGATCTCTCAGACTGTCAAGAGCAGCAAATTTGAGAAAGGAGGAAATAGTCCAGATCCCATGGTGAAAGTGCATAGTAGAAACTTAGTAGAGGAGTTCTGCTACTGACACTCAAAAAATCAAGGATATCTTTTCTTCAGATAAGATGATTTTTATTACTACTAAAATGAAAGCAACAACTACTGCTGCTACTAGAACAACAGCTGCTGTGCTATTTGTCAAATTGATAGGGCCAAGGGATGCCCATATAAATAGCTAAACATTATTTCTGGGTGTGGATGTGAGGGTATTTCTGGGAGAGATTAGAGTTGAATTGATGGGCTGAGTAAAGTAGATGGCCCTCCCCAAAGCTGGTGTTGTTTCAGCGACTAAGTTGTGTCTGTCTCTGAGACCCCATGGACTGCAGTACACCAGGCTTTCCTTTCCTGCACTATCTCTCAGAATTTGCTGAAACTCATGTACATTGAGTCGGTGATGCCATCTTATCCTCTGTTGTCCCCTTCTCCTCCTGCCTTTAATCTTTCCCAGCATCAGGGTCTTTTCCAATGAGTTGGCTCTTTGCATCAGGTGGCCAAAGTAGTGGAGCTTTGTCAGTCTTTCCAATGAATACTCAGGATTTATTTCCTTTAGGATTGACTGATTTGATCTCCTGCAGTCCAAGGGACTCTCAAGAGTCTTCTCCAATACCACAGTTTGAAAGCATCAGTTATTCAGCACTGTCTTCTTTATGGTCCAGCTCTCACATCGATACATGACTACTGGAGAAACCATAGATTTGACTCTACAGACCTATGTCAGCAAAGTGATGTCTTTGCTTTTTATACACTGTCTAGGTTTTTCATAGCTTTTTTTCCAAGAAGCAAGCGTCTTTAATTTCATGGCTACAGTCACCTTCCACTGTGATCTTGTAGCCCAAGAAAATAAAATCTGTTACTACTTCCACTTTTTCACCTTCTATTTGCCATGAAGTGATGGGATTGGACACCATGATCTTTGATTTTTGAATGTTAAGTTTTAAGCCAGCTTTTTCTCTCTCCTCTTTCACCTTCATCAAGAGGCTCTTTAGTTAACTCTTCACCTTCTGCCAATAGAGTGGGATTATCTGCATAGCTGAGGTTGCTGTTATTTCTCCTGGCAATCTTGTTTTCAGTGTGAGATTCATTCAGCCTGGCATTTCCCATGATGTACTCTGTGTATAAGTTAAATAAGCAAGGTGATAGTATATAACCTTGCATACACTTTTTCCCAATTTTGAACCAGTCCCATGTTCCATGTCCAGATCTAACTTGTTTTTGGACCTGTATACAGATTTCTCAGGAGATAGGTAGGTGGTCTGATATTCCCATCTCTAATAATTTTCCACAATTTGCTGTGATCTTCACAGTCAAGGGCTTTAGCATAGTCATTGAATCAGATTTTTTTTTAAATTTCCTTGCTTTTTCTATGATGCAACAGATGTTGAAATTTGATCTTTGGTTCTTCTGCTTTCCTAAATCTAGCTTGTACATCTGGGTGTTCTCAGTTCACTTACTGTTGAAGCCTATCTTGAAAGGTTTTGAGCATTACTTTGCTAGCTTGTGAAATGAATGCAACTATATGGTAGTTTGAACATTCTTTGGCATTGCTTTTCTTTGGAATTGGAACAAAAACTGACCCTTTTCAGTTCTGTGGCCATTGCTGAGTTTTCCAAATTTGCTGACATATTGAGTGCAGCACTTTAACTGCATAATCTTTTAGGATTTTAAAAACCTCAGCTGGAATTTTATCACCCTCACTATCTTTGTTCATAGTAATGCTTCCTAAGGCCCACTGGACTTCACACTCCAGGATGTCTGGCTCTTGATGAGCACTCCATCATGGTTATCCTGGTCATTAAGACCTTTTTTGTATAGTTCTTCTGTGTAGTCTTGCCAGCTCTTCTTAATCTCTTCTGCTTCTGTTAGGCCCTTCCATTGGTATACAATGTCCAATGCATTTGGTCTTAATAGAAGAAGAAGGCAAAGAAAGATTGAATTTTCTCTCTAAATCTTTGAGCTGGGAAATTGATCTGCTGCTTGCCCTTGTGCTCAGGCCTTCAGACCACACCACTGATTTTTCTGGGTCTCCAGCATATAATATAGTATATTCATATATATGCTAATATATATATGGGCTTCCCTAGTGGCTCAGCAGTAAAAAATTCACCTGCCAATGCAAGAGTTTGATCCCTGGGTCAAGAAGATCACCTGGAGAAGTAAATGGCAACCCACTCGGGAATTTTTGTCTAGGAAATCTCATGGACAGGGGAGCATGGTGTGCTAGAGTCCAAGGGGTTACAAAAGAGTAGGATACAACTCAGCAACCAAACAACAGCTATATATATATATACACAGATGTGTGTATATATTTATATCACTGTGTTTTATTTCTCTGGAGGACACTGATTAATATACCTGCCATTTGTTAAATAAATATGCTTTTAGTATCTGTATTATATTCTTTACTCACATTGTTGCTAATCCTCACTACAACCCACATACTCATGTGGCCTTACATTGTTGGTGCAGAAACAAGTTCAGTAGAATTAAACACTTTCAAGAAGCAAATGATGGATCCAGGATCTGTACCCATCAGAGTAGCTCAAAAACCCAAATTTAGTTATCATTTAGTCAATTAGTATGTGTGAGGTGCTTATCAGTGTGAGAAATTTCAGTCTGTAAATCTTCTATAGCAAAAAATACTTGTACATAGCTCTTTCCCTAAATTTCTCTAATCTGAGCTCTTTTGTCCTTCCCTACTTTCATGCATTGGAGAAGGCAATGGCAACCCACTCCAGCATTCTTGCCTGGAGAATCCCAGGGATGGGGGAGCCTGGTCGGCTGCCGTCTCTGGGGTCACACAGAATCGGACACGACTGAAGCGACTCAGCAGCAGCAGCAGCAGACCATCTTGGATTTTGAGGATCACCAGTGATGGATTCTTGTGACTACCTCAGTTCTGAATTGTTGCTTTAATTTTTTCTCATTTAACTTTAGTCCCCTTTTCCCCCCAGATATCTCTTTATAATTAAGACCTTTGCTTTATGCTTTACCATTTAAGGGCAATAGAATAGTAGCTTTTATTTCAATATCCTTTAGATATTATATCCAATAAATTAAATATCCAGTAAGTTAAATTATTTATTCTTTAAAAATTTATTGATGGCTTATATGTTGAGGAAACCAATGCAAATACAAACTAGCTTATGCCCTTAGAAACTTTTAGGCTAATTGAACTTAGACATAGAAAATCAGCAAAATACAATTCAGTGTAATACTTTGAATTATTATGATGGACATACATCAATAAATTCTTAAACTGAGGTGGAAGCATCAGGGGTTTCTCTTTGATGGAAATAGTGACTGAGTTGAGTGTAAAGCATCAAAAATGAGTTATTCAAACAAAGAAAAGTCAGTGCATTTCAAAAAAAGAAAACAGAATGTTCAAAGGCAGAGTTAAAAAAAAAAACTGCAATTAATTCTGAATGATAGGAATTTAAATTTGGGAGAGGTAGAAGCATGTGAGAGATCCAACTGAAGACATATTCAGAGATCAGACCAGGAAGGACTTTAGAGTTCATAATAAAAGGACTCACTTTTATTCAGTGGACTGTCCTGGGAAAATATTACTAATCCAGAAGAGAAATCCTAAGGGCTTGAACTAAGGCAGTGACAATAGATGACAGCAAGCAAACACATCTTGCTGCTGTTAACACTTGTCAGGAACATTGAGTTCTTTAGAAATTGTCATCCTCAAACTGTATTATATACTACTAATCTCTATCTGCAATAGGAAAGGGGTTCAATAACAGCACTATGACTAGAGCCCAGGTGTAATTGAGGGTAGTGGTTCCTTACAGAGAGAGTGTTCTGTTTTCTAAACTCCCCAAGAAAGTTAAAAAAATTGTATTTCCCTAAAAATTTGAGTTACTGACAAAGATTTACACTTCTTTTGGGAAAAAAAAAGACATGTTACCCTGAAGAAGAAGGATCATTTCAGTTCAGTTGCTCAGTCGTGTCCGACTCTCTGCGACCCCATGAGTCGCAGCACATCAGGCCTCCCTGTCCATCACCAGCTCCCAGAGTTCACTCAGACTCAGTCCATTGAGTCAGTGGTGCCATCCAGCCATCTCATCCTCGATTGTCCCCTTCTCCTCCTGCCCCCAATCCCTCCCAGCATCAGAGTCTTTTCCAATGAGTCAAGTCTTCGCATGAGGTGGCCAAAGTACTGGAGTTTCAGCTTTAGCATCATTTCTACCAAAGAAATCCCAGGGTTGATCTCCTTCAGAATGGACTGGTTGGATCTCCTTGCAGTCCAAGGGACTCTCAAGAGTCTTCTTTAACTCCACAGTTCAAAAGCATCAATTGTTCGGCACTCAGCCTTCTTCACAGTCCAACTCTCACACCCATATATGACCACAGGAAAAACCATAGCCTTGATTGCTGCTGTTGCTGATATGTCGCTTCAGTTGTGTCCAACTCTGTGTGGTGGGTGGCAGCCCACCAGGCTCCCCCGTCCCTGGGAATCTCCAGGCAAGAACACTGGAGTGGGTTGCCATTTCCTTCTCCAATGCCAGAAAGTGAAAAGTGAAAGTGAAGTTGCTCAGTCATGTCCGACTCTCAGTGACTCCATGGACTGCAGCCTACCAGGCTCCTCCGTCCATGGGATTTTCCAGGCAAGAGTACTGGAGTTAGGTGCCATTGCCTTCTCCTAGATGGACCTTAGTCAGCAAAGTAATGTCTCTGCTTTAGAATATGCTGTCTAGGTTGGTCATAACTTTTCTTCCAAAGAGTAAGCATCTTTTAATTTCATGGCTGCAGTCACCATCTGCAGTGATTTTGGAGCCCCCTAAAATAAAGTCTGACACTGTTTCCACTCTTTCCCCATCTATTTCCTATGAAGTGATGGGACCAGATGCCACGATCTTCGTTTTCTGAATGTTGAGCATTAAGCCAACTTTTTCACTCTCCTCTTTCACTTTCATCAAGAGGCTTTTTAGTTCCTCTTCACTTTCTGCCATAAGGGTTGTATCATCTGCATATCTGAGGTTTTTGATATTTCTTCTGGCAATTTTGATTAAGGCTTGTGCTTTTTCCAGCCCAGCATTTCTTATGATGTACTCTACATATAAGTTAAATAAGGATAGTAGTTACTTATTTTTGTGTGTGTGAGTACGTGCATTTGTGCATGCTAATTTTTGTCAGATTAAGTCATATCCTTAATCTTTCTCAAAAGCTGAGAGTAATGAGTCTGACCTTGAACTCCTAGGTTATCTTTCTTGCCCAGCTGATGTTGGAAAACATGTAATGTCTTGTCAAGTATTCTGGAAGGAAAATCAATTAACAGTATACACTTATTAAGGACCTACTTTGTGTACACATTTTGCTAGGTGCTGTGAAATGTAAAAATAGAATATAACTAGCGCCTTTATTCTCAAAGTGTAATTGGAAAGAGTAAAAGAAAAATAAAAAGAGGTTTTAAGACAATACCACCATTTCAAACTTGAGGGTTCAGAGCACAAGCCAATGTAGGATATGCTTGACTAGTAGTGAGAGGCCATCTAGAAAGGGATTCTAGCTGAGCACAAAAGAGAGTGTAAGCTTGCATACTGAGAGTGGAGATGGCTGGGATGGGGAAGTAGATTGTGAAGAACCTTTAACATTAAGCAAGAAATTTCAGTTTTATTAGTAAGTTGTGAATAGAAGAATATATCCATGAACTGCTTCTTGAAGGGAGGAGAAATATTTCAGGAATGTTGGATTTGAAGCTATGTGCCTCACTAAAGATTTTGTGACTAGTGAAACCTTCCTGTCCTAGTCTTTGTTATTGTTATTGCTCAGTTACTAACTTGGGTCCAACTCTTTTGAGACCACATGGGCTGTAGCCCACCAGGCTCCTCTGTCCATGGGTTTCTCCAGGCAAGAATCCTGGAGTAGGTTGCCATTTCCTCCTTCAGAGGATCTTCCTGCTTCAACCCAGGGATTGAACCCATGTCTCCTGTGTCTCCTGCACTGGCATGCAGATTCATTACCACTATGCCACCTTGTGCAGAGGCTGAGACAAGGGCTTGTATGGAAGTTGTTTATTTTGAGGAGTTACCCAAGGAATCAGGAGGGAAGGATAAGGAGGAGGGCAGTAGAGAAGGAGGGAAAGCCAGTGCACCTTCAATGCTAAGTGGGCCCCACATAGTGAACTTCTGAGGAGCTATCCTGCAGAATCATTACACACGAGCTGGAAAAGGGGAACATTTACTCACAAGTGCTCCATAGGATATTAACTCCCTCATTCTTTCCATTGCATTTGTGTGCTTGCTGCTGAGTCAGAAAGTCCAAGAACAGATGTGAAAAATCCATGTTAGAGCTGAGGGTAGATGCTCTCATGTTAGAGTTTGTCAAAGGTAGTGCCAGAAAAAGCTGCAGTTGGAGTAGGGCTGAGAAAACCTGACCCCGAGAAGGGCATGGGGTGTTAGATGCATTTGTTATTTCCGGCTGATGGGAGCAGGGCCTGTAAAAGTTTTAAACTATTACAAAATAAATTCAGATTTATTATTGGCAAAGTTACTGTTTTAATATAGGCTAACAAAGTGTTGCTTAGAAAGTATTTGGCATATCTTGTAATGAAAAATTAAAATGGTTTGTTATGAATGTCATATTTCTCAAAGCCTAATATGATGACTGGCACAGAGCAGATGTTCAGTACTGTATAAGGAAGGATTGAGTACATCGATTCAGGTAAATGTGTGCTTCAAAATGCATTGAAAATCATATTCCTCAGTACAGCTCAATATTGCAAAAAGTTTATTTTCAAAGTATTTATGGAATGCACCAAGGGAAAACAATAGTTTACCTTTAAATCAAATTATTTCATAAGTTATTTCAAATTGTATTTGAAGTAATGTGGGTTTTTTTTTTCTTTTAAAATTAAACCCTCTACCTGTGTCTAAAATGTTCTATAATCTGTAGTGAACAGGAATGGCTTTATATATCAATATACATGCAAAAAAAAAAAAAAAACAAAACCTAAGTATTCACATAAAGAATCAATACAAAGTCTCTTTTGTAAAGTTTTAATCTGCTTCCATATCACATATACCACTCACAGTATTATTTGTAAATATTATGGCAAAGTGAACCTTTTTGAAGATGTGGAATTGTATCATTTCCATTCTCCTTTGCAATTAGAAGAGAAAAAGAAGTAGTGACAGATTTCCTCTTGGGCTCTAAAATCACTGTGGATGATGACTGCAGCTATGAAATCATAAGATGATTGCTTCCTGGCAGGAAAGCTATGACAAACCTAGATGGTGTGTTGAAAAGCAGAGATATCACTCTGCCGACAAAGGTCCATATATCAAGGCTATGATCTTCTCAATGGTACGGTTGTTAGAGCTGGACAAGTAGAGAAGGCAAAATGCCAAAGTATTGATGCCTTCTAACGGTGGTGCTGGAGAAGACTCCTAAAAGTCCAACAAGGAGATCAAACCAGTCAATCTTAAAGGAAATTAATCCTGAATACTCACTGGAAGGACTGATGCTGAAGCCGAAGCTCCAGTATTTTGGTCATCTGATGTGAACAGCCAACTCCTTGGAAAAGTCCCTGATGCAGGGAAAGATTGAGGGCAGGAGAAGACAGCATCAGAGGATGAGATGGCTGGATGGCATCACCAATGCAATGGATATTAACTTGGACAAACTTCTGGAGATGGTGAGGGACAGGGAGGCCTGGCTTGGTATAGTCCATGGGGTCACAAAGAGTCGGACATGTCTGAGTGACAGAACAACAAAGGGATAATGTACTGCATGCCTGTTGTGTCACTAAGATTCAGAAAGCTATAGTGGATCAGTTGGGCAGCAGACTATCAAAGAGTGACCATGATATTTTCTTGGTTCAAGTTTGGCTTTGGAAAGTATTTTTTTAGTTTCTTCCCAGTCCAATCACTGAGATGGTCTTTGCTAGTTGTTATATAAAAACCGCTTTTCATTACATATCACAGTCTGAGAAATGGTTCATAGTTGTTGCACAGAATGAGAGAAGATCACACTCAAAATGACAATTTTTAAAATTTCTAGTCAGCTCATGAGACACCATTTATCAAGCTTTTTCACCTTTCCTATTTGCTTCAAATGCTTAACAACCATAGAATGGTCCACATTGAGTTCTTTGGCGACTTCTCATATAGTTGTAAGAGGATCGGTTTCTATGACGGCTCTCAGTTTGCTGTTGTCAACTTCCAATGGTTAGCCACTACACTCCTTATCTTCAAGGCACTCATCTCGTTTGCAAAACTTCTTGAAACAACACTGCACTGTACATTCATTAGCAATTCCTGGGTCAAATGTATTATTGATGTTGCAATTTGCCTCTGCTTCTTTATGACCCATTTTGAACTTGAGTAAGAAAATCACTCAAATTTGCTTTTTTGTATAAATAAATATAAAATACACAACAAGTAATGTCATTACCAACAAAAAATAAAATGAGAAATGCACAATAAAATGATGTATAACAAAACCACATTTATTTAAAAGTGTATTCCAGTATTAAATGGCAAAGTTGAATAACGCAAAGCTGCATTTACTTTTGTACCAACTTAAAAAAAAAAAGATTCCACATACAAGCAATATCATATGACCTTTGTCTTCGGCTTATTTCATTTAATATGATAATCTCTAGGTTCTTTCAAGTTGCTGCAAATGGCATTACTTCATTCTGACTGAATAGTATTTCATAAAGTATGTATACTACATCTTTTTCATCCATTACTCTGTCAATGGACATTTGCTTCCATGTCTTGATTGTTGTAAGTAGTGCTGCAATGAATATTTGGGTGCATGTATCTACCTTTTTGAAGCATGGTTCTCTCCAGATGTATGCCCAGGAGTGGTATTGGAGAATCATGTGTTAGCTCTCTTTTTTTAAAGGAACCTCTATACTCTTCTCCATAGTGGCTGCACCAATTTACATTTCGACCAACAGTGTAGGAAAGTTCATTTTTCTCCACATCTTCTCAAGCATTTATTTGTTGACTTTTTGATGATGGCCATTCTGACTGGTGTGAGGTGATATGTCATTGTAGTTTTGATTTGCATTTCTCTAATTGTTGGACTTCCCTGGTAGCTCAGACAGTAAAGAATCTACCTGCAATGCAGGAGACACTAGTTTGATCCCATATTTGGTGGCTCAGAGGGTAAAGCGTCTGCCTGCAATGCAGGAGACCTGGGTTCGATCCCTGGGTGGGGAAAATCTCCCAGAGAAGGAAATGATAACCCACTCCAGTATTCTTGCCTGGAAAACCCCATGGACAGAGAAGCCTGGTAGGCTACACACAGTCCATGGGGTTGCAAAGAGTCAGACACGACTGAGTGACTTCACTTTCACTTTTCACTTTCTGAAGAAGGAAAAGCTACTGACTCCAGTATTCTTGCTTAGAAAATCCCATGGACAGAGGAGCCTAGAGAGCTACATTCCATGGCGGTCACAAAGAGTCAGACTTGACTAAGCAATTAACACTTTCACTTTCTCTAATAGTTAGTGAGGTTGAGCATTTTCATATTCCTTTTGGCTATCTCTATGTCTTCTTTCTGAAGGGGAGCCTTCAGAGCTACAGAGCCAGGTATGTTTGGGGCAGAGAGTAGACTCTGGGCCCTTGTACCTGAACATAAATGGACTGCAAAGAATCAATTCTATTAAAATTTGTCAGCTTCAGAACTTTAAAATCTTGGTTGTCTCTTCAGAGATATGTTTGCTGGTTTAAATTCTTCAGTACAGTGTGGATTTGCAAGCTCCCAGGATATCCAGTGCTTAGAAATATAAGTAATAGGAGACTCTTTTTTTTTCCCAGGGAGGTTAATTTTAATTTCAAGTCATCTTAACCCTTATAACACTGAATGGTTTAATTTTAATGAAGTAATTTATATCAGACAAGGTATCACCAGGGAACCATGTGAAAAACGATTTCTTTTTGTCTCAGATTGTATTTTTTCAGGATTCTGAAGAAATTAGGAAAATGAAGACAGAGCCAGCCAATGACTGTTTACGCAGCACTGTAATACCCTTCATCATTCCATCTAACATATTTATTTTAAACCTTATTATATCCCAGTACTTAATGAAATTGTATCTTTCCCATGCAGTCTTATATTTTGTTATCAGAAGTCTCAGATTTAAGAAAATAACTGCTTTGAATATTAGAGGTCAGCACCCAGTTGTGAACTGTGATATAGCAAACCAGCTTTAAATATAGATTCTTTCCTACTTTTATAAATAATATGTTCATAAAAATTGAATGTTGAAAATTTGTGAAAAGTATATATTAAGCAGAAGTGTTTTAAAATACTAAAATTTCACAATATAATCTTCCTTTTTAGAGAAAATCTTGTTGATCTAAGGAGATGGCATTACCACCTACTTATTAGCTCAAATCCTTTGTATGGGTAATCATCCTTGAGTCTTCATTTTCCTGTACCACCACTCCAGCAAATCTTTGTAGATCTGAATGGCACCCCACTCCAGTACTCTTGCCTGGAAAATCCTATGGATGGAGGAGCCTGGTGGGCTGCAGTCCATGGGGTCACAAAGAGTCGGACATGACTGAGCGACTTCACTTTCACTTTTCACTTTCATGTGTTGGAGAAGGAAATGGCAACCCACTCTAGTGTTCTTGCCTGGAGAATCCCAGGGACGGGGGAGCCTTGTGGGCTGCCGTTCATGGGGTTGCACAGAATCGGACACGACTGAAGCGACTTAGCAGTAGCAGCAGCAGTTACAAAATATAACCAATCACTTTTCTATTTTCAGAACTTCTACTTTGTTCCAAACATCACCTTTTATGTAGACAGTGATAACAGACTTCTATTCTATCTTCCTGTGTCCACTTTTGTCTTCCTTTTTATATACAACTCACCCAACAGCCAGAAAAATCTCAAAACATAAATGAGAAAATGTATTTCCACTATTTCAAATTCTCTAGAGAATTAACATCACAGTCTAAGTAAAATCCAAATGCTTTACCAAATCAAGGACTCTTCTTCTGTGATCCAGGAACTGGAGAAAATTGGCCATCCTGAACTTTGCTTCTCTTTTGACCATGGCTGATCTTTCTTTTTCTTTTCCCTTCTTTCCTCCATAAGCATTTCTAGTATTCATATATCTACTAGCTTCTGTGCCAAGCAATGAGGTCCCCATGACTGGAATTTTCTTACCTATCAGAGCGTTTTATTCATCATTCAAGCCCCAGATTTCACACACACACACACACACATACACACACAAAACACTGTTAATAAAGTCTCCTGTGACCCTCTGAGCAACATGTAGTCTCACTTGCTCTTTTAAAATGTATTATTTATGTACAGTAAAATCCTCCCATTTTAAGGCTACAGCTGGATGAATTTTGGTAATTGTATAAAATTACATAAGCACCATTTTAATAACATATAGACTAGCTCCTTTATCTTAGAAGTATTCTCATGGCACTTTGTTATTGATTATTTTCCAGTTACCACTGATTTACCTGGTGTTACTATAGGTTTGTCTCTCCTAGAATAACATAATTAATATCATAAAGTGCATTGCTTGATTTCTTTCACTTAGCAAAATGTTTTTGAGATGCATTCATATTGTTGGGTATATTATCATTTTCTTTGTGTTGCTGAGCAGTATTTCATAGTATGGATGTATCACAATTTATTCATTGATTTCCCTATTGATGAACATTTGGTTTGTTCATAATTTAGGGTTATTATTGTTGTGACTGTACATGTACATGTTTTTGAGTAGACATATATTCTTACTTTTCCTAGATCATTACCTAGAAAGAGAATAAGTATATGCTTAATTATATATGATACTGTATATTAGTTTCAAAAGTGACTACAACATTTCTCATTTTTTACCAGAAATTTTTGAAAGTTCTAGTTGTTCATATCCTCACCAACACTTAGTGAGATCAGTCTTTGTAACTCTGGTTATTTTAATTCATGTGTAATTGTAACTCCTTGTAGTTTTAATTTTTCAGATATTTGTAATAATAAACAATACTTTGTGTGCTTACTAGGGATTTGTGTATGTTCTTAGGTGAAATACTTTTCATATATTTTATCTATTTTTTATTGTGAAAATTGAGTTGTAAGTCTTCTTTATATATTCTGGAAGTAAGGTGTTTGCTTGATATATTTTTGCAAAAATGATCACATTTTATGACTTACCTTTTGGTTCTGGTAAGGATGGCTTTTAGAAAAAGCTTTAAATTTGATGTTTACTTTATCACATTTTCTTTGAAAACATTTTATGCTTTTTGGGTGCTGCTTAAAAATTCATTGCCTAACCTGATGTCAAGTGGGCCTTAAGAACCATTACTATGAACAAAGCTAGTGGAGGTGATGGAATTCCTGCTGAGCTATTTCAAATCCTAAAAGATGATACCATTAAAGTGCTGCACTCAATATGCCAGAAAATTTGGAAAACTCTTCTGTGGCCACAGGACTGGAAAAGGTCAGTTTTCATTCTAATCCCAAAGAAGGGAAGTGTCAAAGAATGTTCAAACTACTGGACAATTGCACTCATTTGTGAGTTCTAGAAAGGTAATGCTCAAAATTCTTCAAGCTAGGCTTTAACAATAAGTGAACCAAGAACTTCCAGATGTATAAACTGGATTTAGAAAAGGCAGAGGAACCAGAGATTAAATTACCAATATTCATTGGATCATAGAAAAAGCAAGGGAATTCCAGAAAAACATCTACTTCTGCTTCATTGACTATGCTAAAGTTTTTACAGTGAGGATCACAAGAAAACTGTTGAAAATTCTTAAAGAGATGGGGATACCTGACACCTGACCTGCCTCCTGTGAAACCTGTATGCAGGTCAAGAAGCAACAGTCAGAACTGGGCATGGAACAATGGACTGGTTCAAAATTGGGAAAAGAGTTCATCAAGGCTATATATTGTCACCCTGCTTATTCAACTTACATGCAGAATGCATCGTGCAAAATAACAGGCTGGATGAAGTTCAACCTAGAATCAAGATTGCCAAGAGAAATACCAACAACCTTATATATACAGATAACTCCACCCTAATAGCAGAAAGCAGAGAGGAACTAAAGAGCCTCTTGAAGAAGGTGAAAGAGGAGAGTGAAAAGCTGGCTTATAACTCAACATACAAAAAACTAAGATCATGGCATCAAGTTCCATCACTTCAAGGCAAATAGATGGGGAAAAATAGAAAGAATGTCAGACTTTTATTTTCTTGGGCTCCAAATCACTGCAGATTGTGACTGAAGCCATGAAATGAAAAGATGCTTGCTCCTTGGAAGATACAAAGAGTCAACTCATTGGAAAAGACCTTGATGCTGGGCAAGATTGAAGGCAGGAGGAGAAGGGAAAGACAGAGGATGAGATGGGTGAATGGCATCACTGATTCAATGGACATGAGTTTGAGCAAACTCTGGGAGACAGTGAGAGACAGGCAAGCCTGGTATGCTGCAGTCCATGGGGTCACAAAGAATTGGACAGAACTGAGTGACTGAACAACAACCTGATGTCATATAGATTTTCTCCTATGCTTTCTTTTGAAGTTTTATAATGTCAGTTTACTACCCATTTTGACTTAAATTCTGCATTTGCTGAGGAGGTTAAAGTTTATCTTTTTCCATACCCATATTTAGTAGTGTAATCATTTCATGATGTATGTAAATCACACCATTATGCTGTACACCCTAAACTCATATAGTGCTGTATGTCAATTATATCTCAGTACAACTGGAAAGAAAAAAACATAACAGTAACACATAAGGAAAGTTAAATGTGATAGAAAACAAATCTAGTTCACTAGCTTTAAATATTCTTTCAAAGCAAAGAGAAGGACTCTTTCAAATTATTAAAATGAAAGCTCAACAAATAAATGCAAAATTATAAGGAAGATAAAACAAAAAAAGGTAACGATTATTCTTGCATCTCTCATTGAAAGAATATATTTTTCTCAGTTAATTAACATCACTTTTGTCAAAATCAATCTATTGTATACACATGGATCTATTTCTGGGCTTTCTAATCTGTTCCATGGATGAATTGGTCTACCCTTATATCAAGATTATATTGTCTTGAGTACTGTATCTTTAGGGTAAACCTTAAAATTAGTCAGTGTAAGTGCTTCAACTTTGTTCTTACTTTCCAAAATTATTTTGGTTTTTCTTGGTCTTTTTTGTGTTTCCTTATAAATTTAAAAATAAAGTTATCAATCTTCTGCATCCATTGAAGTGATCTTATGTTTTACCCTTTATTATGGTGAATTATAGTGATTGGTTTCTTAAGCATGAAACCAACTTTGAATTATCAGGATCGACTTCCACATCATTATAATGAATTCTTCTTTTTGCATTTTATTGGATTTAATTTGCTAATATTTTCTTTCAAATTTTTGTAGCTGTATTCATGAGGAACATCAGTCTGTGGTTTTCTTTTCCTGTGGTGTCTTTATGTACTTTTGAAATCAAGATAACATTAACCTCATAAAATGACTTAGAATCATTCCCTTTTCTCTTTCCTGAAAGTGTAGGATTGAAATTTCTTCAATGTTTGGAAAAAACTTTCAATGGCACAATCTGAGCCTAAGGAATTGTGCAAGTGTGTATGTGTTGGATGGAGGAGAATATTAATTATGAATTCAATTTTTAAAATTTATATAGGACAATACAAGTTCTCTACTTTTTCTTGGATGACTTTTGTAGTTTGTATCATTAAGGAATGTGTCCATTTTGATTTATTGCCATAAAAGTTTTTCACTATATTACTTTATTGTCCTTAGTCTGAAGGCTCTTGATTCCTGTTGATAGTAAATATGCCTTATTTTTCCTTCTTTCTTTCTTCTCTCCATCCTTACCTCCTTTCTTTCCTTCTTTTTTCTTTATCTTTCTCCCTCTGGTTAAACATTCATTTCCCTGATACCTTCCCACCAAATATTTTACTTCCATTGATTATATCTATTTTTTTGCTTTCTATTTCAGTGATTTCTGCTCTTATATTTATTTATGAATTTCTGCATGTCTTGGGCTTAATTTAATTTGTTTTTTAGTTTCTTAGAATACTAGTTTAGGTCCTTCATTTCAGACTTTTTTCCCCCTTATATAGGTTTTCAGTGCTAGCATTTCTCTAGAAACATTGTTCTAGCTACAGTTTATACATTGTGATATATTTTTATTATCATTGATCATTTAATTTTTTATTCAATGCAATATTTATTTAAAATATGTTGTTTAATTTCCAAACATCTGGATTTTTTCTGGAAACGTTATTGCTGTGTTTTAATTTAATTACAGTGGAGTTAGGGAATATATTTTGTTTGTTTTCAAACTTTTTAAAATTTGTGGAGGCTTTTTTTATTACTCAAAATATAGTTATTCTAGTAAATGTACCCATGCATTTGAACAGGATGCTGTTTTCCTATTTTGGGATGTAGAGTCTTATAAATGTTAATTCAGTCAAGGTATTTGATAGTGCTGTTCAGATTTTTCATGTCTGTTAATTTTTGCCTAATTAATAAATTGTGTAGAAAATGAGTGTGAAAATCTTCATGTAAAATTGTGAAATGTTATAATTTTCTCCTCAATTATGTTCAGTTCTTACATATTTTAAGTTTACTTTATTAGATACTTGTATATTTATGATTGTTATCTTTTCCTGATTGACACTGTATTATCAAGTGCCCTTCTTTTTGTCTTAAGATCTACTTTCTTTGACATATATATATATATATATACACACATATATATGTATGGTGTATCTTTTCCATTCATTTGCTTATAGCCAATCTAGCTTTATATCTTAAAGCAGGTGTCCCCAACCTCTGGGATTTCATGCCTGATGATCTGAGGTGGAGCTGATGTAAGATAATGAGCTAGTGTACAGTAAATATAAAGCACTTGAATCAACCCAAAACCATTCCCACCCCATGGTCTGTGGAAAAATTATCTTCTACGAAACTGGTACCTGATGCCAAAAAGATTGGGTACCACTGTTTGTAGGTCTCTTGTAGGCAGAATATAAGCAGGATTAAAAAAAAAAGCATCTAGTTAACTTTTATTTTTTTTAATTTTTTTAAAATTTATTTATTTATTTATTTTTATTTTTATTTATTTTTTAAATTTATTTATTTATTTATTTTTAAATTTAACTTTACAATACTCTNATTTTCATTTCTAATTTTATTGATTTGATTTTTTTCTCTTTGTTTCTTGATGAGTCTGGCTAACGGTTTGTCAATTTTATTTATCCTTTCAAAGAACCAGCTTTTGGCTTTGTTGATTTTTGCTATGGTCTCTTTTGTTTCTTTGGCATTTATTTCTGCCCTAATTTTCTAGTTAACTTTTAATGTAATAATTAATATTTTCATAGTTGAGTCTAATATTTTAATATTATTTTACTTGCTTTTTTAGTTTTGCTTCTCTGTTCCTTTGCTCCTTATTAAAAAAAAAAATTATCTTTGGATTTTTTAAAGAATTCCACTTAAAACTTCCTGGAAAACTTTGGGTTATATTTCTACATTTTGAATGATTGCCTTATAGATTAACAACATACATCATTAAATTTTCATAGACCACTTACAGTTAACACATGTTACTTGAGATAAATTACAGACATCTTGTAAACACATAGATCCATTTTACTTCCTTTTTTAGTTGATAAATATATACATATATATATGTATATAATCTGTATAGTAAAAGTGTATCTGTATTATCTAAATACATTTTCAAATCCTAAAAGAAAATATTTTAAAATTTGGATTAAACATTGCATGATTTACAAAAAAACAGATTTGTAAAAGGCAACATCAAAAATAACTTGCACTTATCTAGATTGTTATCATTTCCATATTTACCATTTATCCAGATTTTTAGCAGCTGTTTATTCTTTTTTTGGGAATCTTAGTTTCAATCTGGTATCACCTTCCTTTAGACTGAAAAATTTCCTTTAGTATCTATTGTACTACAGATTTGTATCTCTTGATTCTCTGAAAATGCCTTTATTTTCTCTTTCCTCCTTTCCCCCAGTTTATTGAGGTATAATTGACAAATAAAAATTGTATATGTTTTAAGTGAACAACATAATGGTTAGATAGACATATACACTTGAAATGGTTACCACAATCAAGTTCAGTTTTGCATTTGTCACCTCACATAATCATTTTTTTTTTGTTTCTTTCGATGTGATGACATTTAGGATTTACTCTCTTAGCAAATTTCAAGTATACATGTTAATAATTATCATCATCATGTTTTACATGAGATTTCCAGGATTTATTGATCTTATAATGGAAAATTTTAACCCTTTCAACAACAGCTTCTCATCATTTTCCATCACCTTAATCTGCCCTAGACCCTGATAATCGCTGGTATAGTCTCTGGTTATGTGAGCTTGACTTTTCATACTGCACATATAAGTGAGATTGCACAGTATTAATCTTTCTCTGCTTGACTTATTTCACTTAGCACAAGTCTTTGGCTCCATCCATGTTGATGAAAATGTCAAGATTTTCTTCATTTTTGTGGTTGAATTATATCCCATTATCTGCCTATCTATCTAGCTATCTTAATCTTTCCTCTTTCCTATATTGGATGGGTTTTTTTGTCCTTTTTATTTTTTGGTCTCAAGTTTATCCTATTTTTATTTCAGAATTTTATATTGGAATTTCCATTTCATTCATTCGATTTCATTGTTTCTATTTCTTGGCTGATGCTTTCTATTATTTTGCTTATATTTTTACTTATTGGAGACATGTTTTGTTTTAGTTCATGGAGAGCAATGATAACAAGTTCTTTATGATCCACATCCATTTGTTTCAATATCTAGTTTATTTAGCTGTCAGACTGAATAGATTTTCTATCCTGTTGAGAAAGGGCTTCATTTTCTTGGTTCTCTTTATTTCAGTTAATTTTGGATGGTATTTTGGACATTATGAATGTAACGCTTTGGAGATTTTGGAGTGTGTATTTTCTCCAGTGAGCATTTCCTTTGTCCTATAGGGTCAATTTGTTTCAGCTGGAATTGAACTGCAAACTCTGCCTCTTGGGTGGCATCTTTTATCTGACTCTAGATCTTTTGTCTTTAGCTGAGTTGCTTTGAGTCTATTCTGTGCCTGCTTGGGTTAGAAATTGTCTGAGAATTGAAAAAGTTTGAGGATTCCCCTCTCTGATTCTTTCCATTTTGGGATCCCCCCCCCCACTCTCTTCAGCATTTATGGTTTTCCAGTTTTAGTATTTTCTTCAGGTTAGAAATGCTGTACTTTAACACAAATGTCTTTGTTGTCACTGCGTAAACAGTGTGGACTGAATTTAGTTCAAGGTTAAATGCCTAGTAAATAGATGGGGAAACAGTGGCTGACTTTATTTATTTATTTGGCTCCAAAAATCACTGCAGATGGTGATTGCAGCCATGAAATTAAAAAATGCTTACTCTTTGGAAGGAAAGTTATGACCAACTTGGACAGAATATTAAAAACCAGAGACATTACTTTGTCAACAAATGTCTGTCTAGTCAAGGCTATGTTTTTTCCAGTAGTCATGTAAGGATGTGAGAGTTAGACTCTAAAGAAAGCTGAGAACAGAAGAATTGATGCTTTTGAACTGTGGTGTTGGAGAAGGCTCTTGAGAGTCCCTTGGACTGCAAGGAGATCCAACCAGTCCATCCTGAAGGAGATCAGTCCTGGGTGTTCATTGGAAGGATTGATGTTGAA
>SJYV01023575.1:293942-355673 GCA_006410875.1 Neotragus pygmaeus | reverse complement strand
ATAAGGCAGTTCTATTTCCAGTTTTTTAAGGAATCTCCACACTGTTTTCCATAGTGGCTGTACTAGTTTGCATTCCCACCAACAATGTAAGAGGGTTCCCTTTTCTCCACACTCTCTCCAGCATTTATTGTTTGTAGACTTTTGGATCGCAGCCATTCTGACTGGTGTGAAATGGTACCTCATTGTGGTTTTGATTTGCATTTCTCTGATAATGCCCACTCCAGTATTTTTGCCTGGAGAATCCTATGGACAGAGTTGCCTGGCAGGCTACAGTGCATAGGATCACAGAGTTCAAAGTGACTGATGTGACTGTAGATGCAAGGACGACTTAAATATATGCAATAGAGAAAGATCTATCAGCTGGAGGAAAGACAAAAGGAGCTCAAAAATTCTAACCTATGCTCTACTAATTCAATAGCATAAAACTATGTTTGAATTTCATAAGTACAAAATCCCCTCAAGATGGCAAATTTGTAAATTTTGGATCTCTTAGTGGCTGCCATTTTTATTTAACTTGATCTCATTTTTTTAAAAGCTATATTGACAGAAAATACAGAATATATATAAAATATATTGATGCATTTTTTTCAGGATTTTTGAGAGCCTTTACAGATGAAAGTACATAGGAAATGATAAAGGTGGCATAGAAGAATTAAAGGAGGTAAGATCTTTAATTAAAGGAGGTAAGACCCATCTAAGCACACCACAGACTTAGAAAGAAAATAACTCTCTTACTTCATCAATGCAGATCATCTCTTTTATTACTGATGTGTGGGGCTCATGAGCTCAGAATCTGAGGTCATTAAGAAAAATTTTAGCTTCCTATGTCAAAGCCATCAATACAGAGTGAAAAAGTTTAGATTTTCTGCACTCTGTGTTATAAGACTTCATTTTGAATATAAGGGCTATGTATGCTGAGACATTTGAAAACATTATTGGTCTTCTTATGGTATACACGTGTAGTCTGACTTCTCATTGTCTCTTCACTGACTAATTCAGTAATGAGGGCATGTATATTGGACGTATTAGAAATTAAATCATTGATCTCCCAATAAAACTGCCTGTATCTCTATTGTGCTCCAAGGCAACGTTTACATTATTCATTTTTTACAAAGTTGGAATCCTTTTGCAAAGTCAGTTTGGGGTTAGCTTTTATTTAGAAATGGATTGAGAGGAACTTTTAGAATTAAAGCAAAGAAAATGAAAGTAAAAGTTTTTTTTGACTCACAAATAATAGTTGATTAAGTTATTCAGTTATAACATTATAATTATCCAACTATATAAGCTTACAAGTGCTATTTGAGTATAAAAAAAGCAAATTATGCCCATATCCTTTAAAATTTAGAGAAGGTCAAGATGAAGACTGGAAAGTTTGCTTTTAACCTGAGGCCCAGTAATAATGGGCCATTCTTGCCTAGTATAAATCTGTAAAGCCCATTTTATGAAATTGCCAAATGGGCCAGTTCTGAACTCAGCACAATTTAGAATATCAGCTTACACCAACTGTAGCCATTTTCCCTTCCCATAATGCTGATATAACTAGGTGAACAATGTGATACATTTATTTTGAGTTTCATCATAGAAATAAAGTATGTAAGGAGGTAATATTATTTGTATCTTCTGTTTACAAGCTTTCTGATAGATACAGAGTTCTAATAAATTATTTCATTTGGTGAAAAATTATAATTAAAAAAGGCAAATAAATTATTTAACAACAGTCCCAAACTTTTTAAAATACTGTGCATATTTTCCTGCTATTGTTAGCTTAGTTAAGCATAGGTCATGATAAAATGGGCTTCAATTCTATTAAGGAATCTTCCAGAATTCATGAGCAACTAAGATGTCAACTCTCCTAAGTTCCCCCTTTGCTGTTTGTTTCTTCACAAATTTCTTCCATATTTTATGGCACCATTTAAATGATCTTTTGAATGAAGTTTTTGTAAAAGTTTTGAAAAAATATGTTANGAATTCATGAGCAACTAAGATGTCAACTCTCCTAAGTTCCCCCTTTGCTGTTTGTTCCTTCACAAATTTCTTCCATGTTTTATGGCACCATTTAAATGATCTTTTGAATGAAGTTTTTGTAAAAGTTTTGAAAAAATATGTTAATATTTATAAAATGAACTCCATCACTGTATATACAAAATCAACAAATCTGAGTATTTTTTAGTGCTTATTTGTTTTGCTGTTTTTTTTTAATAAGGGTTCTGGTACTGATTTGCAATTGTAAGTTAAGTAAATTACATAAAATTTTCTGATAATTCGAGGAGGATAATTTTTTTGTTGTTTTAGTTAACCTTCAGAGTAACTAACACTTTTTTGTAGCTTTTACTGGTTCAAATATAGAAAAAAGCATTTTTGGTTCTTTTGATATTTCATTAGAGATTTTTTTGTTGTGAACACTAACCATTAATGGGATCTAATTATTCAATTTAAATTAAAATATTTTTCTAATATAGATTACATATCATAATTATGTAAGGGTTTATATTAGAAAGGGTTTATATTAGAAAGGTGATCTGGANTTTCATTAGAGATTTTTTTGTTGTGAACACTAACCATTAATGGGATCTAATTATTCAATTTAAATTAAAATATTTTTCTAATATAGATTACATATCATAATTATGTAAGGGTTTATATTAGAAAGGGTTTATATTAGAAAGGTGATCTGGAATTCCCATCTCTTGAAGAATTTTCCACAGTTTGTTATGATCCACACAGTCAAAGGCTTTGGCATAGTCAATAAAGCAGAAGTAGATGTTTTTCTGAAACTCTCTTGCTTTTTTGATGATCCTTCAGATGTTGGCAGTTTGATCTCTGGTTCCTCTGCCTTTTCTAAATCCAATCTGAACATCTGGAAGTTCACAGTTCACGTACTGTTGAAGCCTGGCTTGGAGAATTTTGAGCGTTATTTTAGTAGTGTGTGAGATGAGTGCAATTGTGTGGTAGTTTGAGCATTTTGGGGCATTGCCTT
The DNA here is from genome assembly GCA_006410875.1 of Neotragus pygmaeus. Lineage (NCBI taxonomy): Eukaryota > Metazoa > Chordata > Mammalia > Artiodactyla > Bovidae > Neotragus > Neotragus pygmaeus. Next base: position 352,696 of record SJYV01023575.1, on the reverse strand, counting down.
TCTTTGGGACTGGAATGAAAATTGACCTTTTCCAGTCCTGTGGCCACTGTTGAGTTTTCCAAATTTGCTGGCATATTGAGTGCACCACTTTCACAGCATCATCTTTTAGGATTTGAAATAGCTCCATTGGAATTGGATCACCTCCACTAGCTTTGTTTATAGTGATGCTTTCTTAGGGCCCACTGGAGTTCACACTCCAGGATGCTTGGCTCTAGGAGAGTGATCACACCATTGTGGTTATCTGGGTCATGAAGATCTTTTTTGTACAGTTCTTCTGTGCATTCTGGCCACCTCATCTTAATATCTTCTGCTTCTGTTAGGTCCATATCATTTCTGTCCTTTATTGTGCCTATCTTTCATGAAATATTCCCTTGATATCTCTAATTTTCTTGAAGAGATTTCTAATCTTTCCCATTCTGTTGTTTTCCTCTGTTTCTTTGCACTGATCACTGAGGAAGGCTTTCTTATTTCTCCTTGCTAGTCTTTGGAACTCTACATTCAAATGGGTTTATCTTTCCTTTTCTCCTTTGCCTTTCACTTCTCTTCTTTTCTCAACTATTTGTAAGGCTTCCTTAGACAACGATTTTGCCTTTTTGTGTTATTTTTTCTTGGGTATGGTCTTGATCACTGCTTCTTATTTATTTTTGTATAGGAGACAGAGGGAGGCAGACATAAAAATAAGTTCTGGCAATTTTTACTGGGCCCAGCAGAAAGCAAGCAAGATGCTTAAGCATATTTTGTCTATTCTGCCTCTGCCTCCTCTGGATAATTTGGTTGTTTTATTCTTTTCTTTTTGGGAGGGGTGATAATATATGATTCTTGGACATGATCTTTCAAGAGCTTGTTTTATGTATATAGATATAGATCTATAGATCCAATTCATTTTTTGTATATGAGACTTTATCTTAAGCACAGGGACTTAAATGGAGAACATGAGACACATTCATGATTTATGGTTCAGTGGGTATTGGAAATTGGATTAATCAAGTTTCCCCTATTTTCCATATTTCCAAGGAGAGGGCAATTATCAATCCTAGATTTTCTCTACTCCTTTACCATTCCTGCTTAGAAGAGATTTATGAGTTTACCTGATGTGATGTGTAAGATCAGGTACTGCACATCTGGCCCTAGTGGTAAAGAACCCGCCTTCCAAAACAGGAGACATAAGAGATGCAAGTTCAATCCCTGGGTCAGAAAGATCCCTTGGAGGAGGGCATGGTAACCCACTCCAGCATTCTTACCTGGAGAGTCCCACACACAGAAGAGCTTAATGGGTTATAGTCCATAGGGTCGCAAAGAGTTAGACATGAGTGAAGAGACTTAGCACGCACACGCTGCACATATCTGTCTTCTCTCTTGTGAAAGCACTGAGATTTGAAGCTTTCTGTTTGCAGAAAGCAGGTTCTCTCTGTCATGCAATAAGAGGGACACTTTCCACATAGACTGAAAGCAATTGCTGTCCATCTGTAATGAGTCTTTGAGTGAGAACTACATATATTAAACTTAGTGTTAAATAATTATCATGACCATTTGTTCACATCCTCAGTCATCCATCATTTCAGTGTCTGACTCTTTGCAACTCCATGGACTGTAGCCTACCAGGCTCCTCTGTCCATGGGATTTTCCAGGCAAGAGTACTGGAGTGGGTAGCCATTTCCTTCTTCTTTTTTATAAGTCTCTACAAAAACTGACATTTAAAACTCTCACTCACTGCTTGATTCTTGTTTCTTTCTTGAGCAGGGAAGAAGAATTTACTTATTTAACCCTAGAATCTCATTAGTGGGACTAGAGACAAATACATCCAGTGTGACTATTCAATACCTGTTTATTCAATCGGTGGTCTACCAGTTGTTGTGGTTGTTGTTTAGCTGTTAAGTTGTGTCTGACTGTTTGTGACCCCGTAGACTATAAGCCCACCAGCTTCTTTTGTCCATTGGCATTTCCCAGGTGTTGCAGTGGTAGAGAATCTGCCTGTCAATACAGGAGATGTAGCTTTTTCCTGGGTAAGGAAGATCCCTTGGAGGAGGAAATGGCAACCCACATCAGTATTCTTGCCTGGAGAATTCCATGGACATAGGAGCCTGTTGGACTACAGTCCATGGTGTCACAAAGAGTCTGATGCAATTGAGCACTCAGCACAGAGTCGGACACAACTGAAGCGATTTAGCAGCAGCAGCAGCATATAATAAGTGTTAAGACAAGTATAATAGACAACACAATAATACACAGAGAAGGGCTACCTTATCCAGATTGATGGGACTGTGGTGGTCAGGAAAGGACTTTTTTTTACATATACTCATAGAATTGTTTATTCTTTTTAGCTCATGCCGTGTAAAAGTCAGTGGATTCTGGGATATACTGAAAGTTATTAATTATGGACGCAGATCACTGAAAATAATTTTCAAATCTGGATCAGCATATGTAATTACACCTTATTTTAGCACTATCTATTCATGTATTCAACAAGTTGTTATTACATGTATATCATGTGAAGTATTTTTTTTAGAATTTGGGGATCTGGAAGTGAAAAGGAAAATTATTAAATCTCATGAAACACACATTCTAAGGGAGGCATGAGATCATTTTTGTGATTGGTTTCAAGAAACATTGTTTGAAGTTTATTTGAATAAGTAAGCCATACTCAAAATTCAGGACCTTTATACTTGCTGATTTTTCTGCCCGGAATGATCCCCAGGTCTTCATAGAGCTTGCTTCCACATGGGTTTTAGGGCCTTTGTCAACCCACCCAGAGTATCATTACAAATGACCTCTCCCACTACCACTAGATTTCCCCTGCTTAATGTTCTCTTATGGTAACGATCACCATCTAAAAGTGGTGATAAAACTATCTACCTAAAATACTGAAAAGTTCCCCCTGCTCCCACAGTGAAGTCCAAAGTTCTCACAAAGGACTTCAGAGTCCCTGTGATCTGCTGCCAGTTCCATTTTCTCTTCAGTCTCAACCTTGTCTCTCTCTCTCTCTTTTTTTTCCCCACTCTTCCAGGTTGATTTTACTTGGTAAGATCAAAAGCAGTTTGAGCAGAAGAGTTTCATGCTGTGACTTAGGCTCAGAATGGTTGAGGACATATTGAAAGAGGGTGGGAGGGGTTGTGGTCAAAGTTCAAAGCAGGGAGACCAGTTAGAAGGGTCCTGAATTAATCCAGGTGAGTGATGACAATAGTTTGGAACTGCATGGTTATAAACCAGGTCCCAGGATTTGAAGAGAAATAGTCAGTTCTAAACATATTTTGAAACTAGAATCAACAAGATTTGCTGAGCGATTGGATTTGGAGCTTGAGAGGAAAAGAAGAGCCAAAGTTGACCCTCATGTTTCTGTCTGAGCAACCGGAAGGATGGCATTACATTTCATAGATGGAGATGACTGCAGGGGGAATAGAAGGAGTTGGAAACCAGGAATACATTTTGTGACATGTTGCATTTGAGATACACATTTGATATCCAAGTAAAGATGCTGACGAGACAGTTGGAAATACAAGATGGCAGTTTGAGGGAAAGTCTACATTGGAAGTCTAAATTTGAGTGTTTGGCATACAAATGATACTTAAAGTTACTAGATTGAATTAGATACCAGCATCTGAGTATAGATAAAGAAAAGATCCAGAGGACTGATCCCTGGGACACTGATATTTTGTGATCAGAGGAGGAGGAACCAGGAAAATAATGCAAAAGAGTGTCTCAGGAGATGGGAGGGAAGTGAAAAGGGTAGTGTCCTGGAAGCCAGGATGGAAGAATTTTTATAAATGGGGAATGATTATCTGTACCAAATGCTGCTGGTAGGTCAAGTAAGATGCATTAGCTAACATACAGTGCCTTTATTACTGGAAATATGTTTGAGCAAATGTCAGCAGGATAAATTAAACACCTGCTATCTTTTGCCATGTAAAATATCAGAGAGAAAAGCTTAGGAAAATTCCCAAGGGGCACAAAATTTATTAGTCACAGTTTCATCTCAAATAAATGTACTTTGTATGTATCAAACATACACATACAAGTATAGGTATGTATTTTTTTAATGCTATGATTAAAAAACCTGCTATGTAGATTGATACTGGGAGTTCTTGATTACTCCACAGTACAAAGTAAAGTGATGTCCTAGGACAAAATCCAGGTTTTTCTCCTAAGACCCATAAGAAGAAAGAGAGATGAGATGGCACAAACACCCTTTCTATTTTGTCTACAGAAAACTGTAATTAGGCAATTTTCAAGTTACCTTATACTTGATGCTGAATCACATCTCACCACATTGAGTCTCACTGAAAAATCACAGGGTATTTCGCCATACAGTACATTTTGGATTCCTTTGATCAGCATGTCTCATTAAGGCATATTTGTTATTCTCAGAATGTGTTATTTAAAAACACATATGTTAATAATTAAAAATTCAATGGAGAAATGTCCTTAGATGAGAAGTACTGTTAAATTTTTTTGATAAGCTTAATCCACTGATAACTTCCTATAAACACATTGGCACATTCTAATTCTATTATTGTGATTGATTCTTTTCCATCAACATACAAGGATGTTTTCTAACCTACTGATACCTAACCTATTTTCATAGGTTATTGAAGTCATAATAAATTTGTTTATTCATAATACAATCATATTTACTGCTAATTTTGCTATATTCAACAAAATAGGATTGGACCTGTTCGAAGTCTGAACTATAGAAATATAAAATTAAACAAGGGTATAAGCTGTCTAAACATTTGTTATATACATCAAATTTGGGGAAATCAGATAGTTTTCTTTTCTTTTTTAGTATAGTTGATTTAAAATATTGTGAAAATATTATGTTAGTAGAAATAGATAACTGAATTGGGGAACTGAAGGTCAGGAATGGGGAATGTACAGTCACTTACTTTTTACACTCTGTATGTTATTTTTTATGAGAATGCATTATTTATTTCAATAAATAAATTTATAATAAAAGTGATCAAGGAAACAAAAAATATTGTGTTTCTGGTGTACAGTATATATATATATATATTCTTTTTCATATTCTTGTCCATTGTGGATAATCCCAGGATATTGTATATTCTTCCCTATAATCTTGTTGTTTATTTTATACATAGAAGTTTGTATTTGCCAATCTCAAACTCCTTTTTCCTCCTTGCCCCTTTCACCTTTGGTAAATATATATATATTTTTCCTATATCTGTGATTATGTTCCTGTTTTGAATATAAGTTCATTTGTTTCATATTTTAGATTCTACAGATCATATGTTATTTGGCTTTAACTTTCTGTCACTTAGTATGACAATCTCTTGGTCCATCCATGTTGCTTCAGATAACATTATTTCATTCTCTTTTATGGCTGAGTGTATTCCATTGTGGAGTGGGATACCTGGATCATATGGCAACTCTACTTTTAGTTTTTAAAGGACTTTCCACACTGTTTTCCATAGTGGCAACAATCTACATTCCCAGTAACAGTGTAGGCAGGTTCTCTTTTCTCCACACCCTCTCCAGCATTTGTTCATTTTCAGACTTTTTAATGATAGCCATTCTGGCTGGTGTGAGGTGATATCTTACTGTAGTTTTGATTTGCCTTTCTCTAATAATTAGTGAGCTTGAGCATCTTTTCATGTGCTTGTTGCACATCTATATGTCTTCTTTGGAGAAATATCTATTTAGTCTTCTGCCCATATTTTGATCCAGTTGTTTATTTTTCTGTTATTCGATTTTATGAGCTATTTATATATTTTGAAAATTGATCTCTTGTTTGTTGCATCATTTGAAAATATTTTCCCCCAGTCCATAGGTTATCTTTTTTTTTTTTGGTTTCCTTTCCTGTGCAAAAGCTCTCAAGTTTGACTAAGTCTTATTTGCTCATTTTTACTTTTATGAAAATCAAATCATTTTAATGGCTGTTTTTTCTATTATTCTTTTTCTCTCAAGTCATCAAATGACTCTATCCTTAAACATCTTTTCCTAATTTTGACTATACTTTTTCCAGTTTGGCTTAATTGTAGAGCTTTATATATATATTGTATTTTCCCAATGCAGAAAATACTCTCTTATTTTGATGAGAATTTTTTCAAACACATTTTATAGTAACTTTTCATGCATTAGTTTGTATTCTTTAATTGTTTTATTGTATTTATTGTGTGTTGTCAAAAGACTTTAAGTCCTGAGGGTCAGAATCATGATACATATTAAAGCAAAAGCAACAAGAACTAATTTTTCAAACATACAGTCACTTCATACTTCATAAAAGTTAACATCACTTTAGGACCATTTTCTATATATTTAAATTATGTTGCTATTGCTTTAACTCTGTCAATATTATATGGCAGCCAGGATGGGAGAGGAGTTTGGTAGAGAATGGATAACATGTATATGTACAGTTGAGTCCCTTCACTGTTCACTTGAAACTATCACAACATTTTTTGTTAATCTGCTATACTCCAACACAAAATAAAAAGATTTTCTTTTAAAGTCTTTGCAGCTATTCTTGGAATTGTCTGTAAAGCTATTTTTTTTGTAAAATTGATAAATAAATCTTTGAGTCACAATTCTTCTAAAATACATCCTTAAAAGGCTATTATTCAAGTGAACACTTATCTTTCTCATTACGTTGGACTCTGAAAGACCTTTGAGTATTTGTTTATTTAAATAAATATAGCCTCAGATACTATTCTTTCTAAAAATTGAACCTGAATCTGCTGAAGTCTCTAAAACTAATTATCAGTTTACGGGAAATCAAGAGGCTGGAGAAATGTGCTAAATGTTGCCATGGGAATAAAGCCTACAATATCCAGTCTGAAAAAGTCTCAGGACAAAAAAGTCTGAATTCTTCAGAAAATAAGTTGCAAAGAAAAAGTAAAAAGTGATAATGATAGAAGCTATAAATCAAAGATAATTTACAAAACCTTAAATATACCAACTATTTCCAATATATACAAATTTTAGGATCTTGATCTGAATAAACATGCTATTAAAAACTGAGATTATATGAGCAACTTGAATGCTGATTAGTTAGTGATATTAAGGAATTATATACCATTTAAGCTATTAAAATGGTATTGTGGTCACATTTTAAAATGTACTTATGTTTTAGTTATTCGAAAAGCTGTAATTATATGAAATGAAATGATTGATGCCTAGATTTGGATTCAAAATAATCTGAGGTTGAAGAAATTGGTCAAGGGCTTATGAAGCATGATTGGCTATGAGTTTGTAATTGTTGCAGGTGACTGACAAGTGGGCTTCCCTGGTAGCTCAGTTGGTAAAGAATCTGCCTGCAGTGCCGGAGATCTGGGTTTGATCCCTGGATCAGGAAGATGCCCCAGAGAAGAAATGGCAACCCATACCAGCATGGTGATTTATTATGCTATTTGCTCTATTATATTTATGTGAAACTTTCCATTAAAGGTTTAAACATTAAATAAGCTTCCTCAAATGAAGAAAAACTGCAATAATTGATAATGCTCGATACAATGCCCACCACCTCAGAAGGCAGTTTTCTAAGGATATTAAAAAAAATATTGTATACTTTAGAAGCAGCATCAGATTTTTCACATTTCCTCTTGCATGGAAAATCGCTTTCTTTTCCTTTTATCCTTTTCTTTCCCATCATAGTGACTAATTCATATTGGATTAAGTGCTTGTTGAGCAGAAAGTTCTGGAGCATCTTTTAATTAAATGAATTTTTGGTAATCTTTTATTGTTTCTAACTTTTATATCCTCAGCACTGGACACATGATAGAGACTTAATAAATACAAGCCAAATGCTTACTGATGGAGAAGTAGTCTTCTCCCCTGCTATCCTTTCTGCTGGCACCACTCAAGTCCTCCAGGACTTGGAAAGAGTCTCTCAACTTCATCCTTCGTTTTGAAGTCTCTGAGGCAAAATATATTTAAGTCATCTCTTGGCTAAAGTTGCTTTACTACAAGAACAGGGATTTATCGTTGTATACAGTAAGCACCAATCAGTTCAGTTCAGTTGCTCAGTCATGTCCGACTCTTTGCGACCCCATGAATTGCAGCACACCAGGCCTCCCTGTCCATCACCAACTCCCAGATTTCACTCAGACTTACATCCATCGAGTCTGTGATGCCATCCAGCCATCTCATCCTCGGTCATCCCCTTCTCCGCCTGCCCCCAATCCCTCCCAGCATCAGAGTCTTTTCCAATGAGTCAACTCTTCTCATGAGGTGGCCAAAGTACTGGAGTTTCAGCTTTAGTATCATTCCTTCCAAAGAGATCCCAGGGCTGATCTCCTTCAGAATGGACCGGTTGGATCTCCTTGCAGTCCAAGGGACTCTCAAGAGTCTTATCCAACACCACAGTTCAAAAGTTAACTAAAATTAGAGTTGTAAGGAGTCCTGTTATGTACAAGTGGAAATGGAATGATTTAATCCAGTCCTCTTTCCTCCTTGGACTTCAGGTCTATCTGTGTCTGGGTCTTTTTATGTGTACTTTAATGTTTCCTAAATTGAAGTGAATTAATTTTGATGCTTTTCCTGGTAACCAGGGCATATTGACCCAACTTCAATCCATCCCCACATCCCTTTGCAGAGTTGTGAATAACAGCTCTTGAGTTTGTACATAAGTCTTAGATTTCCAGTTTTTGACTTCTTAGCTTTTAAAACTCTCTATCTACAAACTTTTGTGCAGAATATGAGATCCATACTCTATAAATGGGACTGGAGATACACAGATGAATGAAATTATATATCTATCTCTGCCTTCAGATGGCTCTATCTGCTATACTTCTATCTACTTGCACAGATTCTGAGAAACTACTATTATCTTCATTCACTTGTCCCTATACTTTATAAGAGCTCTGTGCTTCCATAATGTGAGATTTCACTCTGCTTTACTCCTGTCTCCAATCATTTATAAGATGCTAAGTAAAATAGGTCTGGAATTATTCATGAAGAGCCCCGCTCTTTACCCTTTGCCATAGATAGAAGTATTTTACCAGTATTTTGTTTCTTAAAAGCCACTTCTTTTCTGACCGAATGACATTTTCCTTTCCCCAATATTCTGGTGACTTTAAAACAATCTTTAGTTTGATTTAGTCTAAATGTTTTCAATTATCTACGATTATACTTTTGTACTTTTGCCAAGCTCTGCCACCTCACCATCAACAAACACAACAAAACATTTAATTTTCTTTACAATTGCAAACACAATACATACAAATTGTGAAAAGTTAGGAAACTAGAAAAAAAGTTTAAAATAGAAAATTATAGTCATCCATAACCCCAGGTGATTATTATTTTATTTAAAAATCTTTCAGAAGATTAAAAAAATCATCCCATTGTGATTCTATTAAACTCATATTTATCTGGTTGATTTGAGAATATTTCTCTTTGTCAAGGATCCTACCAGCTTGCTAGTGTGTGACTGAAAGTGAGACTTGGAGCTGTCCAGTTCACAGAAAGCCTTCAGGAATTCTGCTTCCCTAATGGCTCAGCTGGTAAAGAATCCACTTGTAATGTGGGACAGCTGGGTTTTACCCCTGGGTTGGAAGGAGCCCTTGGAGAAGGGAATGGCTACCCACTCCAGTATTCTGGCCTGGAGAAGTTCATGGACTGTATGGAGTCCTGGAGAATTCCATGGGGTCGCAAAGAATCGAACATGATTGAGCAACTTTCACTTTCTTTTCTTTCTGCAGAAGTAAGTATTCACTCCTCAGGTCTGTTCTGAAGGAAGTTTACAAATCTGTGTTTTAGAACCAATTGAATTATATATTTAAATTACAAAGAGGTATGTACCATGATTTATAAACCAGAATTTAGGGATTTGATCTTCCCACTAGGCAGACTGGTAAACAACATGCCTTTGGAAGTGACTTATTTTTGTCTATGTTAAAAGACTGTTTCTAAAAATTTTTGTCATCTTTTTTCCTTTGGCTTTTTTTTTTTTTTTTCAGAAAGTCATTGGTATAGCCTCATATTTAATTCACCTCTGCATTGCATCCTCTTTTCTGACATCTCTCTATTCCTTTGAAAAAAGTCTTTGAAATTGTGAGAGCAAATGGAGCTAATGTCAAACAAGCTCNGACAGTGTTAAAAGACTGTTTCTAAAAATTTTTGTCATCTTTTTTCCTTTGGCTTTTTTTTTTTTTTTTTCAGAAAGTCATTGGTATAGCCTCATATTTAATTCACCTCTGCATTGCATCCTCTTTTCTGACATCTCTCTATTCCTTTGAAAAAAGTCTTTGAAATTGTGAGAGCAAATGGAGCTAATGTCAAACAAGCTCTTTTATAACCTCTGGGCAATAAAATAGTTGAATATTGACATATTAAATAAATTATTTGAAAAACCTAGTGTTTGTGAGCCAGGAAAATGTGCATAATAAAATTCTAGCTTTGTGTATCTGTTTTTCTCCATATACCATGAATCAGGGGAAGACCTTTAAAATTCTATTTAAATTAGGAACTGATCACAGCACTATTAATGATCACTCCTGCTAGGAAACAATTGTAATTTCACAGTCTATAATGAATTTTATAGTTGAGAGCATTTAAATGTGAGGAGAGAAGACAGACTTGGTTACTTTCATGATTCTGTTTATTACTATTATCATTTAATTATTTCTGGTCAACATTTACCAGGGGTTTGTTCATGGATTTCTCTGTCAAATTTCTTTTGTTTTTCAAAATGCTGATACTCCAATACTTTGTGTTTATTAATTCTAAAAAAAAAAATCACTTTGCTTTAAAAAATTAAAATTGAAGATTTATTTTCTATGAATTTAAATTACAACAATGACTTTCACAATTTTCATTGATTAAACATGAATTCCAAGTTGGATTTTCTACAGAATGAAAAGCATGTGAAAAAACATTGGCAAAAGGCAACTGAGACCAGGAAAAATAAAAGGGCCTTTGGGTCCCTTAAATAAATTTAAGACCGTAAGCTCAGCTTGGAATTAGAAGGACTTGCAGAGGATGTACAAGGTTCCAGAAGGTTGCAAACAAGCACATATATTCAGAATACAGAAAGGGGAAGTGGAAAGATTACATAAACCCCAGACTCCTAGTGACATTGATGCCTACATTCATTGATTAATTATTTGATTCAGTCATTGAGTAATTATTTATTGAACTCAGATGTGCCAGACATGGTATTTGTTGTTGAGGTACAGAGATAAACATGAGATAACCAGGAAACTTCATAACTTTAAAGAGTTTGCAATCCACTGGGGGATTATATACAAGTAAATAGGCAATTAATAGAAGTAACACACAATAGAATTCAAAAGAGCCTGAAGTGGAAAATTTAAACTTTTATCAGAAGATTCACTAAGAGATTAAACACACTCTGTGCCTGTGCATAGCAGGGTCGGGAAGAGGGAGGTTGGAGGAGATTGAGAGGAGTTTCCAGAAGGAAAGATGACACATACCAAGATCTGAAGGCAAAAAAGAGATCGGTATATATAAGAGACATGCTATGCTTAGTGATGCTGGACTCTTTGTAGCTCTGTAGACTGCAGCCTGCCAGGCTCCTCTGTCCATGGGCAATTCTGAAGGCACGAATATTGGAGTGGTTGCCATGCTCACGGTCAGAGGCTTTTCCCAACCCAGGGATGAAATCCAGATCTCCTGCTTTTCAGAAGGATTCTTTACCATCTGAGTCAACAGGTAAGCCCAAGAATACTGGAGTAGCCTATCCCTTCTCCAGGGGAACTGGCTGACCCAGTAATCAAACCAGGGTCTCCTGCATTACAGGTGTATTCTTTACCAGCTGAGCTAACAGGAAAGACATATTAAGAGGTTAAAATATATAGTTTTTGAACAGTTTATTGAAGATGTTAATAGGGATCAGCATGGATTTACAAGAAATCAAATCAAATTATTAAAATTCCTTATTTGTTTATTTATTTGTTTCTTGGTTTCTTTCTTTATTTTCCCGTTTTTTATTTTCTTTCCTTCCTTCCTACATTGTTCTCCTCTTTCTTTTTAGCATTTCCTAACTACCACTCTGAATGAATTAAAAACAATGCTTTTGATATACCATTTCCAGAATTCAGACACTAAATTTCTTTTGGTACCCTTGTGAGCCATATGGTTGATTAACTTTACCAAAAGGGTATTGACTAATAAATGAATATTTCCAGAGGCTTAGATTTTGTTCTTTTCTTAGTCTTTTATAGTTGACTCTCTTTATCTAAAATTTAAGTAAAGATATTGGATTTTTTTTATCAAATTTAGAAATAATATATGCTATATCGAATGATTGAAACAGGATCCACAGATTTTAGGGTAGAACTATGGATCACCCAGTCCATTCTGAAGGAGATCAGTCCTGGGATTTCTTTGGAAGGAATGATGCTAAAACTAAAAACTAAAGCTGAAACTCCAGTACTTTGGCCACCTCATGTGAAGAGTTGACTCATTGGAAAAGACTGATGCTGAGAGGGATTGGAGGCAGGAGGAGTAGGGGACGACAGAGGATGAGATGGCTGGATGGCATCACGGACTCGATGGATGTGAGTCTGAGTGAACTCCGGGAGTTGGTGATGGACAGGGAGGCCTGGCGTGCTGCAATTCATGGGGTTGCAAAGAGTCAGATATGACTGAGCAACTGAACTGAACTGAACTGATGGATTAAATGTGGTAAGATAAATTTTGGAAAAATATTTTATAAGTATAAATTCAATAATATTCATTGTAAATAGAATTATATCCTTTTAAAAAAGTTATATGCAAAGTGTCATACATATAAATACATATACTTATTTAAAATATATTAATTTATTTTAATACTTCAAACTATCAATTACAAAACTTGATATATATACTTATAATTTTATATGTGTTTATGTAAATACCAACTTTGTAAAATGAGATCATATTGTAAAAGTTTTAATCTATCATTTTCTTAGTTATTATCATCTTTCCATGTTAATACATTTAGAGCTCATTCATCTTGTTGATGGCTACATAAGATTCCACTATGCAAATATACTATCATTTAATTATCAATTACCTCTTACTAATATTTAAGCTTGATATTTATTGTCATTATAAAAAATTTTTTATAAATACCCATGTGTATTTCATCTATATGTACATGCAATCCTATGGAATATAGCCAAACAGGCTTCTCTGTTCATGGGATTCTCTAGGCAAAAATACTGGAGTTCGCTGCCATGCCTTCCTCCTGGGAATCTTCTGGACCCAGGGATTGAATCTGAGTCTCTAGCATCTCCTTCATTGGCAGATGAGGTCCTTACCACTAGCACCACCTGGGAAGCCTATATATATATCTTTAAATTCTTGGAAGTAAAAAATGCATTGTCAAAGGGTCAATTCCTTCAAATTGTGGTATATTCTGGAGAATCAACAAGATGAACTTTAACAGGCATACCTATAAGACTGTGTAAAACACACCAAGTTGAGAACTATCATTGAAAAATATTAGATAATTTTAGATGATGCTGTTCTACTAGTGTTGTGTGGCTGCTTCAGGTCCATGTTTTAAAACTGACAGCTGAACTTATCTCAGTAGAGTTTGGATATGTGAAGGGAAATTTGGGTTTTTACAGTGTCTGGGGACTCTGCATACATTTAGTAGCGGATAACGCATAGGCAAGTCTAGCACAATGAAGAATTGTTCCATGTAAAATACTTACAATGCCATCTTTAAGCCATACTGAGCAAATCCAATCAAAGGTTGTGTTAATAGAATAGTGACTAGGTATAAAGGGAAAGCCAAACTATTTACTAAAATTCATCTATATTATTTTTTAAAAATTTTATGTCATGCAGTTTAATGTATGAGTTTGGTAGGGCAAATAAGTTTCTTTTTATGTATCATCTCTTACTGATTATTAACCAACAGCCTAGGAAGTTACAGTGAAAAGACTCGGAAACCATGTCTGGGCTTGGAATATTTTAATCAGTTACTAATTCCAGTCAGTTGGTAAGACAGAGGGGTGACACTACTTATGCCAAGCATTTGTCTTTACCAACTGGCCTAAGTGTTCTCTGAAGGCAAGGGTGACTAGATTCAGGATTGTCTTAAGATGCTATCATAAGACATCAAAATGCCTTCATTTTATCAAAATGTCTCTTAAAGCATTTCCAGCTTTAAGCATTAAAAATGGAGCATAATTATTTTCAGGGCTCTTATCAGCTGAATTGTGTACTCTCAAATTTGAATGTTGAAGCCCTAACACCCAATACTTCAGAATGTGATTGCGTTGGGAGATAGGACCTTTAAAGAGGTGATTAAGTTAAAATTAGGCCTTTAGGGTGAGCCCTAATCCAATCTGACTAGTGTCCTCTTACAAGAGGAAATTTGGACACACAAGGAGACAGCAGNGCCAGCATTCAGAAGTTGTTTTGTGAAGTTTACTCAGTGTTGAAATGTTCTTTTGATGAATTTGTGAGGGAGAAAGTGGACTCTCCATCCTATTCCTCTGCCATCTTAGGACCGCCCTCCCGCCCACAGTTGATTTCTTTAAGATTGACTGGTTTGATCTCCTTGCTGTCCAAGGGGATTACAATACCACAGTTCAAAAACATCAGCTCTATGGCACTCAGCCTTCTTTATGGTCAACTCTCACATCCATACATGACAACTGGACAAAACCCTAGCTTTGACTAGATGAACCTCTTTTGGCAAAGTGATGTGTCTACTTTTCAGTATGCTGTCTAGGTTTGTCATAGTTTTTCTTCCAAGGAGCAAGTATCTTTTAATTTCATGGTTGCAGTCACCATCCACAGTGATTTTGAAGCCCAAGAAAAAAATAAAATCTGTCACTGTTTCCATTTTCTCCTTATCTATTTACTATGAAGCAATGGGACTGGATGCCATAATCTTAGTTTTTTGAATGTTGAGTTTTAAGTCAGCTTTTTCACTCTTACCTTTCACTTTCATCAAGAAGTACTTTAGTTCCTCTTCCCTTTCTGCCAATTATGGTAGAATCATCTGCATATCCAGAGAAGGTAATGGCACCCCACTGCAGTACTCTTGCCTGAAGAATCACAGGGATGGGGGAGCCTGGTTGGCTCCTGTCTATGGGGTCACACAGAGTTGGATACTACTGATGCGACTTAGCAGCAGCAGCATCTGCATATTTGATGTTGTTGATATTTTTCCTGGTAATCTTGATTCCACATTGTGATTCATCCAGCCCAGGATTTGGCCTGATGTTCAGTTCAGTTCAGTTCAGTCACTCAGTTGTGTCCNGTTTGATGAAATAAATGGATAATTCAGTTTTCATTATCATTATGTTTGGGACCACTTATATATACTGGGATGAAAGATATGAGAAGCATAACACATACTGTGTTTAAGGCTCAATCTATTCAGAAGCATCAACTTCTCATGTATTTCACTGTCATTGTCTTCTTTCTGACTTGAAATTTCCAATTAAAGTTAACTATTTGGGCAACAGAAAAGAAATACAGAAAGAAACTTCTAAATATAGTCAACAGTAAATATCTTTACTTCTTTGCTTTACCTGCACTGGAACAGAGGCATGAATGAACTTATCAGATTAGTTAATTGCTGGTCTGGAAAGTTCACAGACAGCCCAAAGATAAGCTCCAGGATGAAGCATGTACAGATAGACAAGTGGTGGATGTGTACACAAGAAAAACCAAAAGGTTGAAGATTTTTTTAAAAAATAAGAAAGCAAAGCAGCTATAAATTCTCATTAACTGAGAAACCAAATGAAGCCCCAAGCCTGAAGAAAAGAAGAGAAATTTTCATTGAACTCTGTGTCTAGTCTTTGAAAGCATGAGACCCAAGAGAGGCAAAGAAGTCAAACCTTTGTTCCTAATCCTTAAGAAGAGAATATGCTCCTCATACGAATTGTTGCGACTTCTCCTATGACATTTGCAAGCAGACACTGGTGCAATAATTATGTTTTTGAAGCCTATATTGTCCTGGAAATGCTGTCACATATTGGGGCCAAATTGGGTATTCATTTCCTCATTAGTACTATTCAGCGATGCTGCTTGTGGGAGAAGCTTCACGGAGCATGGGTTTGGAATCCCAGGGATATTCAGTGCTTACTGCTTTGTCATGAGAGGCTCTAAAGACTGAAGGCACCTCCCTGAAAGTGTGGCCCCTGCCTGTGGATAGCAAAGACTTTGTGTTGACTCCTCAACAGAGAGATGGAAATGCTAGATGTACAAACAAAAAAAAAAATTTGCCTTTGCAAGTCTTCCTCCAAGATATGGCATATATTTGGGAGCACCACAAGACTGAGTAGACAAACAAAACATATTTAAAACTGCAGATGTTACTTCTAAATTGTTCATAAGTAACAGGAAACTGCAGGATGATATTTAACTACTCTGTAGGTAGCAGGCAATTTGCATTTGTAATATCAGCATAATGAGTTTAAGATGTGCATTGATCCCATTTCATTCTATATGGAATGCAACAAAGCATGTTAATGTGTAACCTAAAAAGCATATAAATCAGGGGAAAATACAAAATGTCATAAAATGCAGAGCTGTCATAGTAATTGTGCTTGTTTGAAACATCCCACCAAGGTATCCACAAAGTCTATGGCAATTAATAGCAAATGTAATTACAGTGAATGCAGAAATGAAGATTTTTCATTTTCAATTTTTCATGAGACACAATGGAGGAGTTTTTACTTGAAAGATGCCCCACAGTAAAATCTTTTATGATTGATGGTACTTTAATTAAAAATAAGCTATTTCATAGTCATGCTAGTCTTCTAGTCTCAGAAGCAGCTGACAGACTTTGTCCATGTTGTCTTTCTTTGTATTTCAGTTGTTGCTCATTAATTGAATTTTTCAGTCATAACTCATTTAAATATTCAAAAGGTCGTTTTATCCCAGTTAGGCATGTGGGAGTGTACACATTCATCTCAATTTTGAGAGAAATACATCACATTATCCCAAGTTATTCTTATTTTATGATTTTGTTTTTCTCTGTGGTTGCCAGTGGTTTTAAGAATAGAATAAGTACATAAGAATCATGAGAGTGATTGCTATAATACAAACACAACAAAATCAATGTAAGGAGTGACAGATTATTTTCCTGTTTATAAATGGCATCGTTGAGATTCTTTGAATTACATGAGTCTTTAGGCTATAACCACATAGATAACTAGGTAGTGACTACTTATTTTAGCATCTTACTGTTGACTCTTTTGTGATGTAAAATGTAATAAGAGAACATTTAGAAGATACTTGCTCCCTCTAATAATCAGATAATGTAAATTAAAAGCAATTATATACCACTTCATATACTTTCAGTTGGTAAAATTTGAGCCTGATAATATGGTAAGGGTGCAGGAAAATAGTCTTGCTTGTAGGAGAGTCAACTGTTACCAAAATTTTGGAAAGCGGTTCATTGGAACCTGGGTAGCTGAAGATGCCCATGGAGTCTGTTTGATAGATAGTGGTGGCTATCCAGGCAGCTCAGTGGTAAAGAACCTGCCTGCCAAGCAGGAGACATGGGAAGATCCATTGAAGAAGGGAATAGCAACCCACTTCAATATCCTTGACTGGAAATCTCAGTCAGGTCAAGTCAAAGATTGACTATAGTCAATCCCTATAGTCAAGAGGGCTGTAGTCCATGGATTCACAAAAGAGTTGGGTGCAACTTAGCAATTAAAGGACAAGTAGGAATCTAGATATCTACTCAGAAAAATTCTCCCAAATGTGCCGAAAATCAATGTATTTTTGCAATAGAAGAAAAGTGAAAACTGCCTAGTCATCTCTTAAGAGAGGAATGAATAAATTTAGTTTTAGTTGATAAAGTAGAATGCTTATTTAGTAAGCATAAGATGAATCAAGCAGAGATTAATGGTTGATATCCTTTTATGTACAAAAGAATATAAACACAAAATGTCCTTTTATCACTCAAACTAATGATGCTTTTAAAAACATCATTAAGTTGAGTGATAAAGGGATATTTCACAGTTTGATGATGTGTATGTAAATTTAAAAATATATAAATGATAATATAAATATTAAAAGATAAATACTTGAAACTTAACCACACCAACATCAGAGTAATATTCCTTCAAGGGAAAGAGGGATAAGGAATAGAGTTAACTGTATTTGTAGTGTTTAACTCTTGATAAAGAATGATTTGGAAAAAATAAAGCAAGATGTTAACATGTGATAAATCTGGGTTTTCTACATATGTTGTTGTTGTTGTTAATTAGTCTCCCAGTCATGTCTGAAATCTTTACTACCCCTTGGAATGCAGCACACCAGCCTCCTTGTCCCTCACCATCTCCTGAAGTTTGCCCAAGTTCTTGTCCACAGTTCATGTCCTTTGCATCGGTGATGCCATCTAGACATCTCATCTTCTGATGCCCTCTTCCCTTCTGCCATCAATTTTCCCAGCATCAGGGACTTTTCCAATGAGTCAGCTGTTCACATCAGATGACTGGAGCTTCAACATCAGTCCTTCCAACAAGTATTTAGGATTGATCTCCCTTAAGATTAACTGGTTTGGTCTCCCTGCTGTCCAAGGGACTTTGAGGAGTCTTCTCCAACATCACAGTTTGAAGACATCAATTCTTTGGTGCTATGCCTTCTTTACGGTCCAGTTCTCACAACCGTTTGTGACCACTGGTCCATAGCCTTGACTATACAGACCTTTGTTGGCAGAGTAATGTCTCTGCTTTTCAACACACTGTCTAGGTNCCAACATCACAGTTTGAAGACATCAATTCTTTGGTGCTATGCCTTCTTTACGGTCCAGTTCTCACAACCGTTTGTGACCACTGGTCCATAGCCTTGACTATACAGACCTTTGTTGGCAGAGTAATGTCTCTGCTTTTCAACACACTGTCTAGGTTTGTCAAAGATTTCCTGCTGAGAAGCAATCGTCTTATGCCTTCATGGCTGCAGTTACCATCCGCAGTGATTTTAGAGCCCAAGAAAAGGAAATCTGTTACTACTTCCACATTTTCCCCTCTATTTGCCATGCAATAATGGGGCTGGAGGCCATGCTCTTAGTAAAAGCTGGCTCTTTTACTCTCCTCCTTCACCCTCATCAAGAAGCTCTTTAGTTCCTCTTCTCTTTGTGCCACTAGAGTGGTTATCACCCACATACCTGAGGTTGTCGTTTTTCCCACCTATCCTGATTCCAGCTTGTAACTCATCCAGCCTGACATTGCTCATGATGTGCTCAAAATAAACAGGGTGACAGCAGACAGCTCTGTCTACTCCTTTCTCAATCCTGGAACCAATCAGTTTTTCCATACAGGGTTCCAACTGTTGCTTCTTTACCTGCATACAGGTTTCTCAGGAGACAGTTTGATGGTCTTGTATTTCCATCTCTTTAAGAGCTTTCCACGGTTTGTTAAGATCCACACAGTGAAAGGCTTTAGTGTAGTTGTTGATACAAAGGTAGATTTTTTTTTAATTCCATTGCTTTCTCTATGATCAAGTGAATGTTGGCAATTTGACCTCTGGTTCCTCTGCCTTTTCTGAACTCAGCTTTGAAGCCTGGAAGTTCTTGGTTCATGTAATACTGAAGCCTAGCAGGCAAGATTTTAAGCATGACCTTACTAGCATGAGAGATTAGTGCAATTGTCCGATGGTTAGAACATTCTTTAGTACTACGCTTCTTGGGAATTAGGATGAGGATTGACCTTTTCCAGTCCTGTGGGCACTTCTGGGTCTTCCAGATTTGCTGAAATATTGAGTGCAACACTTTGATAGCATCATCCTTCAGGGTTTTGAATAGCTCTACTGGAATTCCATTGCATCCACTAGTCTTATAAACAGTGCTGCTTCCTAAGGCCCACTTTCTGCATATAGATATCCAATATTTTATTTTCTGTGCTTTTATGTGCATTTGAAGTATTTCATGTTTAAAATTTTAAAAGTTAAATTAATATAGTATTGCTCATATTTCATGACCATACCAATATCAGTTATAAGTGAAATGCCATTGCATATGCTATTTTAGGTGTTTTATGTGTACTCTTTTAGTCTGCTCACTGATTCTGTTTGATAAATGCTAACATTATCTATCGGAGAAGGCAATGGCACCCCACTCCAGTACTCTTGCCTGGAGAATCCCATGGACGGAGGAGCCTGGTGGGCGGCAGTCCATGGGGTCGCTGAGAGTCGGACACGACTCAGTGATTTCACTTTCAGTTTTCACTTTCATGCATTGGAGAAGGAAATGCCAATCCACTCCAGTGTTCTTGCCTGGAGAATCCCAGGGACGAGGGAGCCTGGTGGGCTGCCGTCTATGGGGTTGCACAGAGTCGGACAAGACTGAAGCGACTTAGCAGCAGCAGCAACATTATCTATATTTTACAGACATGGAAATGGAAACATAGCACAGGATTACAGATCTTTCACAACAGCTTATATTCTTAACCTTGACTCTATAGTCTGTCAAATTTAATAAATTCTCGTTTATCATATGAAACTTCGTATCATATATCATATATCTTATGTATATATACATATTTATGTAATGCTTGTATCCCTTTATCATTTGTCCTTTATTCTTTTATTTATGAATACATCTTATATTGTTATAAATTAATTAGGGATACCAGGGTAGATAAGGACACTCCCCGAGGCCTCAGAACAATGAGATCTAACTTCTAATTTCAACTGCATCAATGCCCTGCTGAATGATTTGAGGTAAGACCTTTCATTATTCTAAATATTGACTTCTCACTATAAAACAAAATCGATCAATCTGTCTACCTCCTGCTATGAAGATAAACAATGGAAGGTATTTGGAAACACACTGAATAACACAATTATTTACAGTGCTATAATACAGAATGTAGGGCTTCCTGAGTAGTTTGGGGGTAAAGAATCTGCCTGCCAATGCAGGAGACACAGGAGATGTGGGTTCCATCCTTGAGTTGGAAAGATCCCCTGGAGAAGGGAATGGCAACCCACTCCAGTATTCTTGTCTGGAAAAATCCATGAACAGAGGAGCCTGGTGAGCTACAGCCCATTTGGTCACAAAGAGTCAGGTAGGACTGAGTGACTGAGCACACACACACAATATAAAATGTTGTTTATTTTGCTTTTTAATATGAAATATTAGTTATTTTTCACACAAACTCAGAGAAGAGAGTCTACATATTGTTTTGAATCACTGTGGAATATGCCTTCCTTCCCTTGAATTATGATTATTAAATAAAGAAAAATGTAAGAGATTCTATTTTGGAATTTTTTTTTGGTCAGAAATACTGCTTAGAGTTTGTTTCAGACTCACAGATTTGAGCAGACTTCTAGTTTCTATCTTGTGACTTTTGCTTCACTGTGTTCAGTAGAGCCTATGATTTCTGTCTTGAAAATGCTAGCTCTGGATTCCTCTGAGCACTGTCAGGGTGGATCTCAGAAACTAGAGCACACAATATTGATCTCTTTCCTGTAAATGAAGCTCAGAATTAACCAGAAGTCAATTATTGCTAGCATTAAATTGAAATCACTGGGAATTGCAAGGCAATTTAAAGTAAATGTGTTAGATCAAGAAATAGCAGATTTGAGTCTCACAAAGGAAATAAGGGCACCCCATGTAGTAATCATATGAATCCAGAACGGACAGTATCTTCTGAATGTAAGCAGGGATAACTAAATTAAAGTAACTGCAATACAGAATCACCACCTGCATCTTTAGCATTTCTGATATTATTCTTTTCATTTTTAGTTTCTATGCTATCAGTGATTTTAAAATTTTACTTTCTTCATTTTATTTTTTTACTTCTTTGCATATCTCCTTCATCCTCAAGAACTTAAACCTACAAATTCTAGAATTCTCATTTTTTAGCTTCCATTTGGAACTTTCTAAGTTCCATGATGCTGTTTGCCACATGCTGTGATATGGTACTAAGTCACTTCAGTCGTGTCCAACTCTTTTCGATCCCCTATAGTCCTCCAGGTTCCTCTGTCCATGAGAATACTGGAGTGGGTTGCCATGAGCTCCTCCAGGGGATCCTCCCAACCCAGGGATTGAACTTGAATCTCCAGTGTTTCCTGCATTAGCAGATGGGTTCTTTGCAACTAATGCCACTGAGAAATACTGTTTGCCACACAACCATTCTTAAATTAAGAAGCACAGCAATCTCTTACACTTTATAGTCTTGTAGAAACTATACCTTCTTACAATCAAGTTCGACTGCCCCTGTTTAACAGGTATCATATGATAAAATAAAAATGTATAAGAGTAACTCTGATAATGCCAAAGGAAATTGTGATCTTGAAGCAAAGTAACTGAAAGGAGAATCTATTACAGTAGCACCTACCAGGTAAGTAGGAGCTATAAAAGGGCATGAATACAGTTGAGCTCATTATTGAAAAAGATAATTAAGAATAGAAGTAAATCTGGGATGTGCTCACTGAGAATGTGATTAAAGCAAAAAAATCTGATTGGGTCACAGTTCAAGTGACTTTGAGAAGGGCAATTTAGACATGAAGCTCTGGGCATCAATCAGAGTTTCAAAGAGGAGACTGCCTTGCTTCCTTGATGTCATGACACCAAGAGGGAAAGTTCAGCCTGGGGCTGGGAAAGAAAAACTCAAGCCCAGAGGTGGGTCTGTTAATTAAAGCCTTTNCCATCAACTGGAGACGAGTTCCGTCCTGTTTGCCATGTTCGCCCTGCGCTGAGGTCCGGGCTGTGTTCTGTGGTCAGCTAGCAACAAGTTCTGAGCTCTGTACACCAGTCGCCCTGCACAGATTTCCAGCCTGTGTGCTGCGCTTGTCCTGCACAGATGTCCGACCTGTGTGCCGCGGTCGCCGAGTATGGAGGTCCGGGCTGTGTTCCGCATTTAGTAAGCGGCGAGTTCCAAGCTCTGTGCCATGGTGGCCCTGCACAGATTTTTGGGCTGTGTGCTGTGGATGCCCTTCACTGAGGTTTGGGCTGTGTGCCACGTTCACCCTGCTTTGTGGTCCGGGCTGTGTTCTGCCATCAGCTAGCGATGAGTTCCGGGCTGTGTGATGCAGTCGCCCTTCACTGAGTTTTGGGCTGTGTGCTTCGGTTGCCCTTCACCGAGGTCTGCACTGTGTGCTGTGGTCGCCCTGTGCCAAGGTCCTGGCTGTGCTTCACAGTCGAATAGCAACGAATTCCAGACTCTGTGCCACTGTCGTACTGCACANGTTAAATAAATGCTTTTTAACATGCTTTTTTTTTTTTAAAAAAGATATAAGGTAGGGAAAAGCACTTTCTTTTTTTTTTAAGCTAATATTGAAGCCTTTGGCTTCTGAGGGATGACACAAAGCATACCAATGGGGAAAAATATTTTTCTCTTTTTTATTTCAGAATGTCATGGGGAACAGAGAAAACACAATAGAATGTCTAGTTTCTGCTTATTTTTCTTGGCTATTTAACTTTAAGATCCAGAGAAGATGTACCTCTGCTTAAAAAATCCCACAAATGAATCTTTGGAGATAAAAGGTGGAATTACTAGGAAGAGAGTTTGAGAAGAATCAGATCATATTTTGAGCTGGTACTGGATGAAAAAAAAAGAAAAAATGCTGCTGCCGAATAGCAGCGTGGTCTTGGATTGTTTTACCTGTGTATGTTCTTGGACTATGAACTTCCCTGACCACAATTTTCAAGTCTTCTACACATAATAATTGCATTGTATGAGTGGATTTGGTGAAATCTAGGAAAAGATGTTGTGTTCCACACCTGAGTCAGAGAGAATATAGTGAAGAGATTAAGTTTGAGTAAGACAAGATTGAAATAAGGAAGTGAAGAGGAGTGGTAACTCAAGGCCAGAGGTAATTATGAGGAACTAAACCCATGGGAATTCACAAAAATCACAAAATTGTGGGTTAGTTAGCTTGTGCAATCCATTTAAATTTCAAAAGGAGAGTGTGGGCTTGGTTCCATATACTTATCTTATTTCACACTGTGATTATGTACCAAAAGCAGAGGTATAACTCCTATGTCTCTTGTGTCTCAGTTTTACTTTCTTTCTATTATGTGAACAGAGAAAAGTGGAGCAAAAGAATCCAGAATCATTAGGGATTTGGAAAACCAAGGTTGCTAAGTAAACAATAGTGTCCTATCTTTAAGGTAACTTGGCCCAACGAACGGTGACATCCAGTGCTTCACCAAAGGAAAAAGAGCATACATCTCCCCACAGGCAATAAGGATGCATTGTTTTTCTGGAGAATTTAAAAGTAACAATAAAATTGACTTAAAATCAGCCCAGTCTTCTTGTTCTCATGCACCAGTGAATCTAACCAACGTCCATGATAAAATTCTTCCTGCTGCATCTAAGCTTTTAATCTCTCTCATGTTTGGTGTACCAGTGAACTTATCCACTTGGGAAAGGCATGCACACATATCCCCACTTCACTTTCTGCCACTTTGCTTTTAGGAAATACCTACATCAGAACCTGTTTTCCTTAACAGAATGAAATCCAAAAAGGAGTTTTGCTTTTATGCAAACAACAACATTATCACTGAGCATTTGTTTTGCAGTGGTCCTGTTTTAGAAGCAGTGAGCACCCAGAGCTGGCAAGAGTGGCTCCACTAAGCTCTTTCTCCAGGAACTACATTCAGCATCCACATCAAGCTACCATAGCTTTGAACTGTGTCTGTGAGCATCTTGCTTTATTTATCTTGATTTATATTGTGCATCTGTTAGCAAGATGTGTCCTAGGTTAATTGCCGTTTTGCTTTATGCTATTTTGGCTCAAGAAAAGTTTCACAGTAATACTCTTTCAGGTTGTGAAGAAAAACTGTCATCTACTTTCCTGTCTAAAACTAAACCCAAGTCATGGAATAAAAGCTACATGAAGCTGATGACTGTGATCAGAGTCTGGTAAAGCGTCTCACTCCCAGGCACTAATATCTCAGAGTGGTAAACTCCTTGCCAAGTATTTCAGCTGCTCTTTTGAGTTGGACTGCATCTATTTGCCTACACTCCAATCTTTTCTATTCTATACCCTACCATTCTAGATTCCATCGATCTCATATTCAAATTTCCCTCCTAAACTGAATTCAGTTCAGTTCAGTTCAGTCACTCAGTTGTGTCTGACTCTTTGCGACCCCATGAATCGCAGCACGCCAGGCCTCCCTGTCCATCACCAACTCCTGGACTTCACTCGACTCACATCCATCGAGTCAGTGATGCCATCCAGCCATCACATCCTCTGTTGTCCTCTTCTCCTCCTGCCCCCAATCCCTAAACTGAATTAGGCAAACAAAATCACCTTAGTCAAAATATAAGCTCCCTATGAATAGGGATAGTGTATGCTTTGCTTTTCTCTTTTTGAAAATTTTGTAAAAATTACATACAGTGAAACACACTTATTTTTTATGTGTAGTATTATGTTTTGAGTGTCTCTCAAATCTTTTTTCCAGTTTTTTCTTTAAGTCTTTATTGAATTTGTTACCATATTGTTTCTGATTTTTATGTTTTGTTTTTTTGGCCACACGGGATGTGGTATCTTAGCTCCCTGACCAGGAATCAAACCTACATCTCCTACACTGGAAGATGAACTCATAACCACTGGGCCACCAGGAAAGTTTCTCCCATTGCTTTTTATTTGGTGATTTGTTTTTTCAACAACAGGCATGAGGGATTATTTATGTATTCTGGATACACATATTCTGTGACCACACCTTTTCCAGGTTCACAAGTTGAAGCTGCTTTGGCAGCCTAAATTCTGTCCTTCAACCATCAGATCAGTGAGAACGCCACTTTCTCTTTGAATTATAGAAGGCTTGTATTCACAACCGACCAAGACATCCTCTTGGGGGTAAAGAGCATATAAACCTGGACCTCTTACTTTTTTTCAAGGCTCAAATCTTCTCCAGTTTCTGCACTTTCATCCACTCTCCTGTGCTTTTAAATGACTTCAAACATTTCTTTTTCTTCAGAATTTATGATTGTTATCTGTAGAAAGATTAGTCAATGTATACTAATTTACCATTAACTGGAGCAGGAATATGTTCCTGCTTTTTTCCCTGTTTTATTCCCAGATACTTTAATAATTCTCTTTTATTGGGGGAGGGGGTTAAATAAATAACAATAAAGAAAAAACACAATGTTTTGAAAAGCAGAGGGCAATGATCTGAATCATGTCCCATCAAATTTCATAAGTTCAAGACATAATTCCCAATGTGACTATATGTGGACACAGGATCTAAAAGGAAATTACTAAGGTTAAATGAGGCCATAAAAGTGGGATCCTGATTCAGCATGATTAGTGTCTTTACAAGAAGAGATGTTAGAGAGCTTCCTGTTTCTGTGCATCCGAGGAAACAGTGAGAAATCAGGCAGTTATCTGCAAGAGGGGAAAGGAGTTCTCACCGAGAACTGAATCAGCCACCACCTTGACCTTAGCCTTCTCAGTCTCCAAAACTGTGAGAAATAAATATCTGTTCTTTAAGCTAGTCAGTTGGTGGTATTTTGTTATGGAAGCAGAGTTTTTTTTTTTTTTTTTCATCAAGCACACAGACAGAGTAAAGCNTGACCTTAGCCTTCTCAGTCTCCAAAACTGTGAGAAATAAATATCTGTTCTTTAAGCTAGTCAGTTGGTGGTATTTTGTTATGGAAGCAGAGAAGAGTTTTTTTTTTTTTTTTTTCATCAAGCACACAGACAGAGTAAAGCCTAGATTAAACTATTGTGTTATATACCCAAACCAACTCACAGCATACTACCTACCATGCAATTTAGAGTGTGCAATTTAGTATAATTCTTTACTCCCTGCATTAGTTGCATTTTGTTATATAACAGATTCCTCCATACCTTAGAAGTTTAAAAGAAGCATTTCTCATCTCCCAGTTTCTATGGGTGAGAAATGTAGGCATAGTTTAGCGGAGTGCCTCTGGGTTAAGTTCTCTCATGAGCTGCAGTCCAGTCTGTATGTCAGCTGAAACTGCAGTCTCATCTGAAGTCTTCAATGGGGGGAATTGGCATTTAAACTTAGATACAACATAATTAATGGCTGAACTTCAATTCCTTGCAGGATGCTGGACTGAGGGCCTCACTTCCTCTCTGTTGGCCAGATCCCTTTTCAGTTCCTTACCATGTGGGCCTCTCCATATGACTGTCCTCAGACAGGGCAAATTGGAGAGAGCAAGTGAGACCAGGATGAGAGGCAGCGTCCTTTTGTAAAATAACATTCTAAGAGCCATTCTGTCACATCTGCTGCATTATCTTCGTTAGAAGTGAGTCAGTGAGTTCAGTCCAAGTGGAGGGGTTAGACAGAAGCAAATATATAGGAGGTAAAGTTTATTAGAAGTCATCTTAGAAGCTGTCTACAGCATTTCCCTTACAGGCAAAATGAAGGATCATTAAAAATTTAAATATAAAAAATTAAATAGGCTTCCTGTCTTATTTGAGTCACTGGCTATACTCGAAGGGAAAGAAAGATAAAAATAACACATCTCCTGTCTTCCTGGAGCTGGTGGTCTGCTTCAAGAGGTAAGTCTGTGTAAACCTGATCAATGCTGTAAAAACTGTAGGAGTTGGAACATGGAGAACTTTTTCAAGATGTAAAAAACATTGTTTTCATAAAGTAGATAAAGCCTGGCTGTGTGTTAAAGAGACGGGACCAGCCCAAGAGAGAAACCACCTTCCAGTCTCTGGCTGAAAACCTGGCAGGAGCTGAAAGCATTTGAATGACAAAGCCTGGGATCTGCCCTGGGGGGATTAGTCAGGAATGAGGCAGAATTGAGGAGTCAGAAGCCCAGAATGTGAAGAGCTTGTTAGGCCATACTAAGGACTTTGAACTTTATTCAGTAAGTGGAGTGGAAACACTGAAGCACATGACCAGATATACACAGTGTGAAGAACAGCCTAACCCAAACTCCATGTGCATTGCCTTGCCAATTATCAGGCCAACAAGGCGAGGAATACTGGTGGTTTAGTCGCTAAGTCATATCCGACTCTTCCTGACCCAGGGATCGAACCTAGGTCTCCTGCACTGCAGGCAGATTCTTTACCAATTGAGCTACCAGGAAATAGCTAGAGGAATATTTCTCATCTCCCAAACTCCCATCAGAATGACTAAGTCATAACCAGGTGGAAAGCTCTTTGTGAGTTCCTTTACTTCAGATCAAATCACACATCTCAGTGACAATGGACCACATCTCAGTGACGTGTAATTTCTCACAAGCACCACCTTTTGTTAAGTAACCTGAAGAATATAATTTAAATTCATTTCCAGAGAAGAATGAAAGGAAATAGTGGCATTTCTGCACAATGTTAACCATGATGCAGCTCAACCCATAGCTCTGTTATTTAGCTTGCTAAATTCAATGAATCTCTAAATACTTTAATTACTTCCCCCACTGCCTTTTTTCCTCCATGGTGCAAACTCTATGCCATTCATTTGTTAAAACCTCCTTTGAAATTCATTTCTCATTTCCCCCCAAACATTCATAGGCTTTTTATACAGAAGAGAAAAGAAGCAGTGAGGCATGTAGTCCGTGATACTTTAAAACTGGATGAGTCACCCCCAAGGAATGTCTGGGGTATGTTGGAGAGATCTGCTATGTGCCACAGTCTACAGTCTGGTGAAAATCCAAACAACCCAAATTTTACTGAAATCCGTAATTTCTACTTGCCTAACCTCCTTCTCTTCATGCTGAACCCAAGGGGCTTACCAATACTTACTAAATTTGCATCGTCATCAAAGGGCAATAACACTGTCCTTACAGTATTGTGCGACTTCTGATCATATGGTGCTCAACTGAGCAATGAAGATTTAAACAATTTACATGTGTTGGGTGCACAGTGAGCCTCACTCCAATATTCCTCAGAAAAACCCAATATGACTGGGTCAAAACAACAGGAAATGAGGTCCATGTTATTCATATGCATAGTGATTATATGTCTCCCACCAAAGAAACAAAATTTTCTGCAAGATATTTTAACAGAATCAAGTAGGAAAGCTGAGGTTAACTTCAAAAAAAATTCTTTTGTTCTAGATTACCATATTTTATGAATTTATCTACAAAAAGATAATTTTTTTTTCTTTTTTTTCTTCTTAATTTATAAGTGGTCCAGTATGAAGTTCAGCTATCAGAACAAAAAAAGATTCATTTTATTACCATGATCCCTAGCTGGGATCATGTAGAGTTTAAAATTATTGTTTAATTATGATGAAGGAAAAGCAAACTTTTGGAAAGATTAAAGGATCTGGCATGGCCTTCAGAGAAGTTAATTGCCAAGGAAACTTAGCAAGTATAAGGTAGGCAAACTTGAATGATGACAGGGTAGAAACTGACACAGAATGAAGTGACAACACAAAATTAAAGAGACTACTCTAGTCCACTGCAGCTTATATGTTCAGGTTTAGAAACATTTCTAAGACGTACAAAACCCCAGCATTTTGCCATCAGATATAAGTTAATATAGGAATTACCAGGTTTGTTCTAAAATTACAAACCTGAGAATAGTTAAGAAACTATAACTTAGTAAGAACATCTATAAAATATTAAGATATTTTGGAAAGCTATTGATATCAAAAACTCATGTGGGCATTTTGTAGCAGAGAAATGGATGTATGTATGGAAAAAGCAACAGCCAATGAAAGCCAGTTTCTTTTCAATTTATTGTTGGACATTTTCCTATCAAGACTTTTCACATGGAAATTAATGGTTTTAGGCTTTAGATTTTTACCTTATGAGTATGTGATTGCTGCCTCAAATATAGGAATAGAATACAGATGGCTGATAGAAATGTAGTGTTAACACCATCCTAAACTAAACTTTAGATTATAATATTCTTTTGAGTGAAGGAACAGAAACAAGGACCAACGTGATAAGGGTTTTCTCCTACCTATTCATTTCAATATTTATCAGGAGTCTGTTTTATTCAAGGTACTGTGCTGACCTTTGTGTCCATAGGGAACGAAAAAAGGCAAAGTTGGCTCTACGCTTATAAATAGTAAAGGTGTGGTGAGACAGCTAAGCAGCATGTCCTTCCACTCCATGACTGAGTAATTCTTAATGCCTTCATACAAGGAAGCAGCAATAAGCATTCTCTCAAGTCACTGGTCTTAGGACTTTGGAGTTTCCATTTTCACAGTCCTCTTGTTCCCTCCACCTGTAAGTTCTCTTTAGCCCCACACACGCTCAGTCATTAAGTTTAAGTTTACCAACTGTGCTAAAAATACCCCTGCTTATTACAGGTACTCTACCACTTCATTTAAACTTTCTACTTTGTGCATGAATTTGGATTTGAATAGTAGTCTTTAGTTTCAGTTCCTTGTTTGCTACTTTATTTTTCTGCCCACCCCTGGTCTAAATAAGGGCTGCTTAGTTCTTTGAAGGTGGAAGTGCTAAAAAACCTGCACTTTTTCATTCAGATAAGACTATACTTCAGTAACAGAGGATCTCTGTTACTCCTGACTGTTCCTCTCTGGGGAATCTCCTTTGCATCCAGTCTACACCATATTTCAAAGATGATAGACTTCACCAGCATGTTCCTGTATCTCTTCCCTTTCTATTACTCATGCTTATTACATGAAAACTGGCTCACTTCAGCCTCAGCTAATATCTCTACAAGCTTCTCCATTATTTTATATCACTGTCTCTCCCATTGTCCAACACCTTTTTTTCTCATATCTTCTCCAAACTTGCAGTAGTTAGCGGCATCTATGTTTCTCTACGTTCCACCCCCTCTCCTCCCCACTGGAAGCTTCTGTCCTCTGGGCTGACTCACTCCTCTCCTGCTTAGCTCCTGAAGTGTCAAGCACCTGGTCCCTGACTTCTAGTTCCTTCAGTTCATTTCTATATAGAACATGAGCATATTTGCATTTGATTAGTTTTGGCCTGGCACTGAAATTCTCTCAAAGCACTTAATTGTTTCCTTTTCTCTTTCTTTCTTCTTTCTTTCTTTCTCTTCCTTTCTTTCATTTCCTTTTTCTCTTCCTGTTTCTTTTTACCTCCCTCCCTTCTCTCTTTTTTTCTCTCCCTCACTCTTTTCCTCTCTTTCCTTTTTCTTCTCTCCTTCCCTTTTTCCTTCCTCCTTTCCTTCTTTTTGTCTTTCCTTCCGCCTTTGTCTCTCTGTAGGTACGAAATAAAGTCCTTGATTATTTGATTCAGTCAACCAAGATATCCATTATGTTTCTCCCATTTCTTCCCAACTTCATCTCACGATCACATATGGCATCTTTTTCAGGTTTTGCAAGAAATTCAACCACATTCAAAGTAAATTTTCTTCAGGGTCAGAGGAAATTAGGAGTGAGGAATCATATCGTACAATTTGTAGTATTCTTTCAACTCCTCAGTGCTTACGCCTTTCTCACTCAATTTCTCTGCTCCTTAATCCTTCATCTAAGGATTCCTTGTTTGCTCTCAATCCCAACAAGTCAGAGTGATGTCTTTCTTCATCTTAAACCTAAGATGGTTGCCTGGAGACTAAGCCATTACTAAAGTGGACTTACTATTGTTAACCAGATTTCTATGAGAAAATTAGACATTCCTAAAAAATATTTCAAACAGTGGAGATACAAAAATGAAAAGAAGATCTTGGACCCCAAACCCCCAGACTCTTTCCCTTTAGGTAAACATTGAACTAGGCATCTTTCTAGGAGTATTCCATGGCTATTTCAATATGAATGTGTACATGTCCTTTCAAAAACACAAATTGTAGCACAGTGATTGACTATTCAGCTCAGTTTTGTTGTTGTTATTGTCACAGTTTCATAATGTCTCTCTTTTTCTCTCTTTTGCTCACTCTTTTCCTCTCTTCCTTTTCTTTTTCTTCTCCCTTTCCATTTTTCCTTCCTCCCTTCCTTCATTTCTTCCTTCAGCAAGAGCAGCTATTTTGGAGTTCATCAAGTTGCAGTGTTAAATTTGTTTGGCACCAGGAAACAACAGACTCAGTTCAGTTGCTCAGTCATGTCTGACTCTTTGCGACCCCATGAATCACAGCACACCAGGCCTCCCTGTCCATCACCAACTCCCGGAGTTCACTCAAACTCATGTTCATCGAGTCGGTGGTGCCATCCAGCCATCTCATCCTTGGTCGTCCCCTTCTCCTCCTGCCCCCAATTCCCTCCCTGCATCAAAGTCTTTTCCAATGAGTCAGCTCTTTGCATGAGGTGGCCAAAGTATTGGAGTTTCAGCTTCAGCATCAGTCCTTCCAATGAACACCCAGGACTGATCTCATTTATGATGCACTCACTGGTTGGATCTCCTTGCAGTTCAAGGGACTCTCCAACGTGGTCTTCTCCAACACCACAGTTCAAAGAATCAATTCTTCGGTGCTCAGCTTTCTTCACAGTCCAACTCTCACATCCATACATGACTACTGGAAAAACCAGAGCTTTGACTAGACGGACCTTTGTTGGCAAAGTAATATCTCTACTTTTCAATATACTGTCTAGGTTGGTCATAACTGTCCTTCCAAGGAGTAAGAGTCTTTTAATTTCATGACTGCAATTACCCCCTGCAGTGATTTTGGAGTCCCCCAAAAACATAGTCTGACACTATTTCCACTGTTTCCCCATCTATTTCCCATGAAGTGGTGGGACCAGATGTCATGATCTTCGTTTTCTGAATGTTGAGCTGTAAGCCAACTTTTTCACTCTCCTCTTTCACTTTCATCAAGAGGCTTTTTAGTTCCTCTTCACTTTTTGCCATAATGGTGGTGTCATCTGCATATCTGAAGTGATTGATATTTCTCCCAGCAATCTTGATTCCAGCTTGTGCTTCTTCCAACCCAGCGTTTGTCATGATGTACTCTGCATATAAGTTAAATAAGCAGGATGACAATATGCAGCCTTGACATACTCCTTTTCCTATTTGGAACCAGTCTTTTGTTCCATGTCCAGTTCTTTGACTGTGTGGATCACAATAAACTGTGGAAAATTCTTCAAGAGATGAGAATATCAGACCACCTGACCTGTCTCTTTAGAAACCTATATGCAGATCAGAAAGCAACAGTTAGAACTGGGCATTGAACAACATACTACTATACCTTAATTCTCATTATAAAACTATGCCATGGTGCTATTTTTAAAACCATCACTCTAAATTAATCTCTTAATCTTTTTATTCTGAAAGAACAACACAAAACTCAGGAAAGTCCTGCATAAAGCAATGATATCTATATCTCACAATATATTTGATCGATTAGTAAGTTGTTGATCAAAAAGTCTTATAGTAAACGCCAGTGTTCTTTTGCATCAGGATACCATTTTCAAATATGTTTCTATTTTTTGTAGCTAATTTATTAGCCTGTTCATTTTGTATGATTCCACCCTCTACAAAGATTATAATTGCTAAAACAAGTGGCTACTGTAGGTGTAAGAACTTCAATTTCTCATTAAAAAAAAAAATCCTACTTAAGTTTTCTAACCTTATTCATATTAATGTAAAAGTGTCATAGCATGTTTCTTCATTGTGTTTGTGAATGAGATAAGTTGTATAACAGATTCAAGCATAGTATTTTTTGTTTAAAAATGAAAGGGAATGGATATGTGTTTATGTACTCGGCTGATTGTTTTGATGTGCTCCTGAGACTATCACACATTGTTAATTGGCTATACTCTGATATAAAATAAAAAGACTTAAAAAAGACCCATAAGACTTTTTTAAAAAGTGAAAGTAATTTTAGTCAAATTTTTTAGAAAAAATAATAGATTAATTTTACTTTTCACAACATTAACTTTTTTCTTCCCATCTTATAAGTTTTACATAGTCATAAGGTACGTATAACAAATTTCTGTTAAACCACTGTCTCAAGACAAAATGACATTTATTTCTTCTAAAAGAAGGCTTGGTAGATTTCAGTTTCAACACAAGCTGCCATTTGATTTAATTAAGGCTATTTGGAATATGAAAACGTGTTAACAATATGAATAATAAAACTTTAAAGTCATAATCCAAAGCACTGAGTAAAAATATAACATGTGATGCAAATGTTATATAAATTTAAAAAATACATTTTCTAATCAGATATAAGACTCAAATATAGGCTTAGAATTATCAAAATATAAACAAGTTGATTATTTGATCTTATTTATGAATCTACATATGATAAAAGTAATATTTGAAGCTAAATATGAAGAAGTAAAATTTTACCTTTAGTCTAAAATCAGTATGTTTTATTTTTGCTTTGTTTTGCTGCACAAATTCTCATTTTCTGATTAAAAATGATATAAACACACAGGATAACATTTTCAACAAAAATGAGACAATTTGTATCATGCTCTTGATATTTGATCAGCAACAAAAAGTTTACACAAACATGAAAGAAACTGAAAAGCAAAGCAAAACATTCATTGCTATCTTATAATGGCAGGATACTTTTGTTTTGCTTTCAGAAGCCCAGAACTTTTCCAGAATTCAGTCAATTTTCTCTTTATTGCCAGGTCAAATATAGCTCATTAAGTTCTTCTTTGTCTCTCAAATTCACGTTCTTCAGCTGAGAAGATTATTCAAAGATAGATCCTTCACTCAGTCATACATAAAGACTGTTCAAGAGGGTCTAGTATATTCTAAAGAGTTTGGGAGGAATTCCCTGGTGGTCCAGTGGTTAGGACTCAGTGCTTTCACTGCTGTGGTCTGGGTTTAATCCCTGGTCAGGGAACTAAGCTCCTGCAAGCTTTGCAATCTGGTCAAAAAGAAATAAACAGAAATTTTGGTTCTCAATAGGATTTGAAACTTGCTGAACTGTTTCCTTACTCTCAGGCCCAAACAGCAAATGAAACATTTTATGGTTTCTTTTGCAACGTGGTTGTTTATAAATATTCCATTTCCCTTGATATCCAAGAATTGCATTCCTTGAAGTCTAAACATTTTTCTCCAGGACCTTGCTGAGATATATACAAATGGTTTATGTGATGAAAAATGCCTGCCAAGTTCTGCATATCAGAGTTGTGTAGTCATGCTTCATCTTCAAAGCATTTCAGCAAAATCTGACTCATTTCTTGATAGCACTTCTGAAATTATACTTTCAGTTAAAACAGCCTGTTGAGAAGCATTCACAGTTTTCTAGAATACTTTTAAATGAAATAGTTTTGATTTATGAAAAACTAACCATTTCTGGGCCATTATCCAGACATTCTATCCTTCCATCTCCAAGACTATTTGACTCTAGCACCTTTCTGATGTGACAAAAATAGCATGTTATGATAGTATTTTCTTTTTTCACAAGAGAGACAAAAATCTCTAACAGAGGACCATCGGTATAGATGCCAAGTCAGTTTGTCCAAGGCACATACTGTGTTTTAAAAAATGAAGAGATGTTTGCTTTTGGGGATCAGCTTTTCACAACAGAGAAAAATTATAAAATTCATAATTATTTTTGCATCTTGCAAATGCTAAAATATGACATTTACCGGACTTCCCTTGTAGTCCAATGGTAAGAAATCCACCTGTCAAAGCAGGGATCATGGGTTTGATCCTGAGTCTGTGAAGATTCCACATGCCATGGGACGACTAAGCCTGTGCGCCGTGGGCTCTAGCGCCCATGTTCTGCACTAAGAGAAGCCACTACAATGAGAAGTCCCGAGTACCGCAACTGAACAAATAGCTCTCGCTCACCTCTACGAGAGAAAAGCTCATGTAGCAATGAAGGCCCAGCACAGCCAAGAATGCAAAAGTAAATATTAAAAAGTCTTTGAAAAATGACATTTACTGATGAAACCTGTTGACAAGTAAACATATTGGAGAAGCCATTGGTTTCTAATTTATTGCACAAAATCTTTTTAGCATCATGTGACTTGTCAAAAGTAAATTAGCTTATGCAATTTGTGATTGAGGTCTTCATTTTCTTCATCATAAACTTTATCAGAATACTGTTTTAGGACAGATCTAAATTTCTCTTCTTCTCTCATATACCTTATCATCAAACATGAACACACTGGATCTTCAGTAACCTTGGTAAAATAGAAAATAGTAATGAGCTTCCCCTATGGCTCAGTGGTAAAGAATCCACCTGTGATGAAGGAGACTCAGGTTTGATCCCTGGGTCAAGAAGATGCCCTGGAGAAGGAAATGACAACCTGCTCCAGCTTTCTTGCCTGGAGAATCCCACGGACAGGGGATCCTGGTGGGTTACAATCCATGGGTTGCAAAGAGTGGGACACAACTTAGTGACTAAATGACAATAGCAAAAACAAAAGAAATATAAAATAGAGAGCTATAAAAATAACTAAATGAAAAGTATTGCAAAAAATTTAAAAACTGTCCCATTACAATTTATTTCTAATCTACACAAATCATGTATTGCAATGTGTTCGACCACAGAAAAGAGGCAAATAAAGCTAAGGATATGATTTTTTCTTTATAATGAAAATTTCCCTCATAATTCCATTACATTGATAGAGCTTGTTCATGCCTGCAAATCTGGCAATTATGTATAACAGGAAATTGAGAAAAATAATTTGGGAAGGAGAGGTTTTTATCATCAACCTAACATCATCCCCTTCTTGTAATACAGAAAGCACTAATTTGTCAACAGGTTCTGTGCCAAAAATGGAGAATGGAATGAACCAAATACACAGCTCTGCTATTTTCTTCCATATGGAGTCAATAAAGAAATTCATAACAAAGCTGCATGGTCACTGTCCATCACTTTGTGTATAAGCATTGCAACTTTTGAAACTCAAAATTCATGCTTATTCCCAAGAACTGCTCTCTACTGGGGAACCTGTCAGCAGCATCTCATAGTACCCTAGAGTTTTACAGAAGCTACTTGTGAAGTCTACTGTAGAAAACCAGAGTTTTGCAAAAATTTTACACTCATTTCCTTCTCCAAGGGATCTTCCCAATCCAGGGAATGAACCTGGATCCCTTGCATTGCAGATTCTTTACCATCTGAGCCACCAAGGAAGCCCTCTAGTTATCTACTGAAATGCAATAGGCTATGTCAAAATATAGTATCTTCAAACAGTTTGTTATTCTTTCTCACATTTTTTGGTTGACTGGGTCAGCTGGCCAGTTCTTGTTTGGGATCTCTGTTATGATTGCAGTCAAATTATAGCTGGGCTGGAGTTATCTGAAGTTTTCTCTACTCATGTATCTGTCAGGTAGCCTGGGATGCTGGAGCACATGGGTGTTGGCTGACTATCTTTGCTCTTCCTGTGACTATGTGGCTATCAGAGGCCTCCTCACTTAGCAGTTCCTAAAGCCAGCTGACATTCATTTGGAATTTGGCTGCACATCTAAGGGGGAGGGATAACAAAGATTCTTTAGCCATCTTTTATCTACCATATATTAATTGTTTATCTAAAGCTGCAGATTTGTAGAATTCTTTTATCTTTTGAAAGTGAGAAGGAAATTGAGGCTTGGAGCAGTTAAGAGACTTTCTACCAAGGTCCTTCGGTAAATTAGTGACAGAGAAATGAAAAGAATTATATACAAAGTCCTTAATTTTTTGAATAGCAAATCCTCTGTTTGTAGAGTGTTTTTAAAGTGAATAATATATCCCGAATGTTAAAATCTACCAGGATGACATTTTAAAGATTCTTGTTTATGTGCATCAGTAGCTTTTGTGCAAGTGAAATATTTTCTCAATTTAATGTTTTCTTTTTTCATTTCCAAATCTCCCAGTTTTTAATCTCTGATATTCTAGAGACATGTTACAAAAAGCTACTGCACATATAATTTTCTCAGTGGTGATTTTATCCCACTGATTCTACATACTGAAATTGCTATTTGCCCTTATCTTCTGAAAATTAAACTGTAATGTCAAGTAGATAGTGCAAAGGTTTGGCTATTTAACATATTTTACTCGTGAAAATCCACTTAAATCTCAACAAGCAGAAGTTGAAATGTTAGCACTTTTGGCTCCATACTTTTATTTTAAACTGATTCAAGGGGGAAAAAAAGAGAAGATAAAGGTGTTTTCTAGAGCATATTAATGTGAATTTCCCGAGGAACAAAGCTGCCTTCTTTGGACCTTCGTCTAGGGTTTTCCTCTATTTTCTTTCTGCCCAAATCTGTTTCCCCCTTTTTGGGTGTGGGGTATGTTTTGCTTCTTTGAGGAGTACTTCTCGAGGATTCTTATTTTGTTAGGCAGAAGCTTGATGCTTTTTTGGGGTGTCACTTGCCAAGGGATATTTGCTTAGAGTTTTCCATTTAACTCCTGATGATGATGGTGCCAGGACAAACAGCCTCTTTTTTGTCTTTCTGTAGTTGCCCCAAACTTGCTGGTATATTGGGTGCAGCACTTTCACAGTATCATCTTTCAGGATTTGAAACAGCTCCACTGGAATTCCATCACCTCCACTAGCTTTGTTCGTAGCGATGCTTTCTAAGGCTCACTTGACTTCACATTCCAAGATATCTGGCTCTAGATTAGTGATCACAACATCATGATTATCTGGGTCATGATCTTTTTTGTACAGTTTTTGCATGTATTCTTGTCACCTCTTCTTAATACCTTCTGCTTCTGTTAGGTCCATACTATTTCTGTCCTTTATCGAGCCCATTTTTGCAGGAAATGTTCCCTTGGTATCTCTAATTTTCTTGAAGAGATCTCTAGTCTTTCCCATTCTTTTCTTTTCCTCTATTTCTTTGCACTGATCACTGAAGGCTTTCTTATCTCTTCTTG
The DNA here is from genome assembly GCA_006410875.1 of Neotragus pygmaeus. Lineage (NCBI taxonomy): Eukaryota > Metazoa > Chordata > Mammalia > Artiodactyla > Bovidae > Neotragus > Neotragus pygmaeus. Next base: position 314,251 of record SJYV01023575.1, on the reverse strand, counting down.
CTCTTCTTTGGAACTCTGCATTCAGATCAGAAAAGGTCAGTTTTCACTCCAATTCCAAAGAAAGGCAATGCCAAAGATTGCTCAAACTACCGCACAATTGCACTCATCTCACATCCTAGTAAAGTAATGCTCAAAATTGACCAAGCTAGGCTTCAGCAATANGTACAGTTTTTGCATGTATTCTTGTCACCTCTTCTTAATACCTTCTGCTTCTGTTAGGTCCATACTATTTCTGTCCTTTATCGAGCCCATTTTTGCAGGAAATGTTCCCTTGGTATCTCTAATTTTCTTGAAGAGATCTCTAGTCTTTCCCATTCTTTTCTTTTCCTCTATTTCTTTGCACTGATCACTGAAGAAGGCTTTCTTATCTCTTCTTGCTCTTCTTTGGAACTCTGCATTCAGATCAGAAAAGGTCAGTTTTCACTCCAATTCCAAAGAAAGGCAATGCCAAAGATTGCTCAAACTACCGCACAATTGCACTCATCTCACATCCTAGTAAAGTAATGCTCAAAATTGACCAAGCTAGGCTTCAGCAATACATGAACCGTGAACGCCCTGATGTTCAAGCTGGTTTTCGAAAAGGCAGGGGAACCAGAGATCAAATTGCCAACATCTGCTGGACCATGGAAAAAGCAAGAGAGTTCCAGAAAAACATCNGAAGGGACGACCAAAGATGAGATGGCTGGATGGCATCACGGACTCAATGAACGTGAGTCTGTGTGATCTCCGGGAGATGGTGATGGACAGGGAGGCCTGGCGTGCTGCGATTCATGGGGTCGCAAAGAGTTGGACATGACTAAGCGACTGAACTGAACTGAACTGAACTGAAAGGAGTGTACATTGAGAAATCTGCATATTAGGGTTTTATGTAATTTCTCTAGGTCAAATATCAAGCAGACAAGTGTCAATACGTTGAAATGGATATGCATAGTCTCTGTGTGTGTGTGTCTCTCTCTCACAAACACACATACATAGACCAATGAACCTTACTTTTGGTACCCTAGTATATAAATATATGTATATATAAATGTATATGTATGTATATATGTATATATATATATATTTAAATTGATCACATTCTAGAACATAGGAAGGAACAACACACTCCAAGGGAATGGTAGCAGACATACTGTGTTTAATGAATGTATCACTTGTTAAATATAATAAATAAGGCAAAAAAATAGATTGTATATGTTAAATTTTCATGAAATAAAATATGCATTTAAATAACTTATGGTTTAAGTCATAATAAGAATAAAAATGCACTATGAATTGGTAGATAAAAATACTACATGAATAAATANCCAAAGAATTGATGCTTTTGAACTGTGGTGTTGGAGAAGACTCTTGAGAGTCCCTTGGACTGCAAGGAGATCCAACCAGTCCATTCTGAAGGAGATCAGCCCTGGGATTTCTTTGGAAGAAATGATGCTAAAGCTGAAACTCCAGTACTTTGGCCACCTCATGTGAAGAGTTGACTCATTGGAAAAGACTTTGATGCTGGGAGGGATTGGGGGCAGGAGGAGAAGGGGATGACAGAGGATGAGATGGCTGGATGGCATCACTGACTTGATGGATGTGAGTCCAGTGAACTCCAGGAGTTGGTGATGGACAGGAAGGCCTAGAGTGCTGTGATTCATGGGGTCGCAAAGAGTCGGACACAACTGAGCGACTGAACTGAACTGAACTGGGTGTGCAAGCAAGCAGAGCCCTAAGTGGAGGGAAGCACCTGGGAGATTTCCCCTGGATGCAGGATTTAAAAAGAACAAAATTTTAAAATAATTATTGGTTATTTTGATGTATAATATAATTCCATATTAGACTTCGCAGATGCTCAGGGGTAAAGAATCTGCCTGCAATGCAGGAGCTGCAGAGACACAAGCTCCATCCCCAGGTGCAGAATATCCCCTGGAGGAGGCAGAGACAGCCCACTCCAGTATTCTTGCCTGGAAAATTCCATGGACAGTAATCTGGTGGGCTACAGTCCATGGGGTTACAAAGAGTCAGACGTGACTGAGCATGCACGCAGCTCAGCATAGTTACATATTGAGGGCTCCTTGCCCTTTTAAAACACTGTAGTAAAATACACATAAACTAAAATTTACCATTTTAACCTTTTGTTTTTGGCTGCACTGGGAGGCTTGCAGGATCTTTGTTCCCTGACCAGCAATTGAACCTGGGTCATAGCAGTGAAAGCACTGAGTCCTAACCACTAGACTGCCGAGGAATTCCCTATTTTAGCTATTTTTTTTTATTGGACTATAATTGCTTTACAATGTTGTATTAGTTTCTGTTGTACAACAAAGTGAATCAGTTATATGTATACATGTATCTTATCCCTCTTAGATGCACTCGCCCCCCCCACCACGCCATCCCNGGATGCTTTTGAACTGTGGCGTTGGAGAAGACTCTTGAGAGTCCTTTGGACTGCAAGGAGATCCAACCAGTCCATTCTGAAGGAGATCAGCCCTGGGATTTCTTTGGAAGCAATGATGCTGAAGCTGAAACTCCAGTACTTTGGCCACCTCATGTGAAGAGTTGACTCATTGGAAAAGACTTTGATGCTGGGAAGGATTGGGGGCAGGAGGAGAAGGGGATGACAGAGGATGAGATGGCTGGATGGCATCACTGACTTGATGAACGTGAGTCTGAGTGATCTCCGGGAGATGGTGATGGACTGAACTGAACTGAACTGAGCTAGCTAATGAATTAAATTATCTGAATTTCCATTTAATAAACTATAAAATGGAGCTAATAATCCCTTTATTAAAGCATTACTGCAAAGCACCTAGTTACGACTGTCAAAATTAAAATATGAATTCAACAAATGCCCTTTTCTTCAAAAAAAAGGGTGGTAGTTTCTTCTCACCGTTAATCTGTGTTGATTTAGGAATAAGTATCTCTGTGACTACTTAAATCATTAAAAATAATCAATTTAAGAATAAGTAATAGGGACAATAGAGGCTTCCCTGGTAGTTCAACTGGCAAAGAATCCACCTGCAATGCAGGAGACCCTGGTTCGATTTCTGGGTTCTTGGGCTTACCAGTGGCTCAGATGGTAAAGAATCTGCCTGCAATGTGGGAGACCTAGATTTGATCCCTGTGTTGGGAAGATCCCTTTCAGAAGGGAACCCACTCCAGTATTCTTTCCTGGAGAATTCTATGGACAGAGGAGCCTGGCAGGCTACAGTCCATGGAGTAGCAAAGGGTTAGACAAGAATGAGTGACTTTCACTTTCAATAGGGTATGAAATTGGTAATACTATTTTCTGTGTTGGACATAATATTCAAAATTATGTTAATAACTCTAGGAGGGACAGGAAGTTCAAATAGATGATTGCCAGAATTTTATCTAACAACTAAAGAATTAAGCTCACCTTTTCCCAGGCAGACTGCCGTCTAAGCCTTTCCTAGATGGGAATTCTGGAGCTTCCACTGAATATGTCCTAAGTCCTCTTCCTCCTTCCCTATCCCCTTCTCTTTCTCTCTCTTTTCATTTTCATTTTCCTCTCCATTCCTTCTATTTATTATTCAACTGACTCCATTCCATCATTATGTACACCACTTGACTCATTTCAAATAGCCTTGCCAAAGCTTACACTAACTTACTGTTTTGTCACTCAGTTGTGTCCAACTGTTTGCGAGCACATGGACTGTAGCCTGCCATGCTCCTTTGTCCATGGGATTTCCCAGGTAAGAATATCGAGTAGGTTGTCATTTCCTCCTGCAGAGGATCTTCCCAACCCAGGGACCCAATCCAGGTCTCCTGGTTGGCAGGAGAATTCCTTAGCAGTGAGCCACCAGGGAAGCCCTTATGCTAACTTATACCCTAGAAAGGTTAACAAATGTTTTCTGATTAATTGTATTTCCAATTTATTTAAAAGTAGGCTGTATATTTATTGGTTTTTCCCTAATAGCTTGTACTGCTGTAGATGAAGTTCATGATTTAAGTCTCCCCTTTCAGTAGTAATTTTATTTGCATTCTAATTCTTATTTTTCATTCAACATGATTATTTTAGTACATAAAATATCCTATTCATAAGCTTGTATTTCATTACTATTATTGAAATTAAATAGTCATTACTTTTCTTATTTCTGAAAATGAATAAAGTGCTGGTTTTGTGCCTATCAACAATGCTGATCTAAACATGATGAGATGAAAAAATGCAGTTTTAGACAGGCTAAGACAGTCATCCTATTAGAATTAGTGACAGGCTGAACTGCTGAAGGTTGATTTTATTAGACATTTTTGCTGCAGATTATTCACCGGTTCAAGGATAGCTTGAACACTTTTATGTTTTCTGCAGGTGGTGCTCAGTATAAAATTATCTTTCTAATGCAATGCATAAAGTGACATAGGGCACATTTTATCAGACAATAGAAAATAATAAATTTGTCGGATGCAGCCAGAAATAAAGGCAAATGCATTTTTCTTCTTTTAAGTAGATAGCAAAATTTAGTTTGTCATACCTGTGAAAATTTCTTGGTGAATTTTTTCTAGGTACCAGTGTTCCAATTTGACCAGCCTGACAGTTTGAAACTTCAAAGGGATTTTGGCTACATCATAAGAGAAAGATAATGACAGGGAGAAGGATGGATCACTAGCGTTATGTGTATGGCTCACTTTGGGAATCTACCTGAAAACTACAAGGAGAGAAACAGGATGAAAGTTCATGTACTGATGGGAAGAGAGAGATTTTTGATTAGAAAATGAGGAAGAAGGAAAGGGAGAGAGTGGATAGGAGGGAGGAGAGAAGGAAGAGAGGAAAGAGAAAAAGAAAGAAGGGCTTTTTTGGAGAAAAAAGAAAAATTCATGAACAAGATTCAGAGGGTTTTAGTATAGCTCCTGATCTGTAGTGGGAAATACAGGAATGAAAGGCAACCACCATTTCTTCCATGGCAGAGAATAATACATGGCTAAGAGGACCACTGCTCAGAACAGCAAACTGCAGCTTGAATGCAGATGCAGTTTTGTTTGAGCCGCAAGAATTTTGTATCTTTATCCTCTCCTTGCTTCTCTCTCCTTTGATCCTCTGTCCATATGCTAAGCCTATTTTGAATTTAGAGCCCGGGAAAATTTTCAGTGTCTACAAATGGCCATAAAAACCTAAAGAAAGTCACAGTTTTGAGCCCTATCTTGCTAATAAGTTGGAGAAAGAAATGGCAACTCACTCCAGTATTCTGGCCTGGAGAATTTCATGGGCAGAGGAGCCTGGCAAGCTACAGTCCATGGAGTCGCAAGAGTCAGACATGACTTGGCGACTAAATCATCATTGCCAATAAATAGACCTTGGATTATCCTTATGGGGATAGGAATGTAGAGAAATCTCACTTCAGTTCAGTTCAGTCGCTCAGTTGTCTATGACTCTTTGTGACCTCATGAACTGTAGCATGCCAGGCTTCTCTGTCCATCACCGAATCCCAGAGTTTACTCAAACTCATGTCCATCCAGTTGGTGATGCCATTCAACAGTCTCATTCTCTGTCATCCCCTTCCCCTCCCACCTTCAATCTTTCCCAGCATCAGGGTCTTTTCCAATGAGTCAGTTCTTTGCATTAGGTGACGAAAGCATTGAAGTTTCAGCTTCAGCATCAGTCCTTCCAATAAATACTCAGGACTGATTTCCTTTAGGATGGACTGGTTGGATCTCCTTGCAGTCCAAGGGACTCTCAAGAGTCTTCTCCAACACCACAGTTCAAAAGCATTAATTCTTTGGCAATCAGCTTTCTTTATAGTCCTACTCTCATATCTGTATATGACTACTGGAAAAACCATAGCTTTGACTAGACGGACATTAGTCGGCAAAGTAATGTCTGCTTTTGAATATGCTGTCTAGTTTGGTCATAATTTTTCTTCCAAGGAGCAAGCGTCTTTTAATTTCATGGCTACAGTCACCATCTGCTGTGATTTTGGAGCCCCCCAAAATAAAGTCTCTCTCTGTTTCCATTGTTTCCCCATCTATTTGCCATGAAGGGATGGGACCACATGCCATGGTCTTAGCTTTCTGAATGTTGAGGTTTAAGCCAACATTTTCTCTCTCCTCTTTCACTTTCATCAAGAGGCTATTTAATTCTTCACTTTCTGCCATAAGGGTGGTGTCATCTGCATGTCTGAGGTTATTGATGTTCCTCCCAGCAATCTTGATTCCAACTTGTGCTTCATCCAGCCTGGTATTTCATATGATGTACTCTGCATATAAGTTAAATAAGGAGGAGCAGAGAGACGTTGTGGGGTGGGAGGTGGGAGGGGGATTCAGGATTGGGAGCTCGTGTACACCTGCAGTGGATTCATGTCGATGTATGACAAAGCCAATAGAGTATTGTAAAGTAAAATAAAGTAAAGAAAAAAGAAAGAAAGAAAGAAAGAAAATCCAATCTCCAGATTTTTAATCTTTNGGGAGGTGGGAGGGGGATTCAGGATTGGGAGCTCGTGTACACCTGTGGTGGATTCATGTCGATGTATGACAAAGCCAATAGAGTATTGTAAAGTAAAATAAAGTAAAAAAAAAAAAAATAAAGTTACTTTTAGCCTTTTCAAAAAAAAAAAAAAAGACTGAGGAGCAGAGCAGCCAAAACTGCAAATGTATAAAAACAGACGAAGAGTTTGCCCAAACACCAGTGGAACATATACAGCACATATAGGGCACTCAAGACATATTTTCACAGGTTGACTTAAAGTCAGCGTGATCCACCTCTAATGAAGAGTTTAGTGGACAGAATTCAGCTTAGGCTAAGATGAGGAATTTATGGCTGCTTTTTTTCTGCTAAAAAAAGGTTTTGACAAATATAAAGTCATAAAACAGTCTGAAAATGCCATCTCTTAGCCCGGATTTAATCTATTAGTGCTGTGCTGCGTGTGCTGTGCTGGGTTGCTTGAGTCGTGTCCAACTCCTTGTAACCTATGGACTGTAGTCCACCAGGCTCCTCTGTCCAGAGGATTCTACAAGAAAAAGTACTCCAGTGGGTTGCTGTGCCCTCCTCCAGGGATTCTTCCCAACCCAGGAATCAAACCCATCTCTCCAGCATCTCCTGCATTGCAGGCAGATTCTTCACCTTCTAAGCCACCTGGGAAGCCCAGCCTATTAGGGGAGATGCAATTATTTGGAATTAAAAATATAAAAATACAAATTAAATTTTCTCTCAGGGTATAGTACCATTTTTTGACATACAATTCATACAACATTTTTTTTCACCAGTAATTATGTGTTAAATTATAAAAAGAGGGGCTATAAAATTGGGTATGCTCCCTACCATAGGACACACTTGGCCCTAGGTAATCACAAAAGTTAAACGACTGAGAAACCTGAAAATACTTGAGAATGTTATGAAGAAAATGTTCAAAGTCTGTAACTCAATAACAATTAGCTTAGGAGGGAAGCACAGAGACTGTATCATATGCTGGATATTGATAGGCTTAGATATTTAGGATTGTATTCTTACTTTTCAGAAATCTTAATTAGCTATTTTAGCTCTTATAGAAACCTCAGAGCAAAGAACATCAAGTTATTTAGAATGGACTCCATGGGGGAAATGCTAAACGATCAAGAGCCCAAAGTCAGTATGGGCTTATTTCCATTTAGAACCTTGATTACCAGTTTGGTTCATGGCATGAGATTTTTGCTTGTAGCTTAATTCTATGAGGATCGATGTGTCTTCCAGTGCAAGCATGAGTAATACAGTCTTGTTTGTGTCTATTCACACATCTCTCTCTTGCCAAGTGTAGGACAGCCTCCTTTTATATATGATGCTTTATATACATATTTTCTGCTGCTTCCAAGCAGGGACAGACTGTTTTGTGACAGCACAAACACAAAATCTCTCCCCTGTTAAGTCCCAGATACTGTGTGAGACACAAAAACAGAGAAGGCTGGGGAAAGGTAGCTGGCTGTTTCCATCAAAGGAAAGAGAGAAATGGTCTTGAAAGTAGTCAGGGAAATGCTGCAACAGCTGGCTGACTGTTTTTGAGATTAAAAAAAAAAAAAAAAAAAACTCCCATTGTACTATTGGAGAGATGTACCCAAACATCCTGATGGTGTCATCACTATTTATATGTGGCCTCGAGCCTCCAGGGGCCTACTCTACAGTGTGAATTCACAGATTTTTAAGATCTGCAGCATATGTAGACCTGCTTTATTTGACATGGCTTGGGAAGACTGGCTGTTACTGGGCAGTAGCTCTAGGTAATTAAAGAGGAGTTCAAAACTTCTTTGCTTATTTAAGTAAAAATACTGTTCTGCAGCTTGTAACTTGTATTGTATGCTCTTTATCAAAAGCACGTTTTTATGCACTTTAGTTACTAAGATCGCTGTTTTAGGTAAACAATATTGTGAACTATAACACTGACAAGAACAAAATCCCCAAAGCTTTAAACAAGAAGGTGAAATAGTCCTTTAAATGGGTTTACCTAAAAACAAGACAAATGTAGGACAAACCAGATACTCTTGATATCTCCTACAACTTTTTGTGGGTTTTGCTCTGATTATCCATTTTGCAGTTCTCCCCTGTAAGCTGTGTGGTTTACAAGTCAAAATACAATATTTAAGACAGAGAAATAAAATCTAAATGCCACAAATATATACATTTCTGAGACGTGGTTCTCAAATTAGGTAAAAATGGCAATGTCAAGTTTCGGCTTCCCTTACAGAAGAAAGACCAAACAAATCTCCAGAATGTCTTATTTATGCATGCAAGCTCAGTCGTGTCTGACTCTTTGTGATCCCACTGACTGTAGCCTGTCAGGCTCCTCTGTCCATGGGGCTTTCCAGGCAAGGTCACTGGGGTCGGTTGCCATTTCCTCCTCCAGGGGATCTTCCCAACCGAGGGATTGAATCGTCATGTCCTGTGTCTCCTGCACTGGTAGGCAGATTCTTTTTACCACTGAGTCACCCGGAAATTCCCCTGAAATGTCTTAGGAGATAGCCATATCTTCTTTTCCATATCATCGTGTCTATGTATTGATCTATAATTACTGTTTCACTTTTATTGCCCACACTTACTATTTTCACCTTAGTCTGGCTTCTGCCTCCAATACTTGCTGACATTGTTTGTTCACCTGTCAGGAAAGTCCACCTAATTGCCAAATACCACTCGACCTCTCTGTAGGGTCTGACTCTGTTTTCAGTGTGATTGCCTTGAAATGCTCTTTCTCTCTATTGCTTTCTCGGGATGGTCTTCCTTTCTCACTAACTGAAGCAACTATGTGTGTGGAGCCAGACTGTGTTCAAATAGCTATGGAACTTTAATTATCTGTGCTTCACATTCTCTGTCTGTAAAATGGGTGCAATAGTACTAGGAGCTGTAGCTACTTACATGATGTTCATGAGAATTAAACGAATTGATTCACGTCACAGACTTTTGACAGTGCCTGGCCAAGAGTAAGCATTATCTTACTCTAGATTGTGGTTTTACTGTATCTAATAGAATTTAGTTCTGAAAGGATATTGTTATGGAAAGTTACTTTTCTTGGGCTTTTTACCTCCTTGCTGGCTTATACTCTTTTCTAATTTGTCATGGTTCACAAATGTGACCTCTTTCCTCCTGGGCTTTCTCTTTATGATTTTAAGTTTGCCTCTTGTAGATGTCCAATAGGGAACCAAACCCATGTACCATCACTAAGCTTATTCATTTATACATCCTTTCACTGTTTTGCAGACACTGTTTGGGCCCAGAGCCCAACACTTTGTTAGGAATAATGTTCTTGTATCTCAGCATTTTTTGCCCCTTGAGACTTGTCAGTGTATTTCTCCACTGAATTCTAGTGTTGAAGATTGTTGCTGACAATGTGTCTAAGGAGAATCTAAATGTTTTCCTCTGTGTGACTCAAGTCTTCTTTATTTTTTCTGTATGAAGACTCAAAAGGTTCCTTATTTTGTACCTCTTCTTTATCTTTGAAGTCCAGTGATTTTACTAGGACGCATTTTGGTGCCCATTTAGAATAATAAAATGACCTTTTTAAAGGCACAGTATGCTCTTTCAATTCGCAAATCTGACTTTTTTATATCTAGAAAACTTCTAAATGTATATCTTTAAACACATTTTTTTTATCTCTTGGAAGTTTGATTTTCTTCTCCATCTGTATTTATATTCATGTAGTACCTCCTTTGACTGTCTTCCAGATCTCATATTTGCTTTATAAACCTTTACATTTTTATTTTGCTTACCTTTTTTTAATTCTGTGTTTTTATCCACGTCCACATATATGTTGCCTTTATTTATGTTATGATTTGTCTTTCTTTTATACTTTTTCTACTGGGAGCTGTTAGCTTATAGTCTATGTTTTTCTGTCTAATTGTTGCTACGCTGAGTTATAGTTTCTGTTGTGACTTTTTTGATTTGCTAAATTATTCAAATTCATGGAAGTACACTACTCTGTAGAAATGTTTTCTCTCCATCTATGGTTTATTTATCTATTTTTATTTCTCCATCAATGGTTCTTTCCACTTCCTGTTCTTTGCATTTTCTAACAGTTTCCCGTTTATTTCATTTTTTTTTTTATTTCTCACCTCTGAATTTGATGAGTTTTAACAAGATGATTTAATTACAGAATAGGCATTGGAAAAGTGAGCAGCACCGGTTTCCCAGATGGTGAGGATTCTCCCCAATTCACATGAAATTTCCTTATGACAGAACTGTATACATTTTATATCCTGTTTCCGTTTTCTTCAGCCAGCAGGATTTCTAGCTACAGGGATTGTCATGATTCAGAATCTCTTCCCAAAAGACATGTGCAAATCTCTTCCTTGTGCAAACAGTGGATTTTCAGCCTCATTGCCCTTGTTACTCTGTACCACTCGGTACCACTTCAGAGCCTAAGGAGGAATTCAACACCAGGTTCCACACAATATTTTTATTGTTCCTGCTATGGATTCTGGGTATTTCCCTTGAGGTGTACCGTCTCTGGTTGGATAGGTGTGAACAAGCTGATGATTTGAGATCTTGAAATCATTCACTCTTTTCATTTTTTTCATAACTCTTTTAACTCTACTATGTAGTTTTTCACATGATATCTGTACTTAGAATTTTAAATATCTCCCACTTTTCTTAAAATGAGACTTTTACTCCTGTTTCTTATTCTCCTTCCTGACATGATTTTCAAGAGGAGAATGGAACAGGACCATTTTTTCCACCATTTAAATATTGAAAGTCAACATATACATTTAGATCTGTGTGTGTGTGTGTGTGTGTGTGCTCTGTTGCTAAATTGTATCCAACTCTTTGCTACACCATGGACTGTAGCCTGTCAGGTTTCTTTGTCCATGGGGTTTCCCAGACAAGAATATTGGAGTTTGTTGCCATTTCCTCCTCTAGCGGATCTTCCTGAACCAGGATGGAACCTGCATGTCCTGCATTGGCAGGTGGATTCTTTACCTAGGAGCCACCAGGGAAGCCCCATATTTAGGTCTAAGCAATGCTAAAAAATTCTATCTCAGAAGGAGATATTAAAATTAAATTAATATTATTAATATTAATTTTCCAGTCAAATTCAAATATGTGTATTTTTATCCAGTTAGAAATGCACAAAAGAAAAAATGTCATTGCAGCCAATAATTTGGACAATAAAAATGCTGGCATTGAGTGTTTTTGAGCATACAATGAGTTTAATGCTTAACTGGATTTCAGACTATAAATACTTTAAGGAATTAGAGGATCCGTTTTACTAAAGTAGCTGTTTAAACAAATTCAATTGCACGTAAAGAACCCAATTGATATTCAGAGGTTTATATATTACCATGTACTAAGGGTCGTGCTGAAATGGCAGTGAAACTGGTGCATAATTTCCTGCAGCAGTAAAGGGATTTACTTTTTGTTAGACCAATATATGCACTTGTAAAGCTCTTCTATGAGGCAATAGTTTAATACTATTCTGAGGCCATGGGAATTCACTTTGGTATTTTAATCTCAGTTGTGTCACAAGGAATTTTTTTCCTTTTCCTGGCTTCAGTGTGGTAACTATTTCATATATCTATGATTACTGAGTGCCAAAAGAGAGATAAATTTAAGGCAAATACTGTGTGTTTTTGTTTTCTCTCTTATGCATGGGTTTGGAACTGAGAGCTTTTTTGACCTTGTCATGATTGATTGGATCAGGTCCTCTGTGCAGAATCTATGAGAGAATGGAGGGATCAAAACAAAAAAGGGAGAAAATAGTGACCTGATTATTTCTAAAAATAGGGAATGATACCCAGAAAAAGTGGCTTTCTTTTTTGGAGAGCTTCTATTTGGTGTGCTCCATATATGTTTGGAAACTGCACTGTTAACCAAAATAAATAAATAAATAAATAAACAATTTTCTGAGCTATTCCTTATGAACAGTAAAGGGAAACTTTCTGGATAGGGCAGTTCATACCAACCATGAAATTTCTACAAGAAGATCAAGGTTCAACACATGTTTTGAGAAGCATGGTATGGTTTTTCCAAGGATCAGTTTTCAGTCTTCTCAGACTGAGAGATTCTCAGTGGGTTATTGTGAGAAGGAACTTAGGCAAAAACATACCCAAAAGAAATAACGTCTGGGGACAAGTTGTCTCAGGAGATTAGTAACAGGCGACATGGAAACTTCAACCTCAAGGTCAAAAGCTCTAATCTACTCTTAGTCAATAGTAGCTGTGTAGTCTTTAGAGTGCAAATGACCAGTTTGCTAGTACAAAGAGGAAAAGTGTCCAAACTTGCTCTTCAAATGTATTTATATCACAAATCCCAGTTTGAAAATAAGAGGGAGTTTATACATATTCACAACACACAAACTCACCCACATACATACACATTTGGAAATAGAATTCTAAAATGTCCACACATTTATTAAAAATGTTTCTGAACGATAGGGTTATGAATTAAACTTCTTATTTTTGCCAATTTCCATTTCATAAATGTTACACAATGAAATATATATGTTCTTTGTTAGGAGAAAAAAATTAAAACATTTTTCTCAGTCTTGAATTTTACAGAATTAAAAGATAATTCTATCATTTTCTCCACATGTTTATTTCTTTAGATCTAGTCTTTAAAATATTTTGGCCAGTAACTCTTCTGAGAAGCATTCAATCTTGTCTTCAGTAACTAGTAGAATAGCTATTTTTTCCAACTTATTCATTATTTAGTATTTACATCTCCAAACTAGCTGTCAAAAAGGGTTAAAACCTATCTGAGACCTCCGCAGGACTGTCCAAACATTTTTCAAATTCAGTAATATTTTAGAAAAAAATTTCTTTATATTTGATCCTTTTATTTAAAAAAGTATACTTTTCAGGGATTCCCTGATGGTCCAGCAGATAAGAATCCTTCTTCCAATGTAAGGGATGTGGGTTTGATCCATGGTCGAGAAACTAAGATCTCAAATGCTTCAGGGCTACTGAGCCCACATACACAGCTAGAGAGAAGCCCACACACAGTTTTGAAGATTCTGCATGCCACAACTAAGACTTGGCACAGCCAAAAATAAATAAATATTAAATACACACATACACACACACACATATATATATACTTCTCAGTAAAATTATAGTATAAAACTAATAATAACAATAATAAAAACTGATCCAGCCTCTTGATCTTCAAGGTTATTATTAGCTTTACAAGACTGAAAAAAAAAATAATAAAAACTCATCCAGCCTCTTGCTCTTCAGAGATAATAATTCAACATGGGTTTATTTATTTATTCACAAAATGGCTAACAAGGCCTACTATGTACTAGACAGTGTTCTAAGTGCTATGCCTTGGCAGAAAAAAAGGACATAAAAGTCCTTTGAATGTGGAGTGTACATTTGTATGGGGAAGACAACAAATAGATAAGTAATAATTAAATAATAGATTATCCATTGGATGTGATATGTGCTCAGAAAAAATAATGAAACAGAACATATGAAATACTTAGAAGGAGTGAAATACTAGATAGATTGTCCAGAGAAGACATCATGGAGTAATGACTTCTGTTATTTTAAGGAAGTCAGTGAGTTAGGAGGATATCTAGAGGCAGAGCTTTCTGAGCAACACATGCAAAGGCCCTCAGGCAGCAGTGTGTCTGGTGACTCAAACAAACCTCAATTATTCATGTCCCCCTAGTATTTTCCACATAGTTAATCAATCAGTGGGATATGTTAATGTCAGATATGTTCTGTTGAATCCCAGCAATATATGAGTCACTGGCTTTCTCCCTCACAACTGCCCCGACCCTTCCCTTGTATATTAGGATATACAAGCTTTGGGAAGTACTTTAGAGCTTCTTTTTTGGTCCAACCACTGACCTGGTCATTGCCAGTTGCTATATAAAATCCACTTTTTGTCGCACATCAGGATCTGATTGAAAAATGGTTCTTTGTTGTTGTACAGAATAAGAGAAGACATTTCAAAATGATGATTTTCTTGATTTGTGGTCAGCTCATGAGACACCCAGTAATCAAGCTTTTTCACCTTTCCAATTTGTTTCGAATGCCAAATGACTGCAGAATGGTTAGCATTTAGTTCTTCAGCAATTTGTTGTGTAGTTGTAAGAGGATCAGCTTTGACGATTGCTCTCAATTCGTTGTTTTCAACTTCCGATGTCTGGCCACTGCACTCCTCATCTTTGACTCTTATGTCTTTTGCAAACCTTCTTGAACCACCACTGCACTGTCTGTTCATTAGCAGTTCATAGGCTAAATGTGTTATTAATGTTGAGAGTTGTTTCCATTGCCTTACAACCCATTTTGAACTTAAGAAAATTGCTCAAATTTGCTTTTTTATTGAAAACCATTTCCCAATCTAAAATAAATATAAAATAAATGGCAAGTAACGTCATTAGGAAAAAAAACATAAAGTGGGAAATGCACATTAAAATGATGTATAACATGACCAAGTTTACTTAAGAATGTATTCCAATATCAAATGGGAATGTTCAACAAAGCAAAATTGCAATTACTTTTGTATCAACCTAATAGATGTCTTTAAGTTCTTCTTGACATCAGATTGCCACTGGAGTCACCCTCATCCTACTGTCTATCTCCAGCCCTGGGAGTGTATTTTACAGTTCTCTAAAAGCTCTGAAACACCTGGACACTCTTAAAGTAAGGATTGCAATTCATCAGGAGTATTCACAAAGAGATCTGTTTACAGTTGATCTTGAATATTTCACTTTCTTTACTAGCATATTTTCTGTTGTAACTTTGGTGGCTCCCAAAAAATGAAGCACAGAAAAATCACCTTCTTACTGTACTCCAGGGACAGCTGCCACTAGTCACAGACAATTACAAACTCTTGGGTCAGATATACTAAGCCAACCAGAGTATCATAAATTGCATGCATGAATTGCTCAGGGGCCCCTGGCTAAGTCTGCAACAGAGCTGAAATAAAACTCCTGACTCTTCCTATACAACTGCCTTGCTTCTGTGAATCAAAGTCCCAATACACTGTTCTTTTATTGTTCTGGTATCTCCCTTTGCTGTGCTCTTCAGCTGTCTCCTCTAATCTTCTCTGCAGGCTCAGGAACAATTTCCCTTTTTTTCCCCCTGACCTTATTAACAGGTGGTATTGAAGAGATGATATGTGTCATTGTACCATGGAAACTGATGTCTTCTTAATTTAGTCTCACTCCTATTATTATATTGCTAACACACACACACACACACACACACACACACACACACACTCTTTTTCTCAATATTTTTTTGTATGCATTATGATAAAATGTTACCCTTGGGTTGTGTTCTGAAGAGGCTTACTCTCTAAAAGTGGTCCTCAAAATGTTCTATGGCAAAAGTTTACTTACTACAGCTCTTGGAAATTCATAATGAATATCAATACTTTGGGCTTCCCGAGGGGCTCAGAGGTAAAGAATCCACCTGTAGTGCAGGAGATGCAGATGCAAGGTTGGGCAGATACTCCAGAGAAGGACACAGTAACCCACTCCAGTATTCTTGCCTGAAGAATCCTCATGGACAGAGGAGCCTGGCAAGCTATAGTCTATGGGGTTGCAAAGAGCTGGACATGACTGAAATGATGGAGTACAAACATTAACTCTATAAAAGAAATAGTATTCTTGGTATTACCAGTGAAGTCTTACTTTGTTTAATCCTATGTTTTTCAAACTTATTAACTAAAACTTAACTAAAATATTAAAAAAAATCTTTTTATGATAGTAGTATTTTTATAGTGTGTGCGCCCATCTTGTTTGTAGTTTGTATAGCTCTGTCAAATGCAAAAATCTATTTAACTCATATTTCCCCATCAGGTTATGAAATATTTCATCACTGCAAATAGTGCCTTCTGCTCCCCAGTCTATCTTTGAGTTTTGTGGAATCCATAAATCCATGTTCTACCATTGTAAGGTACTTCTGCCTTTTTCATATAAATGAAACTATACATATACACTCTTTTGTGCCTAAGTTCTTTCCATTAACATGGTTTTTGAGATTCAGTTAATTTGTATGTTTTAGTAACTCAATACTATTTCTCAATAACATTTTATTGTATATCTCAGTTTGTTTATTAATTATCCTCTAGATGGGCCCAAAGATTGTTTCCAATTTTTAGCTATTATAAATAAATCTGTTATGAGAACATTTGTATAAGCTTTCCATGAACACATATTTTCCTTTCTTTTGAATGAGTTCCTAGGAGGGAATTTTATGGGCCATAGGGTAAATGTATGTTTAACGTTTTACAAAATTGCAAATTTGATAGCCAAAGTGGTAGCACTATTTTACACTCCCACAGAAGTATATCAGGATTTCTGACCTCCCTCAAAACTGTGTTTTCCTGTCAGACATCTGGTAACAGGCTGAGTGCACAGTGTGGAAAGCCGAGAGAGTCATTATAGAAGGTTACTGCTGTTGTTCAGTCCCTAAGGCGGGTCCCACTCTTTGTGACCTCATGGACTGCAGCCCGCCAAGTTCCTCTGTCCTCTGCTATCTCCTGGAGTTTGCTCAAATTCATGTCCACATTATAGGAAGGAATGGGGATGGTCAGAAGAGGCTTCCCTGTTAGCTCAGCTGTAAAGAATCCACCTGCAATGCAGGAGACCCTGATTTGAATCCTGGATTTGGAAGATGCCCTGGAGGAGGGCATGGCAACCCACTCTAATATTATTGCCTGGAGAATCCCCATGGACAGAGGTGCCTGGCAGGCTACAGTCCAGGGTGTCTCAGAGCTGGACGCAACTGAGAGACTAAGCTGCAGTAGCAGCATAGTCAAAAGAGATGAGAAATTGGAGCAAACTTTTGTAAGGCCTGATTCAGAGAAATTCAGCTATACTTCTTGAGTTTGTTCCATCCATGACTCAAAGTTCATTAAGGTATAACTGATCTCTGGTGGCTGAGAGATTTTAGGTATTCTTCATACCTCTAAAGAGTTTCATCACAAAATATGCTTCACTTAAGTTATAAATGTTGGTGCAAAATTTCTAGCCTGGTTCATTCCTAAGTAGAATTGGTAGCTATTCTGGAAATTCATATTTCTTTTCTAAATTAAAGTGGCATGTATTGAATGACAAAAAGAGTTTGGATACTGAAAGTGGAAAATTTTTGTTTTTAATTCTACAAGTTGAAATGCCATCGTATTCTTACAATGCTTCTAAATATTATTTAAATCTGGACTATTTGCATTATACTTCAGCTAATAATATTTCAGGTGGTTTTGTTTAAGCATTTTAAAGTATGTATGTTTTGAAATGCCATTTATACATGATAGATAGTAATATATTTATGTCTTATGTGAGATAATGGTTATTCAAGGAACAACAAATGGGAAGGTTGAAGAAAGGTCCATTGATTTTTTTGTTGGGGGTGGTGCTTAGTAGAAAGGATGAGAATATGATAACTCACAACTATTGACTCACTCATATCCACTTTGCTTGACTTCTAAAGTTTTCTCGACATTTTATGTTGTAGTCTATATATAGGTTCATAGAAAAGTAGGGAAAAGTCTTAAAAACATCCAGTCATAGCATTCATTTGATGCTTACATTTCCTCTATTTCTCCAGCTGTTGTTTACCTTTAACAGCAGAAAGATTTGCTTCCTTGGCCCCAGAGAAGATCTGGGGAATGTCTCCTTAAGGACTGGAAATGTGCTTCATCATCAGTTTCTCACTTGTATGTTATGCTTCCTTTTTTCATTCCAAGAAAACATGGAGAGTGTGTGATGACAAAGGGCACACTTACTACCTGGTGCTAAGGCTCATGGAGAAGGGGAGGCTGTCTGATGCCCTTTAAAGTAGGAAACACAGATTAACAGATCTGGAAAGAACCATGGTGTCTGCACCTACAGATCACAGTGACACAGCCATCAAAACACCTCCTTTCTGCCATTCCTTGATGTGTGGCGGTCATCAGCAGAGTCTCACTGACTGCAGACTACATTTACTGCCGACGGGGTACAGCCCACTCTCTAGTTCTCAGATATTGCACCGTTGCTATTGTTTTCCTTTGCTATTACCTTAATTTTTTATTGTGAAATATTTTCTTCTTGGAGACAGCAAATAGTTATTTTGGGAATCACATTTTTAATCTACTCTCACCAACCCAAACTAATAATATTCCAAATAAATGCACTTTCTTTGGAAAGTAAGTTTCTTCTTAAAGAAAAATTATGTGGGTGTCAGAGACTGGAGGATATCTGGCTGAGGATTTTTTTCAAGTGTTTTGTTAATAAAATAAGAATTTCTCCTTCTCTTGGTACTGCAACCACCACTCTTTGATAATATTATCATGAGCCATTTTTTATCCTGCATACATTAGGTTGTTTTGGAAAGGACAAAACGGTGAAAAAAGGATGAAAGCAACAACTAGGTTACAGCTAGTCATCTGGTTTCAGTTGAGCCTTGCTTATTTGATGTGGACTGGGGGATACTGGAGTCCACTGCAGTCTTGCGTCAGCCTCTTCTATGACTGTGGTGCAGAAATCTCACTGCCCGCTTAGACTGTGAGCTTCTAGTGTATGTGTCTTCTATTATTATAGGCACTGTGACTATAATTCATTTCACTTTGGTGGCTAAGTTATGCAAATAAGACAGAGTTTAAGAAAGTGAGATTATCCGAGAGTGTCTAACTTAGTCACAAGCGCCCTTTAAAAGTAGAATATTTTCTCCAGCTGGTCACTGAAGAGAATGCCAGAGACAGACCAGGGGGGAAAAAAAAAAACCCTGTTGGGAATTGCCAACATGGCACAGAACTGTGGACAGTCTCTAGGAGCTGAGAGTGGTCCCCAGCTAATAACAGAAAATGGGAGACCACTATCTTAGAATTCCAAGGAATGGACTTTGCAAACAACCAGTGAGCTTGGAAGGAACTCTAATCCCAGATGGAAACCCCACATGACTGACATCTTGATNGCTGAGAGTGGTCCCCAGCTAATAACAGAAAATGGGAGACCACTATCTTAGAATTCCAAGGAATGGACTTTGCAAACAACCAGTGAGCTTGGAAGGAACTCTAATCCCAGATGGAAACCCCACATGACTGACATCTTGATTTCAGCTCTAAGAGACCTTGAGTAGAGAATTCATCCACATCAACTTCTGATATCCAAAAACTGAAAAAATAAATTAGTATTGTATTTGAATTGTTTCAAGCTACTAATAAAAACTAATAGATGAGGCAATCAACAGAAGATAATTTTTATTAATTAAGAAGAGTCATTTTTATTAATCAAAATCTTTATTTAAAGCAAATACTCACGACAAGTGATTTAAACATATTTAAAATCTTCTACATGTTGAGCTTTAAGCCAACTTTTTCAGTCTCCCCTTTCACTTTCATCAAGAGGCTTTTCAGTTTCTCTTCACTTTCTGCCATAAGAGTGCTGTCATCTGCATATCTGAGGTTATTGATATTTCTCCCGGCAATCTTGATTCCAGCCTGTGCTTCCTGCAGCCCAGCATTTCTCATGATGTACTCTGCATAGAAGTTAAATAAGCAGGTGACAATATATAGCCTTGACATACTCCTTTTCCTGTTTGGAACCAGTGTGTTGTTTCATATCCAGTTCTAACTGTTGCTTCCTGACCTGCATATAGGTTTCTCAAGAGGCAGGTCAGGTGGTCTGGTATGGCCATCTCTTTCAGAATTTTCCACTTTAAAGAACACAAAACTAGGAAATACAGAGGAAGCATTGTAAGTATGATTTATATAAAAAGATTGAAATTTTAATTGCAGAATTAACTTGTCCTACAATAAAAATCAGAAAGTTAATAAACATATCCATTTAGTTTAAAAATTTTAAATCTGATGCTGGGAGGGATTGGGGGCAGGAGGAGTAGGGGATGACAGAGGATGAGATGGCTGGATGGCATCACCAACTCGATGGACATGAGTTTGGGTGAACTCCGGGAGTTGATAATGGAAA